>VWZO01002743.1:765782-875907 GCA_013396975.1 Bucco capensis | reverse complement strand
GAGGAGCGTGGGTGGAGCCCTCCCTGGATCTTCGTTCACAAAGCCTAGCCATACATATACATATACACAAAGAATTTAGTTCCTTCTGCAGAAACCTGTTGTATTTAGAGTCCTTGGCAGCACCCCATATACTGCATCAATGGACTCTGCTTCTGTCACCCTCTACATACAGCATCAGGTTTGCTGTAACTTTATTGCTCTGCTGTGAGGTCTAGTACTGCTTTGGGTAAGAGAAGGAATACTGCAAATTTGGCAGTGTATATTCATGGCACTAAATAGGTCAGTGTGCTCTTCCTGCCACCCCATTTCCATGTGGCATTTTGCGGCATACACTTAGGAGCGTGCAAATAAATGCAACCCCAGAAACCACAGAAAGAAACTACTTGGGTAACTCTGGGTTACCTGACCTCCTTGTATAGAATTTTGCTGCTGCTGTCAGCCAGCAATATGTTATTTCCTGAAGTATAATCCCAGTAAGTAGCATTTCTGGATCATCTACCAAAGCATTGGCCAATGCTGAGTGATTGATTGAGGTTATGACATGACTTTTACAGATAGCACTTTCAGGACAGACACAAACACATGGGACTCGCTTGTTATTTTGTGGTAAAGAAAAACACTTGGAGATGGGAAGTGGAATTTCTGGCAGCTGGGAGACTTCAGTAAGTTGACATTAGACAATTTTTGTTTGATGGCAGAAGACAGGTCTGATGAAACCTGACATACTGCTTACAATTATAATTAATATCATCAGTATGTTAAAGGGAAAAACCTCACTAACTCCTTGATGTAATGTCATTGGAAGATGCATTTACTAGAGTTTTGTTTTGCCCCAGCTAAATACCCTTGTGCTTTAAGGAATAGTTTTATCTGCTACAAACTGCCAAAGTAAAACAACCTGACTGTTGACTACCTGTGAGAATACATTTATTTTGACCTGGCAAAACAAGATCTACCTTGCTGTCACATATTAAAACTGTAGTCAGAGGTTAAGTGCAGCCAGGAACATCATCAAGATGACAAGTTTGGAACAGGAAAGTCAACATCTTACTTTCCAAATGCTGTTTGCAACAGGGTTGTTTGGTTCTTCAGGGGTAAATCCGAGACCTGCATGTGAGCAGCATGTCCAAGCTGTAAATTCCAGTGTGAATAATTTCCCATGTATTGAGCCTAGTGTTTTACATTGCTGATCTTAAAGTCCTTGTTAAGAAAGGATTCAATTTTATGGCCCAATTTGAAAAAATTCTAGTAAAATCATACATTGGTTAGGCACTTAAACATACTATAAAGTATATGGGGTGAACAAGACCTCTGAGAATGGGGCCAAAACCAGTACAGTGATGAAAGAATAGAAGCCTATATCTAGCCAATGAGGAAATAATAGGGACATAAGTGAGTCTTAAATCCTGCCCTTAAGAAAAATATTCTTGTCTTTTCCTGCTCCCTGCCTGCTCAGGATCCTCTGTCCAAAACCTTCTCCTGATCTCTTTCAGTACAGGAGAGATCAGCTTAAGTTCTTCCTTCTAAAGCTGGATAACAGCACTGATGTACACTTACATCACAGAGTGAGATCACTCAGGTCAGGTGGAGGATCCAGGTTTAATTCCCTCCTGTTGAAAAGTGCCATTGAAGGCAGACACAGTGACTTAAAAAGAGAAGGCAATTTGCATCTTTCACATGACTTAAAAAAGGGGAAGATAGTGTTGGAAGGTTGTAGACAAACAAAGCATGTGCCTTCCTTTTTACCCTGATGATTATTGCCAAAAAATGATTTGACATTTTACTGTAAAGAAACACTAGATAAAACCCAGTTCTTGGAGGAGTGACCCAAACCCCTCAGAAGGTCCTTTTCTAAAGTCTGTACCCTTCCTGTGAAGCTCCCAGTAGGTCTCTTTCTGGCATCATAAATCTCAAGTGATTTTTTTCTGCACGGTAGCACAACTTAAGCAGGAAAACTGGAAATTGTCCTTATTCTATGCAGAATAACCTAAAGTTTGAGGTGGAAGGACATACTTCTACAGAGGAGACCTGGTGCATTTGAGTTCCCTATGTAAGAGTTGCTCACCTCAGGGGTCTGCTGCTTGCCAGGCAAGTAATCCAAGGAGGAGTTATTGTGTAAAAGAAAGAGATCTTCTTGCCTCCTCCTATGTTTTAAAAGAGGACATGCACTGCTGGTGCATTTTCTAGAGAAGATACAAGTTGCAAACATCTGAAATGAGGCCCTCAAAGAAGGACCTGCTTATCAGAGACCTCCATCACACTTAGCTGTGAGCTGAATGAGTTTCTGTCTGTTCATCCTTGTAAAAATGAAGTTTCTTCTGTATCAGTCCAGAATCAGACCCAAATCAGAGGGTTTGGGAGGGACTGGAAGATATATACGCTTAGCAGAGCAGGAGTTACCAGGATTTTTATGGCCAAATTCCCTGTTTATCTGGACAAGGGCTACACAGTGCTGATTTTTAGGAGTGCAGAAATATTTACAACTGACATATCTCAGTAGATCAAAGGAAGCTGTTACTGCTTAGCATTTCTGGCCTGTGAGATGCATTAATGTCTGTGCTCTTTCCAGATTTGTCTTAAATGTTAATGAAAACACTGAAGTTGCCCCAAAGCACTAGAAATTTGGAGAAGAAAGTGGGATGGAACTTTCCAGCAATATCACTGGATCTCTTCATGTGGGTATGAGGCAGGCAGGTGGTGGGTTACAAACCATAATGAACTGACACCTTTTGCTGCAGGAGGTGTCACTGAGGTACACCAAAGTGCAGCAGCTGAACCTGTTTTAGATTGTAAAAGTGCAAATGAACTGGCAAATCTTTACAGCTAGGTGGGTGCTACAGATAGTGTTTACTTCTTAATAAGCAAGTACAGAAGTAGTTTTGCCTTTATTGCTACCATTAGCAAGTCACCTATTTGAACACACAAGCCAAGGCTAAGCCATCCCAAGAGGTGAGCCTGCAGTCCCAACCACACTGCCCTGTCCCTCCCTGCAAGCATTTGCTGTGGTACAAGATGGATCAGTGGTGGTATCTACCAGACCAGCATGGTACTTGACCTGATGGAAACATCAAATATTTGAGGATCTGATAAAAAAACCCCACAGATTAAAAAAAAAAAAAAAAAAAAGGAAAAAATATTCTCTAATCAGTAGAGAAAATCTAATGAGAGGTATTCCACAAACAGAAATCAGCATCTAATGGCTCATTTCTTATTATCTGGTCAGCTCTTAACGTGCTTCCATAATGGAGAGGATAAACCAGCATTCATCACGAGAGTGTGAGACCATGCTGTAATGTAACACAAGGCAGAAGTGTGGCAGCTTTTACTGATTCTTGAGATCTAGGTGTGCAAAATACATCAGTGACAGACAAGACATCAAGGACTGAGAAAAAAGAATTTCATTTCAGCAGGAGGTATTCTCAGTGAAAATGAAAGCTGTTCTTCTAGATGTGGTATTAGGGACACAGAGAAACTGTAAATTGAGTATTTCGATACCTATCCACCCCTAATTTTAAGCAGTTTGACAAAATGAAATAAAAATGAAGGAAAGCTCTTTTGTTGTATTCAGAACAATCAAACACCATGGGATTGGACTGCTTAGGGAACTGTTAATGGGATACAGAGTATTTCAAGGTCTCTGGTTCAAACCTAGCTCAGGTTAGTAGTAATTGGAAGTCATTATTACTTGATGGGTGTTCAGTAGTTTAAGTGACATGGGTTGGTGGTCTTAATGTAGCATGGAGTGAACACCTGTCTGTACCACACACACAAAAGGGGTCTCTGCTGATGCCAATTTAATGCTTTATCAGGGATAAATTGAAAGGCAAAACATTAAAAAAATAAATCCAAATAACTTATAAACAAACCATGTCAAATACATTTTCAAATATGTCATCAGAACCTCAAAGTTGGCATTAGCTTGTAGGACCCTAACATGGGCTAGGCATGAGAGGCTTTTTCTTCTCTTTGGTACCAGAGGCAACTGCACTTGAAAAGCCTTATTACAAAACAGAGTTGGAACATAAACCAGTAATTAATGAATTAGATCTTATGCTGGTCAATTCATTCACAAATATGCCAACCTTTCAAGAAGGGCAAAATTGCATTCATGGGTATAGAAAAGGATGATTGATTACCCTAAGATAATTTAGAGAGAAAGTGTTGTGCAGTGTGTTCAGCAGTTGTGGTAACTCAGTAATGATAACAGACTTTGGGCTAAACTGCATGCTTTGAATTTTGTTCGTGATATGTCAAAAATCCTGGATAGAGACATGTAGTCTGTAAAACTTAAATAAAGGGTTTCATTGATTTTGAAATTCATTCAACTCCCCTTGAAAATCTTACTGTCTCTCTCTGGGTTTTATGATTCTGCTTGTTTGAAGAAAACTTGCTCAAACTTTGAACTTTTTCTGGCTTTAAATTATGAAAAGCCCAAGTTGTTTCTCCCAATAATCTCAATTACTCTCAATGTTTAATTGGAATTAATTTATTTTATCTGAGCTATTGCTGAAGAAAATTATTAAAGTGCTTTCTCTGGGATAGGGTTCCAAATGGACAAAGTATTTCACATTATCTGTTGAAAATCCATTCTAGTGGGTAATGTTTACTATTCCCTTCACATACAATTATTCCTCTCAGTATTAATCAGACAATTTTTCAAAGGTGTAGTCATGAAATTGGACTGGCTCCATGCCTAATCCAATATACGTTGCTCAGTAAATGTATATCCAAAGATATATGTTTGCTAGGCAGCTGAATTTTAGCAGAGTGACATAGTTGTATGCAGGAGTCCAACTATATAAACAGATATTTTCTTGATGGAGAACTCATTGCTATGCAAGTTATTTTTAGTTTTGTGCTTAATATGTTTTGGGTGAAAAAAACAAACCAGAGGTAGACTATTTTCCCAAGTAATTCTGCACTGTACGTGCTGTGTTTGGGATATGTCAATGACTCAGGGCTTTAAATAAAAACATAAGGCACCATTTCACTGTTTCATGCTGCATTACTTAGGTAAAAAGAAAACACCTCTTCGAAGTCACACGAAGTAACATCAATCTACTATGGCAACAACTGTCAGTGAGAAAACTTCCTTAAGGGCACAGGAGTAAAGGGTTAATTCATCAGGAACTGAAAAATTAGAAACTTAAGAGTGTCCAAGGGATAATATGTAATAATTCTGCTGAGGCAATAACCTACCTTTAAATCAAAAGTGGAATAAATGTTGAATTCATATTAACAGCTTTTCTCCATTCTGTAATATCTGTAATGATGCTTCTCAGTCTTACTCAGCTCAGGTACACTGGAAATCAGTGAACTTTCTTTTCTAGGATTTTCAAGTTAAATTTGTAGATTAAAGAGCCTAAGCTAAGACACAGTGTGGTATCACTAATACAAATTTCTCCTATGAATATATTTAAGCCAGAGGTTTGTAGACATAAAGCCTTTCATGAACATCTGGTCTTCTGAATGCATGCCTGAACAGACCCCAGCTCTGTGCCCCTCGAGACCACAGAGAAAACCTGAAGTCTTATCACAACAGCAAGCCCTTGTGTGGCCTGAGACACACTGCAATAAGTACAAGTGAAGCAGCTCAGAAGGAATACTTATCTGTTTGGAAATAGAATGAAATCAGGTTCTTTCTGCTTGCTGATGTGCATAGTCCTTTCCCAGCAGGGCAGTCCTAGGAAGACCTGAGGGATCATTCACTTGATCAAGAGCTTGCAGTATCAGGTCCAAAACCACTCTACTTCCAAGATACAGCCCTATATCATGTAGACATTTTTAGCAAAACTTTTTTCTACTCTTTATGTGTTTATAAATGCAGTACATGCTTTTATAACTTACACTTAAGAATCAAGTAGCTGATGCAACTGTTTTTTTTCCCCTTGCTCATGCATTTTGAAATATTATTTTGCTCTTAATTTTCAGCCTCCTCCATCTCCTCCTTTCTCTCTTTTTTTTTTTTATTTTCATTGGTGACCACAAGTGTAGTTTCAGTAAATAAAGCTAGTGCTTGATAATGTGGAACGGCCAGGAGCTTAACTCTGCCCTTGGAGATCACTTACATCAAAGAGCGATCAAAAAGTGGTGCAGATAAAATTTGTCATCAGGGATTTCCTACAAAAGAATTACAGTGGAGAAATAGCCTGATCGATACTATGGATTTTCACTGCAGGGGCTGATAGTCCAATTGCTGTGAAACACTCACACAGATAAAAGGGCATGGCTGCCACTTTGTTACAGACTGCTGACTCAGCGCAAAGCCTGTCAGGTATTTATAGGCCAAAGTGATACAGAATTATCACCTTGCAGTGCCCAGCTCTTGTTAGTTCTAAGATTGCCTCCCTTTATGGGATTGCTAAATGCAGGTGAATGGAAAAATGATGGCTAACAGCTGTCAAAATGCAACAGAATGAAGTACTTAAATCTTTTTTTATCCATTAAAAGGGTAACAACCTAACATATATCATAGTGCAGATGTAGTAATGATATTTGGGGCCAGTAAACTAGGGGTTATAAACAATGTACATCTGATCAAAATGGTAAGGAAAATACAAAAGGGAAAAAAAGCAATAATAAAAATTCTTCTTGTTACTTTACAATATGTGGCTTGGCATTTACTTTGCTGCTTTTTGCAGGGATCTCCAGGCCCCTGATCACAGCTGCTAAGGCCAGCCTCCCAGCTCCATCAATACTGTGGCAATTTTATACCCCATATACTGCAGGGAAAACTGCTTTAAGAAGTCATTGGGATGACTCTAGGAACTCTTCTTCATTGTTCCAAGCCAGTATTTTACACCCTCACTAAGATAAAATGCTGATAGATACCTAATATTAACCAACAGCATTAAGGGCTCATTGCCTTCAAGGACCGTTTCACACACAGACACTTACAGGACAAGACCATGATGAAGGCAAAAGAAATACACTTATCTTGTGGTCCAACAGGTAGGATAAAGTATCTCTGTCCTGGTATACAGCCTGTGATTGACTGTTCTCAGTTGTGAATTATTTCCCTGCTGGTCAGTGTTTCTCGTAGTGGTGGTAAGAAAGAGGGCAGACACTACCTTTCCTCTTATCCTGTATAGTACAACAAGCATTTATTTTTGGAGATTGTATAGAAGAAAAATTGTTTTTGACTGCATAGGGATAATATTTGGAAGGTCATACAAAAAGCTGCAGGACTTAGTAACATAAAAAGAGACAAGATGTTTCATTAGGAGGATCTGCACAGGCTTTGCCTTACCCATAGCCTTCTAGGCATTTCTCATACAGAAACTGGTCATGGACTCCATAAGGAGGTTTTTGCAGCTTAAAACCAGTTTGAGAACTAGTTCAAATATATTTTAACACATATTTTCTTAACAGGGACAGGGCCAAGTTGTGCTTTAGTACCTATGATTTTTTTATGCTGTAACAGCACTTAGAAGCATACATTAGGAGTCTGTTTTGGTAGATAATGAATAACCTCACAGTCCATCTCCAGAAAACTTAACATCTAGTTAAATCATTTTTTTTAACATTGCCTTGCAAAATCATGACATCCTCAGCATATCACTTACTTTGTATCACCACATTCATCATTTAGAGAGCATTTCTTTTACTTGCAAATACACAACATGTCTTGGTGTGCAAACAATGTGAAGTTTAGCCTTAGAGTGCTCTCAGAATATGGATGGTTTTAAATATATGTAAGGAGGTGAACACCAATTTCCAAAGAGGAGTGAGAAAAAAAAGCACAAAGAGGAGGGCAGCTGATTTTTATAGTTGAGGCCCATCTTCAATTATACAAAGCTTCATATATGGCCATATATATTTGTTGTTTAAGTAAAATAATACCAGACAGACCTTGTCTATTCCTTAAAATATGGCTCGAGGGGCATCTGGTCTAACACAAGCAAAGGGGGGTGACATGGAGTAAAATAAACCAAGCTGGCTGGGCACCTGCATCCAGATTCATCTCACCTGAAAGATGTCCAGGCTAAGTTAGTCATCTCAATCCCCTCTTGATAGGTGATAGAAATAGATAGATGTATGCAAGAAGGGGGAAGCTCTGGACTGTACTTAGGACAAATAAGATGAATTATAGATAGATCTGTATCTCCTTCTCAACCTGTGCCTTGAGAGGGTATCCAAAAGGCCCTGTTACATGAGATCAATCATCCTAGTTGCTTAGAAGAGGTTAATAGATTCATCTTGAATAATGCTTTGATGATCTCATTTTTGTTGGCTTTTAATTTTTTTTCCCATTAATACTGGTTTTAAAACTGTCTTAGGTGTTTTGGAGAAACACAAATAGGAGGTTTAAAAAGCTGAAATTGTTAAAATGTCTTGAGAAGATCATGGCCAGGAGTAGCTGAAATTTGAACTTTATGTACCTAATGCTTTAGACTTTATTTAATAAGAGAGCTTTAAACTAAAGAAAGAAATACTGCACAAAGACTGAGAACCATGTTATTCAAAATAGCACAAAGAACCCAGACAGGTATTATTGGAAGAAGTTTTCAGGAAGTTTAACCATAATGGTAAACTGCAGAAGCTTTGGACTGAAAATGCACTAAGTTTAAATTAAAATACTAAAACCTAATGTAAAGTATTAATTTAGATAATAATTTGACTGACTGTAAAAAATGTTGCAGGTTTCTAGATCACCATCTTTCCTAACCAGGAGAGAAGCCACACCTTTCCCTGTGCTCCATAGGGAAATTACTGTAGCACTTGTCTGAACTGCCTGGTGCTGGTAGAATCATAGCTGCTCTCATCACAGCATTGTTGGATGGAAGTTTACTGTCACTAGCAATAAGCAGTAGATAAAAGGAGGGAGGGGGGTGGATAAGAAAACAAAAGGGAAAAATAGAAGCTAAAAAATTCACCAGAGGTGAAAATAAAAAGGGAGGGGGGAAAGAAGATATACATAAACTAGTTGTTTTTGTCTTTCTAGTTGCTATGATGTGCACAAAGGAAATAGACTGAATAAAATCACATCTCAGGAACACCAACATAAATTCCCCCTTGCTTTGACAAGTACGTAATTTTGTGCAGTGATGCTCTTCACGTCTGGAGAGTTATGAGGCAATTTCATTCCCATCTGACAAATTTACAAAGAAACATTAGAGAGAAGGGATTAGAAAAGCGAGAAATCTTTATAGACTTTTTCCTCAGGCTGTATTTTCCTTCCATCTTTTGGCTCTTCCTTGAGGAATATGTATGAGTGACTCATTCTGTATGAACGCCATAACCGAAACACTTAGCAGATAAGCATAACATGAAATGTGCTTTAAATCAACTAATTGTATTTACATTATCTGGGAGGGCTGATCCTGATTGGCTAAAGTTTGTAAAAATTTTGCTATTGTGCATTTTCAAGATAACAATTTAAAACCAGCACACACATGCACACAAAAAGCTAAAATATTAGCTACATAACTTCACAGGGAAGTCCATGTCAGAAAAATAACTTGTGCTTGCAAAATGCTTCTCAGCCTAGACCTCTGGTTGACCTTTTGGCCCTCATTATGCTCTCATGAAGACCAATAATATTTTTTCATTTTACACATTGGGAAACTGAGGTAGATTAAGTGATCTCCTAAATTGATAGAGAAAATAAATGTCACTGGAAAACAGGACAGGGAGGAACTAGTTGGGCTGAGCTCACTCTTCGGCATCGCAAATAGATTTTCTGATGATGTCAAGCTCTAACTCAAGAGAACATCTACTGCATGCAGGGCACCAGGTTCTTGCCAGCACACACTGATTTACTTTATGCTACTGAAAAAACAAATGGAAGGAAAAGATGAGGAGAGAGCAAGGTGTTGTTAATGCTTTGCCAACATCCTGAAATGCCAGGGAACTCCTTGGGTTTGTGGCTACACCATTACACCTTCTTTCTGCCAAAAAAACCCCAACCCAACAAAACCCAAGCCCTCTTTGCTGACAGTGGGAAATTCTGGCAAAGATTATTCTAGAAATAGATGATAATAAGAAATGCTGTAAAGGCTTTGCTTTTTCCTGCAAGACTTTAAAAAAAAACAGCCAGCCATGGCTCTTTTTAGTTACACTGCTGAACATATTTAAGCTGAGCTGATCTATGGCTACTACAGGCTATTAGAATTTTACATTCTATGAGTAATTTGTATCATTTTCCTTTTTCTTTTTTTCCTCTTTATTTTCAAGATCAAAATGTTGGCACTGATTGTTCATTACTGCTGTAACACCAAGGAACATCCAGCAGGGATAAACTGAGTCCTGCTAGTCCAGATCTTTTGTTTCTGTGCAGTTTGACATGGGTCCCCTTTTAAGGTCATTTCAAGTGCTGGATGATGGTCCTTCCCTCCTCCTTTTATTAATGAAAATTATATGATGGTGCTCGGAAGTTCCAAAACATATTCCTTTCTTGGCACAAAGATGAAATATAATAAAATGCAGATGCTTTCTGATACAGAGCACAGATGAAAATGTTTTATAACCACAACTTATGGAGAGAGGAAAGCACAGGGGACAAAGTTCCTAGGGCACTGGTTGAAAGCCCCAAAGCAATCACAGCAATATCTGTAATATGACAGAAGAAAGTTGGGGAGAGGTATTTATTATCTTTTTCATAGGACCCAGGTGGACCTCCTGGCATCCATGTTTATGACTCAGGATCCATTTTAAAATAGTGAACCATAATAAATGGAAACTCAGATGTGTAACTGTGCTGGATTTTAACATGTTTCAAGTTTTATTGTCTCTGCATTTGCAATCATTTTTGCAGAGAGCATACCATTTCATAACAACTTTCGACTATGCTGCTTCACCCTTTGTATTTACTTCATCTCACATGTCCTTTTCCCCTCCTTAGGCTTTGACATGTACATGGACTGGATAAAAAGTTCTGTTATGGCATTTTTGTTCCACTTAAAGAGTCAAAAGGAGATTTGAAAGCCACACCTCCTTTTATAATAAAGGAAGTATTTCCTACGCTTTGTTTAAAAAGGAAGTTTAATACTTTGTGTGGACAAGATAGACTCTTTGTGTTTCAGATAGATGTGGAAGCAGAGAAGTTTGCTATTCCCTGCTCTTGATGCACAGTTTAGATATTCCTTTTCCCCAAGCCAAATAAACATTGGACACAGGTCCTTTAAACCTAGAATTATCAGAAACTGTTACACAGTGGAACTGCCTCTTTGGTATGGACTAAACAAGCTGAAAACAGACCCTAAGAATAACGCAGAAAACCCAGAGGGGAGTCCAAGCCAAAAAGCCTGTAATCTTATCTGCCTGTAACCTTCCAGAACTTTAAAGACATTTGGATAAAGGATTTTGGTTCCAGTCTGTTGTTGCTAGTAGAGATAGAAACTGTAAGCTCCGGTCAAGATCTGAACTTTACATAGTTAAGTAATTGTTTAGATCACAGCTTATATCTGGTTGTGCAGCCTGTTCAGACTTGGTCTCAAGAGCACAGCTGCTCATCTCAACATTTTCTTTGTGTAAAAGACAAAAATCTTGTGAGAGAAGACATTATTGCTAACATTTCTAATGTTCTCTGGCAAGAAGATAACCACAAATACAAATAAATTCAAAATGTTTTGGCATTTTTGGCTTTAGCCTAATCCAGAAATCTCGAGTATAGAAAAATACAAAAATGTTAACACATATGACAAACTCAGGTGAGTTTAAGGTCATTATTTATTCTAACCAAGTTATTTCTGTTGTCAGCAAGGAACAATTTAACTGACTTACTCCTCTGAGCAACTACAGGACCTTCTCTGAAAGCCTGAGCAAATCACCCCATTACACCTGCTCTTGGTTCTCAGTGGAAATGAGAGCACAAAGATATTGGCCAAAGGCATTCAGCATTTGGTTCAGTGACTGTCCAAAAGCTGGGTTTAAAGAGCATAAAGCTACCCTGCCACCCTTCCCTTAGACATAGCATATGGTGTAGCCCTACACGTTCACTGTTCTGTGCAGTGTATGGTCCCTGTTACTCTCCAGATCATAATTTAACACTTCACATTGGAAAGCTCTCCACTCAGTCCTACAAAATATCATGCTAAATCAGGAAATTTCACACCACAGTTTGCATAACAAACAATTTCCACAACTTCAAGGAATTCCTCTGAAATCATTTAAATCTCCCTCTAAATGTTTTAGATAGATTTATCAAAAAGCACATCTCTGTGGAAAGCATCTTTGTAAGTGTTGCTGTGTTGAATATATTGATACAATTCCTGTGACTGCATGAGTTTAGCTGGCTGATAGCTGGGTGCATACAAGGTATCTTAAATAGAAAATTAAATATATAACTACCTTTTTCATGAGCACAAATGAATAGCTCACCTCTTTGAAAACCTAATGCATACCTAGCACTCCTTGAAAATGAGTAGATTGAAATGAAGAGGCAAAGCCTACTTAAAAACATTTGGAAACAATTTAGGAAAAAAAAAATCTTTATTTTTTTCCCTTCTCTGACTGTGTGAGACATCTAAGCACAAACATTTTTACAGTGAAGGTAGTGGAAACTAAAAAATAATATTTGAATTATTTTGATCATGATAATCCCAATTGTTTTGAAAGTAAATTATATTTGAAAGTCTCTCCAGAATGTACTTAAGAATTCATAGGAATGTCATTAAAATACAGCATTAATTAACTTCTATAAAGTGCTTCTAATATTGTGTAAACAAGCAAGAGTTGAAAAGCTTATTTTTAACTTATATCTGCACATGCAGTGTGATCATAGAGAGTTACAAAAATATCCAAATAGCACTGGGAAATGAATTTTCACAGTTTGTTTCTGGTTGAAGACACACCAAAGTACCTGTCTTTAATTTGAGTAGCTGTGAACAAAAGGTACTTGCCAGCTTGCTTAGCATCATATTTATATGCTCATGTCAGTTCAGCCATGGGTAGAATACTGATGTGTCAATATTTGTTACCCAAAATGATAATCAGTAACTGACTTGAAATAACTTACAATAATCAGAAGCAATTGTGCATCATTGTATCAGGTTAAATCTGACCATGCTATATTTTCTCTCTTCAAAAATAAAGCCAAGTGGATGGCATGCTAAATAGCCTTCTTTCAACATAGCTGAATTGCTACAGTACTAGGATCTAAGACAAAATATCTTTAACCATCTGCCAGACTTCCACAGCCTCCATGAACATCACGGACTGAGCAAGTGAGAACTCCAGTGGAGCTGTCTGGGGACAGACAACCTAGAGATGTATCCAGGCTAGGTTTAAAATTAGAAGGGACAACAACATTAAAATTCCTCAAAACTCAGTTTTATTTGTTGAGATCCTAATAGTTATGACTTAACTTTCAACCCTCTAGGCAACGGTTAAAGTAATCTTGACTTTACTTCTAACATCTTGCTTTCAGTAACTGAAATCTAACCTAAAATGTCACAAAACAAGTTATTTGTTCTAGTATCAAATCAATCTGGCCTGGTAGGCAATGTCTATTGAAGAATATAAGATAAACCAGGGAAATCTAGGATGATTTAAAGAAGGAGTGGCTTTCTCCACTCCCTCATCTTGTAATAATGATAATTATCCATTTTCTGCTCAATCTATAATTTTTGAATTGTCTTCTCTTGTATTCATGGGTGGGAAAGGACCTTTAAAGGTCATTTAGTCCAACCCCCCCCCCCTGCAGTGAGCAGGGACAGCTTCAGCTACTCTTCATTGCTCAGAGCCTTGTCCAACCTCACCTTCTTTCTCCAGATTACTTCTGTAGGTTTATATTCCATGTGTGTGCAGAGCTTGGCCTAGCATCATATTAGACATGTAATCATTTTGTACATGGCATTAAGTTAAAATTATTGAATGGAAAACAAAATTTACCCTGTGACTGTTATAAATCACTCAACAAGATACTCTGCATTTCATTACTATGCTGGAGAACAAGCAGTAGTGGGGAGCCACTGCCCCACTGGAAGATGTGCAGGGAATGTCACAGAAACCTATTTGCCAAGGTCCTTACAACACTGAATGTTGGCTTTTGGGTTCAGCTGAGTTCACACAGGGGCTCTGAATATCTAAGTCTCTAAAGCTCTACAAATACAAAGAGGGTCTTCCTAAATTTCCCTCCCTGACCAGATGTCCTGATCACATCCTAGTTGTATGCTACAGAAAGTACTATTGAAGGATCATAGACCCACAGGCATCCTTGACAGATCTTTAATCCAGAAGACCCACAAAGCATCTGCTCCATACCTGTTCTAAACTCTGGGCTGAGAAATACTTCTCAATAACAAGCATCAATAAACAACAAAAAGCAGCAGACTCCTACGTACCTCAAGGACAGAGCAGGAGAGTTCAGGGCAGTTCACAATTCTTGATTCCTATCACAGCAGCAGGGGACTTATTACAGGAAATCTTTACCCCTAAGATATATGTTGTTTCAGAATTAAAAGCCTTTTAAAAAATCCTCTTCTTTAAAGAGAGAAATTTTTATCACTTTCTGGAAACAGTTATTCATGCCCATATGCACTTATTATGGTGGTAATAGTAATAACATAGTGGTTGTGATGCTCCAAAAATATGAGAAAAATGCAGCTTGTGGGTGGAGGTAATGCCTTGTATTAGATCAACTGATTAGACTGGATAGAGACAGACAAACCTTCAGAAAGACCAGCTCTTCTTCAGACTTTAAATGTAATAGACATCTTGAAGACACTATTATAAAAGTTTGATATGATGCTTTAAAGCACTGCTTGTTTATAAGATCACTCAAGGACTCCTTCAGAAGCTGCAAGTCTTCAAATGTGATCCAGGAAATGCTAAAGTGCTCTGTACTTTTCAAAGGCTAAAAAAATATAAAAATATATCTTCCTGTTGTGAAAGAACAATAGATCTTTTGCTGGTTTTTTTTTTTGCTGAACACCTCCCAGGTTACATGTTTGGATGATTACCCTTCTCCATTTTAAAGGGTAATGTTTACTGAGTGTTTACAAAGAAACAGCAGTCTGCTGAGAGCTAGGATTGCTTTGGTGAAATGTTCAAATAACTAGTATCAAGAATTGTTCAGATAATTCAAGTCAGGAAGAGTGCCTCAAGTACATTAGAGGTTCAATGTTCACAAATGGTCCTAAGAAATTTAAAGGTGGAAGGAAGAATGTTTATCATTTCTCTGATTTTGACCAAGCCCAGTCCTTACAGTACTTAAATGACTAAGTCCTGTTTGGCTGTTCCTGACCCTACAGACTGTGCAGTGCAGCAAGGCATTGGTGCTGGTTTTCCCCATGCAGACTCCTGATGCTGAGGGAAGGGATGGCAGAGAAGCCATTTGGCAGCACGATGTCACTGAAGAATATCTGTGTGCAGATAGAAACACCCACTTGATAGTTTAAATCAGCTTTCAGTAGCTTTTGTATCACCAAAATAGCACAAAATATATTTACCTCAAGCTCATGTCTTAAAAATTTGTATGCCCACTAGGAATGCTAAATGAACTGAAACCTTGAACATGCTGAGGACAGAATCATCAACACACAAAATATTCTGACCTGGAATTCTACATTCTTCTCCCTAATTTTTCTCCATCATATTTTCTTATTTCTAAACCAGGTTAGAGTACATGGATGCCAGTTCACTCATAGGTTTGGGGTTTTTTGCCAGTGATCTTGATGTATAACCTCTGGACAAGTCACTTAAACTCAAGGGCTGAAGAGTATCTCATGTGGTAGTAAGCACACTAACACTTACTTACTCCACAGAGGAGTCACAAAGTTAGTTCACATATAAAGAGCTTTAAAGATGGAAAATATAAAGGAAATGCAAAGTGATACCACATTTCTCATTTAAAATGAGTGGGTGACAAATTGCTCATCAGATTGTACAATTTGGGTTGCTCTTGCTTGCTAATTAACCAGTCTGACATTATGTTTCCTCCCTCTTGCATCCACCCTGCCTCTGAACTAATCAGGGTTCAATGACAGCATCACTTATCCCAGGACACATTCCAATAATTAAGGTTTGGAGGACATCTTGCAAACTCCATCATATACCAATACGATTTTCTCTCCCTCTACTGCTGCGTATCTGACATGTGACAAGATAAAGCCCTGCTCTCATATACATAACAGCAGGATGCTTTCCCACCTTTTAATGGCTGACTGCATTTCTTCTGCAGCAACTCTGACAGTATGAAAGTGCACTGTAAAAATGACTGTGTCTTGAAAAGTGAAACCTCACAGACTGTGGACTTGGGAACAACAAAAAAAAAGGCAAAAAAAAAAAAAAGAGGCCATGTTGTTAATAAGCTGCATCTATTGCTAAATACTCTCACATACAAATTGTTAGTGCAGGAATGCATGATCCCAGAAGCTATGTTTTACTGCCTACACTCTTTTCCATGAATAAAAGCACATCTGAGCTGCGTGAAGGAAAGGAAGCACAGGTAGGGGCACCTCATAGTCGTTTAGGGAAGGGAGACAAGCCAGTAGGAATCCCTGCTACTTGATGGCTCTTTAAACCTTCATATGCAGAAGCAACAACAAATTGGATGCTGTGCTTTCCACTGCTGCCTGCTCAGAGTATCTTCATTAGCACTGACAGAGCTACTCTGAATTTTCCCCACTAGTAACTGGCTACCTCTCCTCTGTTTTTGTTGGCTCTGATTTAATTCAGACTCACAGGCCAACTGGGTCAACCTGTCTCAGGTCTGTAGAGACCAAACTTGAGCATAAGCTGGTCATTCCTTCCTTGGATGCTTTCTCCCCTTCAGTTAACCTCCCCAAAAAAGCCAGCTCATGAGCCAGTAAACAGTAGGAAACATGAGCCCCTGCCTAAGCTGGAAGTCTAGACTTTGGAAGAGCAAAGTTTGATCTCATGAGTTTAAAATGAAATTACATTGGGAAAAAAAAAAAAAAGACTACTGGATTCTATCTGCATAGGAAACTTCAGAAAGGTAGAGTACTTTACAAAATAGATTTAAATTTGCAACATAGTCAATCATCCTTGGCTTTCCTGAAAGTTTGACTGTGGCTACAAATACCCTTATTTATAACGCTTAAATGTTCTGGTGATCACTTCTCCTGAAAAGTGGATGGAGACACTGTTTATTTTCTTTTGGTGCCTGATTCTGAAGCACTATTTTCATCAGTATCAGAAACAATAGTGGAATTCTGGCTTTGATTCCATTAAAAGCATGTTTTAGCATTGATTTCAATGCAGTCATCATTTTGCCCATAGTACAATTAACTAAGATCCCCTTCTGAATTTCTGTGGGTAACTTTAGACTTAATTGTAAACCATCCAAGAGTATTTCATATTTTCTCTCCTGGCTGGGAGGACTGATTTCTGAGCATTTATTTCAGCTTCTTAGCCAATAAGCCTATACTGGTTTAAAAAAGAAGTAGGGAATTTCTCTACCTGTCTCACCAGAACAAAAATCATCCCAGTTACACCTCCTGGAAAAGAGTGTTTTTCATTATGTGGGAACGGGAAGAATACAACAGAGGAGCCTTGCACTGTATGTGGTTGTTTGCCATAGAGATGATCAAATGTATCAACTTTGATGATGTAATATAGCTATATCACTAGGATTCAGTCAATATGTAGCTTATGTTTTCAAGAGCAGAACATACTCAGGCTTCCAAGGCACAAAATGAAGAGAACCAAGTTAGCAGATTATTAATTTTTTTATCTGCCAGGTACTCATCATGTACCCACAGTGCCAGAGAACTATATTCTTCACTTGTACTGCAAAAACATGCAGCCACAACCTTTGTCTTTAACTCTCCTGCTTCTTTTCACAGTATCTAGTACTATATGTGGCATAATAAAATGAAATATGATGTATGATATAATATTACAATCACATCTTTTACAGCTATGTTCCTCACAACTGGACATGAGTGAAAATGGCATCAAAACACAAGGCAGAAGACCTGGAAACATCTGTGGAACTGGGAGAAGTTTGCATGTTACATTGCAATGAGCTGTGTTTTACACAGTAGGCTGCCACTGCTCCCAACATTGTATGCCATTACCATATTGCAGAAACCAGGAAAAAGAATATTTCCTATAGACAGAAATCCATGCTGATGGACAGTTCTTCAGCTGGTATGAATCAACATACTTCAATTGACTCATGTGATATTATGCTACTTCACAATTATAGCTACATAGCCTCCACCAGACACTTGAAATAGATTTTACAAGGCAAGATAATATAAAAGATAACAAAAGACAATTTTGTGCCTTTGTGATCTCCTAATGTAACTGAACATGGTAGTCTGAAAATGGGAGCAGGAATTAGGGTTATAGGAGCCTGAACAGACTTGCCCAAGGACAGAGATGAGAGGGTTTTAACTGAGGTCTAGGGGCAGAGCCAGTATTGCTGCTGCCCAGAGCACACTGCTACCATCTTGAGTCTGAAGGCAGAATTATTGCTTCTCCACTGTCTTTTGCATCATCAGGTATTTGGTTTTCTTTGCTCTGAAATCAATGCAACAAAACCTCTGTTTCATATATAACCTTCAAGGTCACTTGCATAAAATGTACAAAAAGCACATTTTTGTTGATGGAATGGCCTTTTGCTAATGAGGTAATTAGTGATATTACAGCAGAAAAAGAGAGGGGGATTTCTTTCTCCTTTTCTCCCTTTTTGCAAACCCAGTGAAGTGGCAAATTTTGTCGCATTTGCTGTATATGCACAATATTTCAACCAGCTCTAGAAAGTAATGTGTTTTTTGAGTAGCTACTGTATTTGCTGAAACTAAGTTATAATAATTTGATGACTAGGAACAAGATTAATTCAATGAACTACTATTCTCATGACAATTGCAAAAAATATGGTAAGGGATGGAGTTAGTATGAATAGAAATGTTTAGGGCATCTTACTGCTTCATCAGTGAAAAGCCTGAGATGGAAAAATATCCAGCAAGGATATTAGGGGGTCATATCTCTTGAGATGCAGCAAGGTAATCAGTTAATTTCTCTACAAGAAAACCAGGAGCTGCAATGAAAACTATTATCAGAGGAGGCATGAATACATATACAATAGAAGAATAAAAAACAGTGAAAGATATAATTACATTAAATTATAGCAACTGCCACGTAAAAGTACCAATGAAAGTAACAAAAAGAATTGTCATTTCCTTTAGAAATGATGTTTGATAATATCACAGAGTCTCCACATCTCCTCACACATGGAGATGTGCCAGTTATCCAACATCTAAGGGGAAAACAAAGAGCCCCATTCCAGCCTCAGTTACAGCGCAATTGGAAACAGCACTTGGCTTGTCAGTTAGGAAGTGACAATCAAAACTAGAGCTCCTGATTCTAGTCAGAGTGCTGAATGATCTTTGGAAAAGGGGATTTAAAAAAAAACAAACAAACAACCTATAAGATCTAGTACAAAGAGACATTGACCCATCTCTTGCTCTCTCACAATATAAATAATAGCCACCAATAATACTAGGAAAATTTTTAATGAAAAAGTTCACAGATGAACATTTTCATAGTGTAAGTATATGAGACCAAATTTAGAGCAAGTAAGTGATATGCACATATGTTATGTAAAGGCCTAATATACACTGAAGATGAGGAAGTATTTTTCAACTGCATGTACCAGGGAACTGGGATTTGGAGATCTATTAATAGTTTGTTGAAGTTATGGAAGAACAGAATTACAGCACAAAAAATAACAAAATAAATATTATCAAAAGTAGAGTTGGTAAGAAAATTTTCTGTTCAGATTCAGAATAAAGCCCAAGTCTTTCTTCTGCCACTCTTCTGTTAAGAAGAACACTTTCCTTAAACGAGGTGTTAGCTGAGTGTTTGGGCACCTGCTTGGATGTGGGATACCATGGTTCAAGATCCTCTGCATTGTGGTTTTACAAAAACCATTCTGTATGAGATCATTCAGTTTCTTCTTTTGGAATTATTCTGTGCAAATGGAAAAACTTAACCAGTGTATCCCACGTTTCAGCTGGATAGATAACCACAGGGCTACAGAGCATCCCCCAGCTCCTTGGTTAGATACAGCCACCCACCCCAGCATATCTGATGGATGGATGATCTCAGGATTCATCGTGGTTGTGAGAAGGGGTATGTCTGCTGTTAATAAGCTTTCAGATGTTCCAGAGTTAGGCTCTATCTTACTTTGATCAGATGATTCTAGATGTAAAACTCCCCCCCAAAACCCTTTCTCAACAAACCTTGAAAGCGTTATGCTTTAACAAAATGATTGTCTGGAGAAACTGGCATTGCCAATCAGAAAGTGTTCCAGGGTGAAAATTTCCAACCAAGTAAAAAACCTTTTAAATTTGTTAACATCTTGCTCACTGTTGCATACTGTTTTACCTGTATATATATTATTTGTTGTATCCCTGCAGAAGTTTTAATCAGTGAAGTCCTAGCACAAGTGTATTTTCTAGATAGAAACTAGACCTCAAAAAATGACACGAGTTTCCTTAGCTTAATGTCGATGCACATAAAATAAGTAGTAAGTGGATACAAAATGATATCCTGTATTGTGTGAAACCCACATGGCATGGGTGTATTGGCAACACAAAGTGCAAAGCCATAAAAAATCAGGACTATGGAATCTGAAGTCCTCTCAAAGTTAATGACTTAAACTTAACAAATTGCAGTAGTCTGAATTATAAAACTAGCAGAGCTGTTGAACTGGCTTTCCCTAAAATTATGAATTGGTTGGTCTATTTCTTTGAATGGCAAACAGCAAATCTTGTTTGTACATCAGTGTCCATGACAGTGGGAGAACACTTACTGCAGAACACATAGACTTTGGGCCTTATTGTTAGACCTCACATGAGGCTGCATGCAAACAACATAAATCCTTTTGTATTAAATAAAGCAAAACACACAGAGATCCAAATGTTAAAGTGGAGTAAAGATCTGTTCAGGATATACCTAGCTAATATGAAAACAGCAAGATCATGTGGTATACTAAGCAGTTGCCCAGACACTTATGCAGTGGGTTATATTTACAGAAAAACTAGAATTATTGTGTATTAAGTATCTTACAACATGAGGTCAAATTAAACTTAGGATAAATTAATATAACGCAGCTGAATTCAGAGGAATTGTACTGATTAATTCCTGGCATGCTGCAGTGACAATACACTAACCACAGGATGAAGAGAGATGCCCATTCTTGTTCTGCTAAAGAAATAATGGACCCTCTAATTTACTGATTCAAAAGCAGCTGATTTTATTTTAGAGAAGAATGCACTGGGCTGCACCTATCCACCAAATTTGAGAATATTTATTATTAATTTACTTTTTACGTATTTTTATTGTAATGGCTGATAGCAAAACTTAGGAAGAGTATATGGTCCCACACAAGCAGCTGTGAAAAGATCTCCCAGAATTCAGACAAACGGTATGGTTAATAGACTACTCTTAGTGAAGAGAGAAAACATAGTGTCAATCATGCATGCTGACAGGGTGCAATTAACCCAGCATCAAATTGTAGAGAGATGGATGGGACCAGATGGTCCTGTTATCCTAACAAAGGATTACACAGCAAGTGTCCTTTGGAAGAAAGAGCGTTTTTTAACATAGACCTTTGGAACAAAAAAAAAAGATGATGTGAACTAAAGAGACATTACAGAAAACGGAAGCTGGCAAACAGTGTTTTAAATATGAATTCCAATAATTATGTGCTTTAAATAAAAATATATGTTATTTTTTGATCACAGTGATGTCTACTGAAATTTACCCCAAAAGGTCTCTCAAGAGATCGACATGAAACAGAATCACTGAAAACAAAGTCAGCAAGGAACGACTGCAAATCATCATTCTTGCAGTTCTTGACAAAAATGATTTAATTTATTAACCTAAAACTGGCCAAATGCTGGTCTCCTAGTCTGCTGCACTTATGAGAAAATACAGACTTTGAAATCTAATTAGAGAGCAGCAAATACACAGCACTGAACAGTGCACCCTGAAACTCTTCCCAGAGCATTGCAATGACTGATGTTTGGGATCATAGGATTAGAACTAAAGCTCTCCCCTCATATGAGAGAGGCTATTAAGTATGGGGGAGACATAACAAATGTCTGCAAAGAAATCAGGTAAAATAGGTAAATAAGAGGAATTTCTAACAAAGTAGAATTTCAGCTAAGTAATAGAAATATATTACTTGAAAAAAAACCCCACTTAGCATCACTGTCATGTGAAAAGTGCACAGTACTAGTGAAATCCCCAAACCTGTACCTTTCCTAGTACTAGAACATAGGTCTTAAATCTCAGAGTCTTTTACCATCTCTAGGGTCATGAGATATTCTTCTAACTATATGGATCTAACCACATCACATGAAAATGTTATATTGCAAATTTCCAAGATGAGGAAGAGGCTAGAAAGAAACATATAATGGTACAGAAACTGTTTATGTGTTAAAATACTGAATAAAAGTAATAATGTTCAGAGATGAAGTTATATATTTGAATATATTGACGTAGTTGTGATAATAGTTACGTTCCAAGTATTTTGGAGGAATTTCTATATGCTTCCTAGGGAAGTTATAAAGCTTTGTAGTCTAAAAAAAAAATGTATGAAGGAAAATTACAAAGGATAAAAGATCTAATTCATGATCACCTACTGAACCACTGAAGAAAATACTCTCTGCAGATTCCCTTCACTAATTGAAGACTACGTAACCTATGCCTTCAGTCAACAGTACTATTAGATCTTCTATTCTTAAAATCTGAAAAGCCCCTGAGGAAAGCATGCAGTCATGCCTCAATTAACTGGCTTACGTGCTGCACATTTGTGCACCTCTGGCTTAGTCAAGTACACTGTTATTTCTGCATGTCTAAGAAACACCAGCAGTTAGAAACTGATTCCTTCTCACTTATTATGTGCACTTGGAAAAAAAAACAACACTACAAAAAACAAAGCTTCCAGGCACTGTACAAGACTCAAAGTTTGAAAGATCTACACTAGACAGTAAATACTCTTTAATTTAAATATCAGGCTTCCTTATTTTGATGTCCAAGCATCACTTTCTTCCAGGTGCACATGTATTCTCACTCAATTATTGATAAGATCCAGACTTTCTGCTTCCCTTAGTCCAGGGCTGGCTACAACGTCTGCATCAAATATTTTCACAAAAAAAATCCCAAACATATAACTCTCTGATTTCTTAATGAAAAAATATCTGTTGTTAACAGAAACATGTATTCCTATTGCAAAGAAGAAAAAAAAAATAATCACCAAACTTATCCCTGAAAAGATCTCCATGTTGATATGTTGCTATGGTGCCTTACAGGAGTCATGGTTCAGAAGTGTCCTGAAAGTGGTAAGGCTTCTTTCCAGATGGACACTTGTCACTTTGTATTTAAACTACAGAATTTAAGTAATTCTTTCAGATGGGTAAATACACACACACACATATATAAAAAAACATTGTGAGGCCCAACTCACCAAGGAGAACAGAAGCCTAGCCACTGCTCCTATAAGGCAGTGCAGGTGCTTCTTCTGTAAGAAATTTTCCTTAAAATGTAAGTTATCAGTTTACTAGAGTATAGGACCAGTTATGTCCTGGCAAGTTCATGCAAGCTTCCTCTGCAGAAGGTAATGTTTCAGATCTGCCCTGCAGACACTTGGCCACCTCATGGTGACTTTATTTCCCTTTTTGTCTGACCTTCTGCAAGCTGTGTGTTGCACTTTGAGTTTGATTTTTTCTGGCAGAGCTCTGAAGAAGCTTCTAGGATATTTCCCTGGGTTTTCTTGAGTTGTGATTCTCCTCTTTTTCTAAATTTCACAAGATCTAGACTTGTGCAAGAAGGTTGAGAACTGAGTTTCCTCTCAAGACATCATCTTGCACAAAGCCAAAGGAAATGTTTTGCAATGTAGATCAATGCAACCACAACTAACAAAAAGTGACCTGCTTGATGCCTTTTCAGAATTATCCAGCCTGAAGAACATCAGATCTCTCCCAGCTAAGGAAATGATAAAAGATCTAATCAGCAGATAGAATATAGCCATAGAAAATGCATATCAGCATACCTTAACGAAAGTAAAATAAATCTTGAAAGTTTAATATCCCCCTTTCTCGGGCCTAAATAGGCCCCTTTGGAAAACTATTTTATTGTTTCTCATTAAATTAGAATTGTGCTGAGATGCCACTATCTACCATTTCCTATTATTATTAATGTAAGAAAAAAATAAAATCACTGCATATTCAGCATTTCACAAGTTAAAATTAGACAGAAAGAAAATCGGAGTTGTGTTTTTCTTAATTCATGCTAATTTAAAAACAGAAAGTTCTTTACTTTTTTCCCCAGTTTGCATCTGCATTTAAAGATAGCAATATTTTCTAATGATAATTAAGAACCTTTAATTTATTGGTTTATTACTTCTGTCCTACATTAACAGAAACAGCTCAGAGATACCACATGTGTGAATATGCTTAATTCCTCTCTCATTAACCTCAGAAACACTTAGTAATTTCTAGGCAACTCATATCAGAAGTCACTGCATTTTCTTTACTTTTCAAGTTGTTAGCAAAGTAGTAGCTTACCACACAATCACATGTCCCAGGTCTGTTGCTCACCAAAATTCCAGCTTTCCTGACCCTCTTGTGGTAAGCAATTACTGCTATAAAGAGGAGCTTGTCATGTACAATCATTTACATATTAGGGTATGTTCTATTAATGAAATGTTAATATTTTTGCATAGTTTGCTCAAGGCAGGAGGCTTGAATCAGGTTGGCATTTTTATAAAGAAAACAGAAAGCGACAGAGATATGCATATGGATAAGATGACATTCTCTCAGTATACACTGAATACTCTCCTTAATAATGCAATAGCAGGAATCAACATTTATAATTTGCCCAAAGACTCTTCTTTTCTTATTATTACCAAAACACAGTTGCTTAAATTTTTCAGACACTTTTGGGTTTTGCTTATTTAACTTTCATTGAAGTAGGGATAAGTCAAGTCAGGGCATGAAGGAGAACAGCTAGAGAAAGAAGAGAAAGGAATGAATCTCTTGCCTGATGGGCAGTTCATCAAGCTGGGAGCAGGGCAAGGATTGTGGTTCAGTTTATGTCCTTGGATTACTTCTACTTTCTGTTCAACAAGGAATGTCTTATTATTGGGCTCGAGGATTAGGACTAGGAGCACTTGCTTTGTTCAGTCTTGAGGCCCTGGGGAGGAACAGCAAGCATTTGTAGGAACTGCTGTGGCATCCTCCTGGGAAGTGAAGAATGTGGATTAAAATTGCAAGGTCAGAGAATAAAAGAGCTCCAGTCTCATCTCCTGTAGGAAGTAGTGAAGAAAACCATGAGGCTCAGTGATTCCTACAAAAGACTTTGTGTGACCCATCACAGCACAGAAGTGGTATGGCAAAAGCAGCAGATTTTCTTATGGTGAGCATTGACAGATAGCCTGTGAAACTATGCACACAGGTGAATACAAGGCTGACATCAGAGTTTCTCCCAGTTCAGCAAGACCCAGTCTCCGTTCCCCACTGGGGACCAGGATTTCACACTGCAAAAAGAGATGCAATACTTGATACTTTGTGGAAGAAATTTCCAGCTCCTTTTCCAACAAATAGCACACTCTCTGCAAAACTCCCAGGATGGTGTAGTCACAAACTGCTGCAGTCACTGAGAAGCAACAGTTCTACTTCTGAACTTTGTATTCAGGTGGCTACAAGACACAATGTCATTATTATTATATAAAAATCACAACCTGGCAAAGTTCACTCAGGCTGATGAAGAAAACTGCACCCACTTTTATTTTGACTATTAATTCTTATACATTCCTTGCTCTGTGCCATGGATCGAAGGATGCTCTGGCTTGGGCTATGCTTGTCCCCAGCAGATCTAAGCCTTTAGAGATGCTACTTTTCACCCTGGCAGAATCTGTCTTAGGGGATTTCATGTTCTCATTCCAAAATTTCATGCCTCCTCCAGTCCAATATTGGAAAAATACTTTAGAAAAGTCACACACCCTTCTGTCACCCCCTTCCTTTTGGGCTGTTAGAGAACTTCGGTGCATCTGCAGTTTAAAAGCTAACAAGGCTGATCACACAAGTTCATTAGTGCCTAATCCACAGTTTCAATGGCTGTGTGCCACAGAGTTTCTGCTTGAGTGACCTTGACAGGCAGTGGTGTAGTCATATGGAGTTTTTAATAAGTGTCAGAAAAGCTGAAGTACTAACGTATCCCTAATGTTACTTTTTGGCATCGTTATCCACCAGAGACAGAAGAATGAAATTGAAATGTCTGTTTCCAGAAAAAAAGAAATCTCACCTGGGTTGAGTGTGAGGGAGTGAACGGCTCAAGAAACCTGCATTAGGATTAGGTTAAATCCCTTCCAACTGACTTGCTCAAATCCAGCAGGGGTCAATTGGAAATTATCACTATTTGACATCCACAAAGGCATATGTTTCAAAATAGGCTTTTTAGTTGCCTTTTGGGATGAGTTACCAATGAAATTAGTTGTTGGCTTGACTGCATTAGTATTTACTCTGTCGAGTGTTGACACTGTGCCCTGTGAGATTGGACATGGAAAAATAAAGAGAGGCTCTGCTACTCTCAGCTTAAAGCACAGAGGAAGAGATGCAGGGCAGCACGGATCAGAAACATTCAAGAGCAATGGATGACCCCATCTTCCATACATACAACAGGGACAGAAATGTGTTGGTCCCTCTAGCTGAAACAAGCTCACCAGATGCTTAGAAGAAAGCTATAGGCTCCTGCCCCACCAGTATCTTTTCTGTGCATAAGTCAGCAAAGTTTCAGCATCAGCCAATATTCCACAATGTAAGTTTGTAGAAATACTTTAGTGAATAGTCTCAGAAAAAATAGAGTATGGAATAAATTATGCTTTAATTATCTTTTGTTATTCTAGTGTAACTAGCTTGGTTATCTTTATTAAGTCTAATCACAAATGTGTAAGGAAAGCCCCAAATTCAACCCAATAATATATATCATGTATGTATTTACAAATACATTCTTAAACTATTATTAGTACGATTTTGGTGATAAGAAGTTTTATATATACAGAGACCATCCTAGCTGAAAGGGTTTTTTTTTAATGGAACTCTATCTGCCATTGACCAAATGAATGTGATAATTTTGAGGAATGAAGTTTCTTTTTTTTTTTTTACTATTATGCTTCACTGAATAATTTGTATTAAACTATGCTTTAAATCAGCATTTTCACAAATTAAAGAACAACTGATGCTAAAGTATATGGCAGATTATAATACTTGTAATTTGCATAAAAATAAAAAAATCAGTTTATCACTAGTGTTTTTTTCCAGCAAGGATTTCTAAAACCACTGGGTAGGAAATATTGTTGGTTTTCAGACCACACTTCATCTAATTACACAAAAGCATATCCACAGAATTGCAAGGGTTCATGGAAGAGCTAATCAAATCACAACCATTCAGAATGAGAAGGATGCTCAATGTGGAATTGCTGATACAGCAATTTAATTACAACAGTTTAGCAGCAAGTTCTTTAATAGATGCCACAGGTTTAACATTTTTGAGTAGAGAAAGGGATACAGAAAATAAAAAAAACAAAAACAAAACAAACCCCAAACCATACAACTACAAAACCAGATGAATACTCAAATCAGGTCTTTGGGATGCACCTTTATTTTTCCTTACACAATTATATTAATATTTTCTTGAGAAAAAAATTTCCAAGTGCCCAGCACAAAACATCTATCTTGAATTCATTCAGATCAGTGGGACTAAAGGCAAACTAGTAATTTCATTTAGGAAAATACCAATGATCTCAAATTTATTTCTAGAGATATTTGTGCAGTAACTTCTAAATTTATTTATGTACAGGGGAAAACGGGCTTTATTCTCAGAATTGGATCTTTAGGACCAAAGCCATCATAAAGATTCTTATTGATTAAAGAAGAGGTTTTGCTGATTCTCATGTTTGAAATAGAACAGATTTTTTTTTCGACTTTGTGATTTTTCTCCTTTTGTTGCAGTGTTAATGCAATGCAACCAATTATAGTGAAAATTAATCTAATACCTACTCTTTCAAGACTACACTACATATGTGCTGCTGCACAGTTCACAAGAGACTTTTATTGAAATTTTAGCCTCAAATCTTAAAAACTGGCAAAGATAAACTGCTGAGTTTTTACCTACAAGCTATTTGGAAGTTATACTAATGTCAATATTTAGCACTTCAGTGCTGCTTTTTGTTATGGAAAGCATGGCAAAAAACTCCTTGTCTCTCTCCTGTATTCTTTTAAAAAGAAATATTTCATTATTAAACATCATCCTTTTTAAACACCACCACTACCATTTCCCTTGCTAACTGTCAATTCTGTATGGACCAGAGCCCTCTTAAAAAGCAGGTAGTTCTTCATGTAAATTAAATACTAGGATTTATGGCTTTAGTATTATGTTATCCAGAGCATCGTTAAAACACACATCAGTATAAAAACCTGTGTGTGTGAAAGGACTATGGAGACAGAGAGGTCAAGCTCCCATGATGCAATAACCAGCAGTGCCTGCATCACTGGATTAACTCTTTGCTGACTGGTGTGCAGGTGTGGGAGTTACTGATATCCTCCCTGGGCAGAAATACTGTCCCAGACTTGAAAAGCTACCTAAGCTTTGTCCTGCCCAAGCTGGCTTGCACTGTGTCCCAGCAGAGGTTGTCACCTGGGGCACAGGGCTAAGCAGGTTTGCAATACAGTTTTTGGGCTCATAGAGTTTCTTCTGCCTCAGCTGTCCCTGTGCTTTACTCCAGTGCTAGAGGTGTTGGTGCCAAGATTCAAGGGATTTCTGACATATGCAGTGCTCCAAACTTGGGTGCTTAACTGGGAACACTTTAAAGAGATCTGAGCTTGAGAAGAACAGTATTTAGTGTTTTCCAAAAATCATATCCTCATAATGGGTCTCTAGGTGATTGTTCCAAACTGGGAACACTCACAATTGCTAATCCCTTTGGAAATGTGAGTCCACAGGGACTTGCATGGAAAACATGTAGCAGAGCAGGGATTTGCATTCAGATGCCCTCTGGGCTTAGGCTACCATCATTAACACTGGGCCACGCTGCTTAATATTGGTGCCTAAATCAGAAAAGCAGAGAATATCTAAGAGATGCACTAAGAAAATGAGTATAAATATAAACAACAAGGAACGTCATGATAAAATGATTTTTTTTTTTTTGTAACTTGTATTGGACTTTTTCTTTTTTTAAAAATAACAAATTCCATTAAAACAGGTTAAGCATTTTCTCTCCCAGTAAAGTCATACATTGCTATTGCTCTTTTACATGAATCTGTAAAAGATCCATCTTAGATGGAGCAATTCCCACAAGAGGCTGTGGAATGTTTATTTTATTTCTCCCACTATTTTTATCAATCCTAAACTTAATGTTGCATTTACACAGGCTTCTTATATCAATGGCATATAAATATCCTGTGACCAAAAATGTATGTCAGCAGTACACATCAGGACTCTTTTTTTCCTTCTATTATTTCATAGCAAACTGGATATGTCAGTTGGTCTCAGCTTATAGCTAGCATAACCTTACTTAAGCTCAAAGGAGTACCCTAGCGTGCAATGGTAAATTCAAAAGTTTTGATGGCACAAGTGGTTGTTCATAAGCTCTTACTTCCATGCACACTGAAGATGACTTTGCCTGTGTTTATATGAGATCAGAATTTAGGCCTTTAACATCTAATCTGTACAGCTGCAAAGAACAGCCAGAAACCAGAGAAACAGAAACTCCACAGATTGGGGTTAAAGTGGGTTCTGTGTTGAGCAGTTGTCAATGGGTTCCTTGTTGCTAAGGAAACTATTTCCTTGGTAGCTGCATGTTTGCCACATCTTACTAAATTGGTGTCAATCTCAAGCAAAGAACAATGTGTTGTGGCATCACGAGAAATAAAAACCCAAATAGGCTTAAAGTTCATTAAATACTTATTACAGAAAACCCCAAACACAACAAACTGAAGACACGATATGATAACTCACTAAAAATCTCTGTGTGAGAGTCATTAGTGGCCATGGAGTTAAAAGTATTTGTACAGCAAATGAAAATCTTTTGTCTTCTAAAAATTTGAAAGGCAGCCTTACACAAGAAGGTACTTTTTAGCTATTTAAATTCTCATGTGTTGCACTCATATGGCAGCTGGATTTGTGCACAGGTTACTTCCTACTGATGTGAACATTAGATGATATTTTTTGCCATCTAATGTTACATTAGATGGTAATTTACAACCTCAGAGGGAGTTAAAGTAGATTCTAAGCACACTTGTAGAAACCCAGAAGTACAAAAATACACTGCACACTTTTTATGCACAATTATCAAGAGCATTTTGCAAGGAAATGATCAATTATACCAATTTTTGTATCCTATTGTACCTCCCTTCCCCTCTGCTTTTCAAGTACATACGTATCATTGCCAAGAATTTTCTTGGGCAGATTTTTTTATTAAATGAGAGGTTCTAAATACACCAGTTTAAAGGCCAGTTTTAAGGTATTTAATATGTACTCTTTACTGTGATATCTATCTCCCTGATAGACTATGAGCCAACTAAATCATGTCTACATGATTATGAAATAAATTCAATGGATGCAGCTGAAGAATAAGATGATTTGATGAGATGAAGCGCACCAAGGAATACCAACAGCGTTTCTATAGCTACTCACAACCTTACTCCAGTTCTATAAAACCTGAAAACAAAAACCCTACCCTCACACTGTTTCAATATTTGTGCTTTTTCCCAAATGACCCAATGAGTCATTATTTTGTCCCTCTCAGGTTGTTTTGTCCAGAGTCAACATACCTAGACTGTGACAAACTACTTTTTTTGCAACATTTTTACACCCTTGTAATTCCTAAAGCAAGATGGGCAGTCAACATTTTGCTGCACAGAATAACTGAAATCTGGAATAGGAAAACAAGAAAAGAAAAGCACCACTAAACAGAGACTTCTCCAAAAGTGATATTGAAAGGGAATCAGAGCAAGGAAAATCCTGTGAAATATGCCACGATCAAAGTCTTTTTTTTGTTCTTTCTGCTCCTTAGATAAGCATTAATGCTAACTGCAATTATTTGCACATCACTAAAGTCAGAATTCTAAAAGTGCCCAAATTATATGGAAACAGACACTAGAGCAAAAGGCTCAAGAGAAAAGTAATGCATTGAAAAGAAACATAAACTTCATGGACATTTCTACCATATGGATCATTTAACTACCAACATAATTTGTTTTTTTAAAGCACTTAGCTTCTTCTACATTGCATATATAAACTCCAGGAAAAATGTTTTTCCTTTTCAGAAAGTTCTCTAAGTATAAGATGTTATAATCGAAGGAACAGAAATTAATGACAAGAAACAATCCATGAGAAATTAGTTTGATTGGCAGCTGTCTTATTTCACAATGTACTGCAGTTACCAAAGGTGCCACAGCAGCAGAATTCATGCACTGTTTTCCACTTTTCTTGGAAAAAGTAAAACATATTTTGCAGACACTGGCAAAGCTATGTAAAGGCAACTCTCCTCAATCTACCTGGGTTTTACTAGCTTAGGAGAGTTTCAGTGGGTATTTTGTGGGCTTCATGAAGTACTGCAGAGAAAATCCTACTTAAGCTCCATATTCTTGGAGTTCCCAAAGGTGAGCACATTCACTCAATTAATCAGACTGTTGCAAAATATATAATGTTAACTTCCATACCTTTGTGTAGGAATCAAGACAACATTGTGGACTGATGCTGCACATCACTTGGATCCAGGAGATTCATTTTATATAGCTGTTACTGGTAGAAACAACAATAAAGAATATAGTTCTCCTCTCAGTTTTCAGTGAGTTTAAGAAAACAACAACAGACATGGATGTAAATATCACCTAATAACATTTGACCCCTTTCCTGGTTTTGTTAAGGTAAGAAAAGAAATCCAACTAGGACAAAAAATTTAAAGAGTTTACGCAGGATAAAAAAACTCATATGTACATGCTTAGATTGGGAAGGTGAAAGCAATGAGCAGAACCTGGCTATAGTTCTGGGTGCAGATGAGGTAAAGAGCACACAGCTGTTTCAACTTACTCTTCTCCAGACCACCTTTGTTCAACAGGAACTCTCTGTATAGAATTAGAGGTAGGTTTGATGGTGGAATGTAAAGTTTCAGGCAAAGATGTGCTTTGCAGTATGGGAACAGTTTCTCATAACACTTCTTGCACAGGGGCAATAGGATGGATGTGGGATGTAGCTGAGCTAGCAGGATTGATGTTTCCTAAAACAACCCTACTTCATGTAGGAGCACTTCTGACCTATAGCAGCTGTTCTGGGAACATGGTCATGAGAAGTTTGAATGAACTTCTGTATATAACGGACAGCACACTATTTATTCAACAGAACTGAAACACAGAAAAACATAACGAACTCTTGCTAACTTGGACTTTCAGATCTTTCTTTTTTTCTAGGTGTGTTTTAACATTTGAAATTACTAAAGCTGTCCTATAAGCCACCATCTTTTCCTGCCTCCTCAGGAAGAGGTCAGGGGCATTTCACTTAGGTAAATGCAACCCTGATTTATTGATAGGTGGGTTTATCAACAGTCACTTTGCACATTTGAGTGCTGTTTGTGGCTGCATGAAGAATAGTGAAAACACACTGTGCTTAAAAGTGGTGTGTTTTTCAAGTGCTTCTGTTTAATTTGTATTCTTGGTGTTTTTGTGGCATGTACCTTCAAAACTGATTTGCTCCATAGGAGCAAATACATCCTGGCCTCTCTTCTGCTAATTTAACAGTCTGTTACTTAACACTGGAGATCAGAAATACTATGAGATATGGGAAATAAAAAGCGTATCAGAGGACTTTAATGGGGACATCAAGGTTAATATCTGTCTACGCTCTTTCTTGAGAAACTGCAAGCAAGACAATTTATTGGATTGGACCCGAGTTTTATGTTTAATTATCTAAAGCATGGTTTCCTTAGCAGCACAGCTCTCCATTGCCTGCCATCTAGAGAGGCAGCAGACAGAGCTGCTATGAAATACATCAGCTGGGACCTGAACCAAAGGTTACACTGTGAACAACAAAGTCAAGAGCACCAAGCAGAAGGCTGATATGATAGACCCTAACAAAAAGGCTTCACCCCAGGCTAATAGGAAACTGCTAAATATTCATTAAGCCACTCTGAAATAGCAATATTTTAGCTATCAAAAAATCAAACTACATGGAAGATCAAATAAAGAAAAATTATTTCTTGGCACAGGTTCTTTATTTCCTTACAGCCTGGAACTACAAGGACACCAGAAGTTTCCTGCAACTTCAGAATAAAAGCATTGCAGATAGCTGGTTGAACAAGTAGAATATCACACTGGCATTTTGGTATCATTGGCAGCCTTCCTTGATTATTGACACCACTGCTCCTGTAACAGCCTGCAGAGCTGCAGCCAGCATCTCTAGTATTTGTCACTGTCACTTCACAAGTGCTCAGCATTGTTCAGGAAATTGTATGTGTAAAGCAAAACTGCCTGCGACCAACTTCGACAAGGGAGTGTGGATGTGAGGGTGCTTGAAACTGAAACAGAGGTTTTATGTGTCCTATTATGTGCCCCAGCAAGAGCCATAAATAATTGTGACAAGGATTTTTTTTGTGTGTGTTACATGTGAAAGTCCTTGACTGTGCCTCCTGCTTCAGCTCCCCCCTCTCTCCCATGCACTACAGCTGCCAAGCTGCATGATGATAGATGGCACTATGCAGCAAATGACAGCCAGATAGATTTTTTAGTTTGTGCTTTAGAGAGAATCAGATATGCTGTATAAAGCAATAAAAAAAGCATACTCACAAGGTGGGTTAAAAATAGCTAGCACAGCAGTAGATGAGTTTGCTGTTTATCAAAAAGTTAAATCTTTACATATAAAGTTTCAAGTGATGTGTTAATTCTTTTAAATCTTAGCAAGTAGCAATCTTAAGCAGACAAACCTATGGAGAGTAATATTTTTTTCCTCCATCTTTTACTGTAGAATACACTGAAAGCCTGGATATAAACTTCTGTGAATAAGGACAGCATACAAAATAGAAATGGAAATAGTCCTGAATCTGTACAAGGTATGTTTGAAAAGTTTGCTTTCAAATCAGATCTTGAAACATGAGCCCAGACTCCCTGTAAACTTGGAATCATCAAGCCACTGAAGTCAGCAAGGGTCTCTTCTATGAAATTTGACTTAGATTATTTGATGGAGCAAATTATTTTTGACCTTGATAGATCATGCCTGATAAAAAACACAGATTTAGGTTTTTAGTATATATTATGTTCTCTTGTATGCTAAAACATGGTAATTTTGTCTCTACAAAGAAGATAGCATTAATGAAAGTGAGAATTCAGGTGTGTTAATGCACTCAAAATATTTGTGGAATATGCATTACAAAGACACAGGTAGCCATTGGGACTGCACAGAAAAGCTGGATGAAAAAGGGTGTGCAAATGCTTCTGTTCTGCATACTAGTAAAATCTGACAGTTACATATACATAAGGCAGTAGCTTTTCCTCATGCTTAATATTTTTCAGTAATTGAATATGATGTTCTGAAGAACAGGATGTTCCCCTGAAATGTATACTGTGCACATCTGAGATGTGCAAACTTGGAAGTTGTTCTGTCCTTTCCACTGGATGTTAACTTCACTTGTTTTCCTCTGTGCTTTCTATTGATCTAGATTCTGTGTAATAAATGGCCTGGTTTCCCAGCCACCTTGGAAATGTCATGCAGGAGTCAACAAAAATACTTAGTGTATGTTTTATAAAGAATTACAGCTGGCTCTGAATTACTCTGGCTTTCATCTCTGTAAAGCCAGCCTGGTTGCTCTGAGTATCGATGGATGAGCAGAAGTACCAGGAAATGATTCAATGAGCCAGTGAGTTTCCCAGTTCACGGACATGACAGCTTGAGACATACTTATTCACTCTGCTTCTGTCTCCTCATACACTATACTTGAAGCTGCTATGTAATTTAAGAGTACTCAGTATATCAGATCTCAACTATTTTTCCCCACTGATTTCTGATGAATCATGTTAGGAAAGCTGTGCTTTTAACACTGGAGGATGTGACATAATGCAAAACAGCACAAGAAGTATATTAAAAAAATATGTCTGTCAGAGTTTATATTGCTGGAAGGGGATAATTTGAATTATGTGCCCATAATTCAAATTTGGGGATAATTCAACACCCGAACAGATACATTTCGAGCTGTACCCAGTCATCTGATATAATACTGGCTGTTGTTTATTACTTACTCGTATGTTGTTATAGCATCACCTCCCCATGCTATGCTTAGGGGACAGTTTACATTTCCATAATAAAATCCATTTTCTGTAGGTTTATAACTCAGTTTACATTTCTCAAGGCTGCTTCCCGGCATATGAATTTCAGGGCAAGTCCAATTGGTTTGACTAAAAATAACTCTCAAAGCAGCTTATTTATTTTAAAATAATTAATCGATGCAATGGAGAAGTTTTACAGTACCTAACATTGTTTCCCAGCACATGGAGTTATAGCAACTCCCAGCTATTCACTAGAAAAGGATCTATTAAAGTCCTTTTCATGAGAACCTGATGGATTTAGGACCAAACAAAACTACTTGAACAAGTAGATGTTCCAGCATCACTATATTTAGAGATAAGCCAGAGCAGTAATAAAAGCACAATGCTTTAAAACTGGAAGGGAGCATTTCTTCTATGAGATGACAGCAGTAGTGTAGAGCCATACAGCTCAGTGTACCTGGCACACCTACCACCACGCCTCCACCATCGATATAGCGCTCAGGAGGGTCTTGTGGTGGTTCATGGGTTCTAAAGTCAATGAGGGCTTGAATCACTGGATGAAGAAAGGTTCCCACTGACTTAAATGTTGGTGTCTCCTTAGGTCAGGCAGAGGTGTACGTTATTCTTTAAAGAAAAACCTTAAATTCCTAACTTACTGTCATGCCAAGAGAGGCAGCACTGAACATCAGACTCTTTCCCAGGCAGCTGACCTAACACATCTTCCATATACGCCTCTAGTATTTTCCACAAACTTCTAGTTTCTACCAAAATATTCTCCACTCTCACATTACAGTACCCTCACTGCACAATTAGAAGGGCACATATTAACTTTTTATTTCCCTATCACTTTCATTTTCTCAGGATTTCTGACAGAGGCAGGAACAAGGAGTGCTAACAGAAGCTGAAGAAATTGCCAGGGATCTGATCACAATGCCTGATTTAATGCTTGCCCACCAGAAGCAATGAACAGAAGATTGAATGCATGTTCCTGCTCAGCAGATGAACTTCTCCCAATTTCCCAAAGGTGTCTCTTTCATTTGCTGAAATACCCTGAAATAACAAAATATTCTCAGCCACATAAGCAGAAAATAACATAACTGTCTCTTCACACTGACACCCTTTCCACCTGTACCCAAGAAGCTATTACAAAACGAGCTGAAGTAGTTATGAGTGCTAAAATGAAGAAACAGAAAGTCTAAGCTTTTCTATCAGTGAGAAACATAGTCTAGTATAAAAATGTGAAAGTTGTATCTGATATCTGCTCATCAGACCATAGAATCATGCTTGCTGGTTTTTCTGATTAGTTCTGGAAAAATAATTCTTTATTTAAATCTGCTAAAGAATTCAATAGAAAAAGTCAGCATTGACAAATATATAGCCATCTCTTAAACATAGAGGTCTCTACCTCTGCGTGCAATGACAACTCAAATCTTTCCACATTCCTGGTTTTGCCCATTTCAGACAATGTGTTGGCAGCATTGCCAAGAGGCCCAAAGGCTCCACAGGCCATGCAAGTAACCAAAATCTGCTAGGAGACAGAAGTAATGTTCCCAATTCTGGGATATGTCTGTTGCAGGAGGAAGAGAGGTGCAGTGTGGCTCCCTCCCAGGCAAACATGGAGCTTTCTCTTTTCTGTTGTGCTCAGCTGGAGCAAGGGTTATAAAGCCAGTTTGTGAGTTTGGATGCATCTTTGGAATATCAAGTTAAGCTAGTAGTGGTGTTTTGATTATTACAGGGTTTGTGATCTCAGCCTTCCTGACGAGGGTTCATTTTAAACAGCCATCACAGATTTTGCACAGGTTGATACATGTGTCTCTAATCATCAGAGCCAAACTAGGGTTGCACCTCATAAACATTGTCTTTCTTGGAAGAAAATGTTTTCTTTTAGGTCAAACTGAATCACTGGGCAAGCAAGGAGGAGGAAAGGGGGAGTTTATTATGCATGTCTAGTCTGTCCAAGAAAAGACAGGATTAACAGCTAATTTCCTGCCATTATATTTCAGCCCCAAAGAAAGCTTTTTCAAAGAAATGACTTGCATCTCAAAATGACTTAACATCTGCAACGAACAAAGATGAGAAACTCACCAGGACACAGCCTGAATTCTAACTTCTCCTTTCTAACTTTTTCTACTGCAGTAGTATGAAGTTGTAAATTGTTAGGAGGAACAAAAAAAAGCAAACAGTGCCTCTAACAGAGGCCAGCGCCCTCTGCTAGGAGCAGAACCCTCGGTCCATGTTGCTGATCTTGGAGGGTTACAGAGATGTGCTCAGAGGTTGTGAAGTGTGGAGCCAGTAGCTTCTCTGGTTCCATGAACCCTTTTGAGTCAGATCTCTGGTGATCACATTTTAAATGGCTGCGGAAACTGCTGGCAATTTGAAAGGTGTATTTAATTCTGAAAGTCAGCTGAAGGCATCAGACTGCCTAACCTTCTTACTAAAAAAATCACACTGTCCAGTTCTGTACTCTGAGATCCCAGCTTCAGACACAGGCTCTGTATGCAATCCATATATGCAATTGTGCTCCTAGAAAGGAGCACAAAGCTATTTGAAAATCCATCCTTGAGCATCTTGCTCCTTTGTTCTGCCTGGAACAGACTATTCCAAGTTCTTGAGGAGATGAAAGCAAGACAAGCAGGCTTGTGAAATTTTTGCACAGAGCACCTGCAGCCCTGTGGGGGTGACTCTTGGCTGCTGGCAGGACTGGGCAGCAGAGGCCGGGTAGGGTGAGCAACTGCTCCTATTCTCCATCCCATCTAGAACAGCCCAAGACTGGAAGGCAAAGCCTGCAAAATGATTCCCCCATGCAGCAGAGTACTTCAGGGCACCTGTGTGGGAGTCCTAAACTGTCCAATTACCTTAATAGGCACAATCTTACCCTAAACTTATACACCAGAAAACTGTACATAATGGCAAACAAAGAGTTATTGCTACCTGCAGTTAGAGACCGATCTATTTAAACCACCATGCCTGTCTTTGTAGGTTAAGGGAGCATAGGTGTATAGTGATGAATCACTGAGAGTCAGTAACACTGGAAAACTCACTGGAACAAATTCTCTGCTGGTGTAACTCTACTGAAGCCAAAGGAACAATGTCAGGAAATCTTGTCTGTTAAATTAAAACAATATGGATTAACACAGCATTCTGGATGCATTTCTGTCTGCATCAATATCATCATTAAGTGCTGTGGAAGTGTTGTGACTCCATCAGCAAATGAAGTAAGAGGGAATATTAGCTACTGAAAAGGGAACAACCTATAACTTGGCAGATCAAGTAATTACACTTAAAAACTGCACTGTGTTTTGCTGCTCTTTAGCCAGGTTAATGCAACAGAAAAAGAAAACCAAGGAGAATTTTAGTCTACTTCTCTCAGCATGTGTTTAGTACGCTGCATGTGCGGTTAATCATGGTCACTCTTCATTCCTGTCTCAACATTGCATAGGTGACACTTTCATAAGGATGGATCTTTTTTCAAGTGACAGACCTTCTTCTGAGTGAGCCCTATCCAATCTGTAAAATTTGCACCCAAGAGTCTGCTCTCGGTGCAAGTGCAGCTGGACTGGAAGGTTCTCTGCTGGCCATTCCCTTCAGTGCAGTGGAAGTATGTGCACCAGTTGTACAGGTATGAATTGGTCCCTTGTAGAAACATCTTTCTCAGCACCTCATGCACACCCTGAGCCAACTGTTCTGTGGTCAATGGAGCTGTGCCAGTCCACATCAGCAGGACACGTGAGACCCACTGTTTTGTCTCAGGCTTCAATAAGATAGATGAGTTTAATTCATCCTTTGTGTGAGTAGGGACAACTCCTAGGAATTAGACTGGAGTCGTATGCTTTGGCTTAATCCTGAAATTCATTCCTCTAAACAAAATCTGTCTTGAAATCACTGTTCTTATGTCTGTCATTAGTAGGAGTCATTTGTGACATGTATACTTTTAAAATTCCCCATCTAATAGTCATCACCATAAAAGATCAGTCCAAGCACTCAGTGATATCAGGTCAGGTTCTGATTGCAGCTCACCACTACCAACATGAAAAACAGTCTGTAAAGAATTTGCTTCACAAATTACACCATTCAGAGTCACATAACAAAAGAAGACAGAATCTAGATTAATTATCATGATTATACTCCAACTCAGAAGTCAGTCAATCCTCAGTAACAGATTTCTTTTCAAAGCCTTGCACAATTGCTTTTGGGAGTTTGCAGCTTGTGCACACAAACCTCTGAATATACACAAAGGCCAGTGAATAAAATAAATAATAATAATAAAAAATCACGTTGCCAAAATTAGTCGAAAAGCAACACAGTGAGAAATATGTATTTAACTCTTCCCCACATACACAAAGTTGCTAGGGAACAAGCAAGTGCCTTGCAAACTGCCAGTACAATTACATTTACAAAGAACTGACAAGGATTGACCTTTGCCTACTCCTTCCTGTCTGCCTTTTACCAGGCATGGAAAAGCCTGGTGGCTTGACAAACAGATTTGATGGGCACATTTCCAGACAGCGTGCTGTCTGGACGGGTGAGGTAGTCCTCTTCTGTGAGTCTGCTAAGAACTAAAGAAGCTTTTAGGAGTGCCACAACTGTCAGTGTTTAGCTCTCCTAGTAAAAGGTGGTCTTCCCTTCACTAAGCCTTTGTAAGCTTTGGAAGTATGAAATTTGTTTAGCACTTTAAAGCACAGCACTTCCAGCCAGTGCCCAATCAAATGGTGCTGTCAACAGCTATTGACAAAATTGCAGTATAATTCCTGCAATAAAATTAAATAAAGGCTCATACTGCCAAAAGTACAGGGGCAAAATTTGCCAATGTTTTTGCAAGTTGAAGCTGTACAAAATTGCAGGAGTTGTGTACAAACATTCCTGTGTGGAGGTGAAACCTCAGCTTCCACAGAAAATCCTGAACTTATGCATAAAAAAGCAAAATTTTATATTTAGTATAAGCAACTAAGAAATTCTATGCCATTATCTGTATATTTTAGTAATTGCAACTTTCAATGGTAGTGACACAAAAACAATTACTTTTAGAAATTCCTCTGTGTATATGCATTTGAAACTACACAGCCATTAAAACCAGTCTGTCGAATTAAAGGTTGTGCAATTAATTAAGTGCAAATCCTGTAAAACTGGACCAAGGAGAAAATTCATCAAATGTGTGAAATATGACCTATCTTGTCCAAAAGACAAATATGTTTAAACAAAATATGAAAATTGATGACAAAATTACTCGTAGCAAAATGCACACAGAGCAAATATGAGACAGCTGTACTTTGATTCAGCATGGGAGGTTCACCCTTACAGAATTTGTGATTCATTATCTCCACTGTCTTGTAAAACTTTTCCTAGTTAATCTCTAAAGTACGGCCTTTGTATCTGTGATAGTAAAAATTCTCAATAAAATCACATATAACTGTTTAGCAATGATTTACTGTCCCTTTCCTGAATCACATTTAATCTGTGATAAATTGGATGTGGGTATTCAGCAGCAAGCTTTTGCTCTGACATCTGAAATCTTGATCATGTGTGGCTGCTGCTTCTAATCAATGTCCCAGTCTCACTGGTGGCACCCACCTGGGGACAACCAGCCCCACAGGCACAAGCTGGGTCACAATGGTGCACATGGGTCTGCCTCTGCTCTAGCCTGAATTGCAGCCTGGACACTAGATTTTACAGGGGAGCCTAGATGTCTCCTTAACACCTCAATATTTGCTGCAGGCAGGAACAATCTTCTCAACATTGACAGCTTGAAGCTGGATGCCTGGACCTTGTTTAAGACACGTGGGGCTTATGTTTCACAGACCAAGTGTTGGTATAGCTGGTCACCATGTTCTGGTTCACCTCTGAACACAGGAACCATATTTTGAAGGGTTTTATTGTCAAAAAAACAACCCCAAATGAGAATTCTTCTATTTTGCCCACAGCAACCCATTGACAGGGAGAGCTATAGATTCTCTGCCTGACACAACTTGAAGGTACATTTTCAGTATCCTAATAAATGATTCTAGCAATAAAGCAACAGTTGTCTCCTGTTGCCAGCTTTGCGCACAAGTCTTCCCATATGAGTATAAACAACTTCTTTGCTGATGGGCTGTGACTGGAAACTGTTGCAGTGGCATATTGGGGAGTAGGATTTTCTCAGTCATGTTTAATTTAGTGTTTAATAATAATAAGATCAGACAAATACATGACACAGAGAGTAAAGGAGAAGTTGGTTGTCTAAGAATATTAAGACATGAAATTCAGGGAATTCATAGAATATTTACTTTGCATAAAGTAACTGAAGCATCACTAAAAATGTCTGGGAGAGAGTGCAGCCAGGATGGACTTTACTAGAGGGACAGGAAGAATTAAAGAGTTCATGACTGTCATTTTTAAATACAGAGAAGTGTTTTCTTTCAGCAAATCAGAGTACAAAGTGAAGTGCCTTTCTCTTAATTTTATACTTGCAGCCTAGGACCCAGCTGTGGCAATGCATTGCCCCAGAGAAAGCAGGAGCACGAGACAGGGAATTCTGTTAGGCAGCAGGGACTCTGGATCTTCTTTGAGAAAATCAGTCAAACACACTTAAAATTACCTTACATATATTTACACATACATACCATTTTCTTCCTGAAGGACATATGCAAACTCAATGATTCTTGAAGAATGCACACTATCTGTCAGGAGCTATGACTTCAAGCAACTGTATTTGTAAGGTGGGCATGTATAATGTTCACTAGACATATTGTATTACATGCACTTGACATTATAAGCAGGTTTAAGACTTCACAAATCAAAATCAAATTGTAAAGTGGATGGTAGAGAGGAGGCGGACTGCAGGGAACGCTAGGAATACAGCCTGTTATTTTCATATTAAAATGTAATGGTGCCATTAAAGTTAAAACCACTGTTAAACTTGATTGAGTAAATTAGTTAATTAACCATAGCATCTAATGCATTCCTCCAAGGCATACCTCAGTTCTTCAAGATAGAAGCTTGATAGAATTCCATCGTACATTATCCTAGCTGTGAATTTTAGTATGATTACACTCTTGGTGAGGCTTACTGTTTGCCAATGAAGAATGCAAGCTGTCTTTTGAATCTAAGGTTGATTAAAAATTAGCAGGGCAAAAATGGGTGTGTTTCCTTTTTTCCTTTTAAGAAACTTCTCACATTGAATAAATTCTTCTTATTCTTTCTCTGCCTTTTCTCAGAAAATTTTATATTAAAATAAGTAAAAGGTGGACTATTTTGGTCATCTTTAGTTAAGATTAAGAAAAGAGGATATAGTTCCATCCTGTCGCAGTAGAAAACACTCTAAATCCATGCTATACCAAAACCACTGCCCAATAGAAGTCTGATTTGATTCGCATTAGCTTATCGACACTGAGGTCATTAGGAAGCTACACAACAACTACCTGATGGTGGTGCCCAGCTGGGCTCCCCTTATCCTCTACACGTGATTAGGAGAGAAACTTCTTTTCAGAAGGGACAAAAGCGCACACAAAAAATTCACTTATGTCAAAGGTAAAATAAACATGTTCTATTTAGAGCAGGGACCATCAGTTATAAACCCAGCCCAAATTATACAGTACTAAACTAACATCTTAAACTATAGCTCCTCAGTTCAGTATGTGGCAACCTTCCCAGGAAGGCAGCTACCCTCTGGAGTCTCTTTTACATCCAGACATCTACAAAATTTAAAGGTGCAAAATCTGCAGTTAAAAGTTACACTAAAACCCAAAAAAGTCTGTTTATTCCCCTTATGAGCCTTAGAAGAGTTTCCCTTAGGACAACAGAGCAATCATAGTTTTTATTTGTTTCTTTGTTTTTTCTTCTTGAGCAGAAGAAAGATGAATGATGCTAACCATCAGGAATGCCCTGACCTAGCTGCTCTAGAGTAAGCAACAGGCAGGTTTGTTACCAAAGTTGAAGGTATCACTTTGTGCCAAATATGCCTTTCCACCAAAACTTCTTTTTGCCTGTATTGGAGATGTGGCTTACCACATCTGCAGTTGGCATGCTTAAGATTTACAGCTTAAATGCAAAAATCCTTTTCAAATGAAAAAAAAGAGAAAAATAACAGTGTTTCAAGAAACAAAATAGGATTAAAAGAATTGAAACAACATGCAAAAAATATCATACAGATTTTTTTAAAGAACTCAAAAATGAAACTAAGATTTTTGAAATACAACTTTTGAATTTAATAAAGTAAATTTTACTCAAGAACCTTTCTGGAGGAAAAATGGCTACAAAGCTTGGTTCATGGATTTTGCATCTACCTACTGAATTTACAAATGAGGTAGAGAAAAAAACAGGTTTTCTGATATAGAAATGCCATGTGAGGGAGAAGCTAGTTTACTTGGAAATCTGTGTTATATTGAGAAATAAAATATATCTCTATCACAATAGCAGACTGTAAACTGAGTATATTTCCCTTTAACTACTTTATTTTCAAAGCAGGTGGCTGAGTTATGATGCCATAAGCACCCCCTTGATCCACTCTTATTGCATTCCCAGAAGAAATTTAATTTCTTTTTCAACAGAAATTTTTAAGATTTACTCTTTTACGTTAATAGAATTGCTCAAAACTTTTCCATCAAAAAGCAAATTTCACAAAACTCAAAGATCCTAACATTTCTGCTCACATTGGGTGAGCATTGATCTTGGGTAGGTCTTCCACCTTTTTTCCACCTTTTTCTCTTCTGGCACAGCCAGCAATGAAGCTTCCCTAAATGAGGTCTGCTTTCTTTACCTTTTCATTTTTGCTAATGTATATTACATCTTGGAAAATCACTCTCTGCACAGAAAATCTGACAAATGCCACAAATGTCCAAGAGGTCATAAGCAATCTGAATGACAATTACTCATATTTCTCTGATTTATCTCCATCATAATCTGTCTCCATTTACTAAGCAGTGCCTAAACTCAGCATACATTGTTCCTGCATCTCTTATAGGATAAATATGCTATTTTTTAATCTAATTATTTTTTATTGCCTACTTGATACAAACAAAGAATCTTCCTGAAGGTCAAGGTATTGATCTAATTCAACCCAAGGGGCTCATTCCCATCCAGTGACAGATGCAAGGTACCTGTGGGATGATGAACTCATGGGAATAACCTATGAAAAGGACAGCAGGATGTGTCTTCAAAGAACACTGCTGAAATTGAGACTTTTTGAGTTATTTCTCCTTGATCTCTTCTTGAGCATAAAAATAAATCTGTAAAGAGAACATGCAAAGAATTTGGGTGTGTGGGGTCTTAACCATGTGATACTTATGGCAGACCCCTGAATTAATAAAGAAGCAAAAATACTTGACCTTTATCTGTGACATGGACTCTGCAGTTTTATTGTTAACAATTCTGACCTGCTATCCAAATTCTACCTAAAATTAGAAGCCATGTAATGACAGCGTTTGGCTGAGCTGAGAGAGGAATTTGCTGAAAAGGGAATTCCCTCTTGAATAATTAAGTAACTCACTTTTTTCTCTGTTTTTCTTCTTTCCTCATCAGATTTCTAGTAAATGGAAGGAAGTAACATTCTCTATCCACTGTTGATGGGATAATACTGATGATCTAAGTAATTTCTTGCTACTCTTACGTATTTAATAAGGCATCTAAAATTAGTGGTTAAAGTCAGATAATTTTACCAAATTATAGCAGGTAATTGATTTAGTGATAGGTAGACATGATTCAACTTTTAGTCAGATCTTTAACATAATTAGAGAATTATGAATTTATTCTATTATTACCAAAAGAAGTGACACATTTTTAACTACTCAGTAACAAAAATGAAGACAATATCTGTGCTGTTACTTCTCTATTTATGCTCATGACCCTTTTCAAAAACATATTTCTAGATTTCTATTCCACAAGGTTTCCCTGAGTAAGTATAAGGAATATATCAGCAACCAGGAAGGATGATGGCACAGATGGAGCTATGATCAGATAGGATGCACAGACACATGGTGTATCATTGATAAAATCAGAGTATACACAGGAACACAGATCATAGGCTAGCGCTCCATGCTTACTTTTTTAGAGCTTTTCATCTCTGTGTTGATTGTCTTAATTTAGAAATTTTTAGTGCCCTGGTTGTGAGAAACTTTCTACTTTTTTGCTTCTCTCAGCCACATCTTAATATAATTTCTGCTTCCACACATCCTCTTCATGGGACAATTTGGGTTCCTAAAGGGATCCTCTCCCTTGTTCCTCCTTCCCTCCTTGCATCTTCACTCTAGGCCAACACGTTCAGCCAGATACCTTCAAGCTAATAGGTCTGATGTTCTCATATGCTGCATGTGTCCAAGCTTGGTCTCTTTTTTTCTTTATTTTTTTAAATTTCCATTTTTTAACACAGACTGACAGGTGTTCTGCTATCTCTTCTGTAACCAATTAACTAAACCACAAAACTTTAATGTTCTTTCCAAGGTGATTTACCCCTTTTTTTTATCAGTCAACTCTTCCTCTTTCTCAGCTTCAGAGATTTGATATCTTTTCTACTTCTTTCTCACTGTCTCCTCCATACTGATACTACCAGAGTGCTGAACATCACCTCCTAAATACTGCTGCTAACCACTGATGATCTATTCTTCTCACTGCTGTAGTGCTGATGGTAGTTTAGTCTGCTAGATACAAGGGTCATTGCAAAGTCAGTAGCCAGGAAAACTATGTTAATCCATTAAAGTCTTCAGAGTTTACTATCTGAGAAATTCCATGCTCTCTGGCACCTCAGAGAATTGCTCACCATGCATTACAGCATCTAATAGCATCCTGAGTAGGAAATATAAAGATACATCTGACTCCATCTCTGAAGGGGAGCTTTGGGAAAACACATAAACCTTCTTGTCTGCTGAATTTCTTGGGTTTTTCCTTGTGTTTAAAAGCATAGAGCTCAACAGTCTTCATGCCAGCTTTGTGCCAGCATTCAGAACTGGCTGTAGATGTTTAGTCCAATCTCTATCAGAAACCAGTTTTGTTATACTGATATGTCAAAGGTATATGTTGAGGATATGAACTCCATAATAAAGAGTTTATCCTCTGTAAGTTTCATAGTTTTAATAGATATTTAGCAATAGTTTAAAGAGTTATTGTTTTCTTATTTAAATATCTACTCTAGATCTAAGCACCAGTTGACTCTGGCTCAGTAAAATGTAAATTTTTAAAAATCCAATCCATCAAGCAGAAATTTTACTACAAAAAAAAGGTTTCACAGAAATAATAGCTGTCAGCTAACAATTAATGCACCCAACATGCTTAAATACTGCACTGAACTTTAATGAAAGGTTACAGAGTCTGTTAATTTGCTTCATACCTTGTAAGACTAAAGTTAAGCAAAAATTAACATCAGTATTCTGGGAAAAGAGCATGCAAACAAAATTCACCTTAATGACAGGGGAGTGTAATGTTTTCACAGAATATTTTGAACTATGATTCCATTAGAACATTGTCAAAAAACTAATAATGTCACTTCATTTCATGTTCAGAACAAACACATTTTGGGATTTCATTGCAATAACTACACAGCAGCAGAAGGGAACATACATGTGTATTTAAGAAACACCAGTAGTTGTCCTCAAACATAAGCATAGAGATATCCTGGAATTGTGGTCTTCTGTATCTGCATTGCTACTGACCCTTGCACTCTGATAAAGTCTTATTTCACTAGCTGGAAGAGGTAATTTCAAAGCAAGGTATCACAGCAAGCCCCACAGCACACCATTTTGCTAGATGTTTGATAATGTTTCTTGTACTGTTAGCACTCTGAACACTAGGCCCTCTCCTTTGCTGAGTTCTTATAAACATTCCCACACTTTAAGTAATACTTGGCAGCTTTACTACTGTTGTCAGGAACTAAAAGGTGCAATAACCCCACACACAATACAAAAGATCAAACCATCAGATCATAACTCATTCCCAAAGGGCAGTCCAGTAAAAGTGATAAAGGAAACCACACTCCAAGGACTTCCTCAGGCCACTGCCCTGGATCATTAGGGCTACTGATCCTGCTCATCTATTGCCAGAAGCACACAGCTAGCTCCTTCCCTGACTGCCTTTCAATCCTGGCTCTCTCCCTGCTCTCTGCTTCATAGTCTCTCCAAACTATCCTGCCTGTTATCTGCAGGGGAAGTTCTACTCAAATGGACAGCTGTTTAAGTCCTTTGAATATCACTGTGGAACCTTATTATCAATCCTTTAAATAGGAATAATTCAAAAATGATGCTGAACATGACTGTGTGGGCTGCTTGCTATGGCTGCAAGGACCACAGTTTGGAAAGAATAGAAACAGCCCTTTTCTCTTCTGCTCACTGAAGGTTTATAGAAGCATAGTAATAAACACAGAGAGTTAGAGAGGGTTTGAGGATCAAAAGCCCAGACCAGGAAAGGTATATTCATGATGTTACTCTGCCTGCCTGATGAATACACAATGCTCATCTTTTCTACATCACCAACTTAACAGAATTGCATTCAATCTTTGTTTAGGGATATATGTAAGAAGAAATCAAATACAGAAGTAACTGAAAGAATAGAAGCCATCTCTCAAAATTACAGGCCAGATGAAGGCTCAGCCAGAAAAAATGAACCTGATAAGCATTTTGAACTCACACACAGAGAGGTGAGAGTGCTGAATACTGTGGGATGAAGCTGAGTGTGTACATGAACTGTGTGTAAAAGAGAAAAAGATAGGAAATGTTACACAAATAGATCTACTCATGTTTGAAGCCAAGTAGCTATACTTGCATGGTGTGAAACTGTTTGCCATCAGTATTTACTGGTTCTAGGCTATAGCTGCACAGTTACCAATCAACTTGGACAGCATTGGTGCTTGTCCTATGCACAGGTAGGATGAGCTCATAGCTGCACTAGGCACACAGTTCTCTTACTTGTAGCCATGAACTAAGCAGTCCACTAAGTTTTTCTATGAAGACATTTATCAAAGCATATGTTCAACAGGAAAATATAATTTCCCCTTTACATTATCCATGCTGAGGAGAGCACTAACAGCTGGCCCCAGACTAGACTCTGTAGGACAGCAGCTGTCATCGGAGCAGCAGGACAAAAACAGTTAGGAGAATGCCAATGCTCAGATATGCTTGAATGGAAATTTTCACCTCTTTCCCTATTTATCTATCAGTAGAACAATTAGTAGCCTCTAAAAATGAACAAAAGAAAAAGAGAAGTCAAAGACAGACCACATCAAGGAGACACAGGAATCCACGATGTAGTTTGGCAGTGAAATTTAGTACTACCTGTGCTGTGTCCCCTACAGAAAAACAGAAGGCTTCACGTTCCAGAATGGTAAATTTAGCACCTTTCACACACACTAAATTCACATAATTAAAAGTCTCTATTTCAGGTTACCATCAGAATACTGTTTGTGCAAGTCCTTATCCAGGTTTGCCACCATTTAAGGGCCCATGGCAGGTTCTCTTCAATGCAGATGTGTGATATACAAAAATGCAACTGATACAGCAACCCTCCCCCACTTACATATTTTCTTGAGATTCTCTAGACTATATTCATGAAAAATGATTTACAAACTACAAATAGATTTTGGCATGAAGTAAGCTTAAATTGACTGCTTTCTATCAGGAATTAATATTAACCAGAGCTTGTCAGTTACTAAATATTTATTTTAGGAATACATACAGCCTCTGCTTTCATGTAGGTTAAGCTGTAATCTTTGGCTTGTCAGTTCCAGGATATAGCAGTGGATAAATCATGCACTCTTGAACTGATAGATGTCAGAGCTGTTGTATACAAATGGAGGGATATGTCAATGAACACCCTAGTTTAGGTTACATTTACTATAAACATTGACATTCCTTTGCAATGAGACCATTTGCTGGCTAAGCAGTCACAGCTTCACAGGATTTGATGCTTTTGTGCTCAATCAGGTTCTAATGATTTCAGATGTTTGCAATTAATGAACCATTAGATTAATTGGTTGAGTACAGAAAGACTGGTTTAAGAATTGGGTCAGAACCACAGACAAGCTATTACCTGAAGTGACAGCAATCACCAGAGGCAAACTAGTGAGAAATTGAATTAATGATTTTTCACTCTCTCTTTCACTTTTGGCAAAAATTAGCACTGGACCAGTGTTTTAACGGAGAGAATACTACAAGTGTTAAGGGCAAGGGGTGAAAAAGAAACATTCTCATCGTTCCTCATCTTTCTAAATGGAGAAGCTCAATCTGTAGCACACAGACTCTCTGTTGAATATAAAGAAGTTCCCTATTTCTTTCGGATCATCCAAATCCCCCTCCTCCAAGCTTTCTTCCAAAGTCAATGTACAATATTAATTATGTACCACATAGGGCACCTTAGTAAGATGATTAAGTGTACTTCGGAACCACTGAAATAAATAAGCCTAGCATCAATATATGATCATGTAGGCTTGGCAGAAACCCCAGGGTAGCCATCCTTTAGACAGTGTATGTATGGACGTTTACTCCCAATAGATTCCTGGTGCTTAAATTCCAACAGTGTGACAAGTTATCCCAATGAGGTGATGGCAGTTTAGCTGAATCTGTAATTTCAAAGGGTAAAATTAGCACTGGATGTTCAGTACAGCTTTTGGACCTTTTTCTTTCGAGGAAAATGTACATTCTGATGAGGTTTTCTCTGACTTCATGATGCAGTACTTCAGCAATCAAGTGTATATGTGGTAGCTGTCACTGCCTTGTGTGTGCTTCATAGGAGAGTATTAATATGCTCTCAGAAAAAAAGGAGCAGAATGCAGCAATCCCCGAACCAGCTCCTCTGAACCTCAGCTCAAAGAAAGAAGATGTTGCACATTAAAACAACAGGGTGTGTTGTTTTCTTAATTCTGCCTGATGTGAATTCAGCGTTACAGTTCAAGGCTGGAATGCAAGCTAAATATTAGGAGTGATCATTTTCCTTCTCTTCCACTGACTCTCCATAGACTTGATCCATTTAAGTTGCAGAAAGTATTTCTGTTACCATCAGTATGTTTGGGATATGGCTTTAAATTACCTTGAGTAAGTTATGTATCCCTTCATGGTACAGTTTTATTCATGGTATAATGAAGCAGTTAACAGACACTTCCTGAGATAAAATAAGCAAATTTTTAGCTTTGTTATTATTCCATAAGGAAATGCAATTGTTCTGCATCTTCTTGTCCTTTTATTTCCCTAAATTTATTTTTTTTTTCTTGCTGGCAAACTGCAATGTGCTGTGTGGGCTTTGATTTTTACAGGAAGTGACTTGGTTGCTGCTGAAGGAAAAAAATGAATTTTGCGTTGAAGGCATTTTGAAAGTTAGCGATGGATTTATATAAATTCCAAGTACTCAATGCAGATCTGCTTTTGAACATGAAAAGAAGCTCAGAACTTGCAATTTTTACAAATGAAATGTCCCACTGATTTCTGAATAATAGCAAGGATTAGTGCTATAACTTTAATGCCACATATTAACACCCATTTCCATCTTTTTGCCTGTGCCCTATTTAGGTGATTAAAGTTGGGTGAATAAAATTTTCACATCTTTCTACCTGAATTTAAAACCTATCCTATTGAAAAGGAATATGGCAAAATAAGCAGACAAAAAGAGCTTTTTTAAGGTTTCAGTGTCTTACAATAAAACAGAGCCCAATGAATCAACAGGAGACCTTTCACAAATGTTAAAGATGTTTAGACAACAGGAAAACAAAGATATTGCCTTTTCACATGTGTAACCCATAGGATCTCTAAATAAAGGATGCCTGTGATTCAGAATAAGTAGCTATACAACCAGGGCAACTTCATTCCATGTTTCTCTATTCTGCAGGGGCTTTCTTGTACCTGATCCCAATAAGTGTCCCACTTCTCCTAGAATTATTTTTTATCCTGAATATCAGGAATCCTCCCCCAAAAGCTTCAGAAATTTCTGAAATCACAGCTCTTTGGGAGAAAAAGGGGGTAACTGTCAAAAATGTAATGAATGTAACAACATGGTAATCAACCTTAACAAATTCCAGTTATCAGATACTTAAGACCTGCAAAGCAGCTCTTCATTTCTACTGTTTTCTATTAATATATCATGCTTATGAGACAGACAAGGCCAAAAAGAGTCGATGAGACTCTTTCCATTGACTTGAACACAGACTGGAAGATTCACCTAGGACAAACGACCAAATAATCCCATTTACCTGAGTATTCTCAATTAATATCAGATTACTCAAGTATGTAAGAGCTTGCAGAATGAGGCTCACTTGACTGAATAAGAGTTTCTTACTTAAAGTATAACACATTCATTTCACTGGGTGGGAAGGGGGGTGGGTGGGAAAGGAGAAATGCAAAACATCCAGAGATAGAACCTCATCCCTTACACTAAGAACAAAGGATATAAATGTGAATCATTAAAAGGCAAAAACAAAAACAAAACCTCTAAAGGCACTGTAAATAAACCCCTGTAATTATGCATCACAAAAAAAGTCAACTGCAAATGGTTCAGTAATCTCATTACCAAGCTTACTAATAATCATTGCAATATTCTCCATCTCCCCTAAGATAATGAGCAGCACGGTGGATGTTGTAAAAATAAATAAATAAACATAGAAGCAACAATTTTTCATCTAAATATTTAACAAAATGAATGGGCTTGCCTAAAGATTTGAGATTGAATCTCAGTGTAACAAATTTTTAATTTGTACTGTTTTCCTGGGTTGAAATAGGAAGAAAGCTCAGCTCATCTGAGAATGGAGTTCAGACTAAACAGAGCTTTCATGACAACATAAAAATAAAGAAATAAAACATTTTTAAATATTTCAGTACTACAAAATTAGCCTAAGTTAAAGGCAACAATTAGTAAACAACTTTGTCATATTCAGAACAGTATCTTTCCCATTAACATTTCTATAGTTCCCCAATTACATTATAAATCAAAAGTAATACAAACAGACAATGTAATAATGAGAACACATAGACTGCATCAAAAATTAAGATACCAGCTTTTTCTTTCCTCTTGGATCATTTTGTTAGCTTGGCCTGGTTTACTTTCTTGGCAGGGAAAGTACAGTCAGAGACAGTGAATTTATACCTTGGTGAACATCTCCTAAAATCTGATCTGAAAATACTCTGAAAGACTAACAATTCCTCTTATAAAGTTCAAGGCATAGCATTTTAATTCCCCAAATGCTATCCTCTACTATAGATCAGGTAGTAACAGGAAAATCAGGTCATGAAGGAGATAAACGGTGTACCCATGCACTGCAGTGCTGCCTCTTTGGTTAACCACCAAATCACTTTTCTGTGTTTTCATTTCACCTTAGAGTTTCTGACCTGCTGATAGAGTCACTGTCAGTCTGTGACTCTCAGGTGATACTACTAGCACTGGCTATGAGAAGAACCTTTCAAAAGTGGGTTGGAGTGATCCCAAATATTCCAGATTTTCTCCTGCAGGAGGACAAGAATGGAAACAAACTGTAGCTCAGCACCGAGTCATGCAGAGAGACTGAGTAGGACCACAAGAACCCATCACCTTGGTGCATCTCTGAATTTGATGGCTTGGCATCTCACCTCAGCTCACTGCAAATGCACTTGCTCAGTATCTCTCAGCTCAAGTCCCTTTTTTTTTTTCTTTGTTTATCTGCTACATTTCTGTCATATCCATTTACTGCATTGGTGTCCTCTGACAAGGAAGAATTTTAAAAAGTGACTAAAAATGGTTATGGCAGTTGTGAATGCAAGTAATACTACATGAGAAGAAAGCAACTGAGTTAGGAAAACAAGAGAAGCAGAACAAGGGAGGTCTTAGATAAAGGATGGGGATAAAAATATCTCTTCATAGTTTGTAAAGCACATCACCTTCATTAGAAACAGGCTGGCACACAAGAGGAAAGAAGAAGGGTGTGGATTGGGAAGCATGAGGATGTTAAAATAAGTGCAATTAACTATCAATATTTATCTTAATGCACATACTTCTTAAAACGTCACTGCTGCTAACACAGAGATGAATTGTATAGGGCAGGGGAGATGGTTAAATTATGTATTGTTCCTTTAACACTTTCTTTGCTTAAATAACATAATATTTTCAAGGTTACTGTTAAAATAACAGGGTTGTCCAGTGGAATTTATCCCCACTGGTGTTTGTGTACTGTATATATTTATACCACATGAGCAGCCCATAAATTCTTCTCATAAATGCTGTTATCTCCACCACTAGCAGTTTCTCATTTTTACAGTAGTATAACTTTAAGGTGTGGCATACACGCCGTTACACCTCATTGCATGCAGCTTCTGCTGCCCCATTAGGCTCTGATTCTGGAGGGCCACAGAGCTCTTTCTCCTCCCTGACGTCATTTGGTCCTCCTCTTGTCCCCATCCACGTGGCAATGAAGCAGCTCCATGAGCAGGGCCACCACACAATAAACTACTGCTTCCAACTCAATGCACCCACAAACCCCCTCTGTGTAGCCTCTGTCTAATCCCCATCTGACCACCATTTGATATCCAATCTCCCCTCATTAGGAGCTTCTCTTCCAGACCACGAGAAAGAAAAAAAGACTTTCAAGGAGAGCACATCATGATCCCATTCTTTTAGAGGTGCCCAACCTGATTAACAGGAACATAATCTTCATTAAACAAACAAACAAAAGATAAATACACAGAGAAAGTACTGATTAAAGTTGTTCAAAAGGTCATCTGAATTGTGTATTGCTTAGGGTATAGAACAAAGCTAAGATGACTTTAGAGGAGGAAAAAAGCCCATGCACACAGTTGCAATAAACACTTTGTACATCATAACTGGCTTATAAATAATGAAAATTCATCTATGTATCAATCTGTCAGTGCATCCACACATATACAAAATGATTAGTATCAGTGGAACACTGAATTTACTCACTGTTCACATCCATCTGTCCTGAAGTTTGGTGCTGTTAACTCTAGACTTCTGAATCTGAACTCCAATGTTGTTTTCTCCAATTTTCTTTCCTTTTATGACCTTTTTCTGTTGCTACCTTGATTTATGGTCATTTGTGTGATTGCATTGCTTTGCTTTATGGCAGTTTATGTCATTCTGGTCTTGTCATAAATGACTACCATAAAGTGAGGTAAAATATCATAAAACATTAGTGAGTCACTGATATTCAAGGTTCTTGAGTACAAGCGCTGACAGGTAGCAAGCACAGAAGAACTGTGCCATTCGAGGGATGTATCATTATGAATACATGTGTGTACTGGGATCTGGAGGAACAAATGCCACTATGACTTCGGTTGTCAGTGGAAACAATTTAAAAGGGCAACGTTGAGTTATTTTTATAAGTTTAAGAGTCTTAGATTCCTACAGTGATTTCTTTTGCAGTAAAATGTTTGGGAAATGGAAGCTGAGCTATTCCCCTGTAAAATTTCACATTGCATTTCATGTATACCTTAAAGGCTACTTAGGGGTTAGGTAGACATGCTAATAACCTGGTGTAGAAATCAGATGACTTTTCTAGGATGATCATTCTTGTTTGTCCATCTTTTTTATTCTCTGATTATTAGCACTGAAGTTTGTGCAATGCTTTGGTTTTGCTGCAGTTCGTGGAAGGTATACATCCTTGAGCTATGGTAGGCATACTCAGATATCCTAAACTGACCTTTTTGATGTATTCTTCTTAAAGAAAAACACATTTTCTCCAATAATCTAAGCAGTTATAATTCTTATTACCTTTTTAGCTAAGAGTATTCCAAAGCATTTTATACTTTTTATTAGTTTATAAAAATAAACCATTGCAGTTCTATACTTTCCAAATAAGAAAATACAAAAATATTTTGCCACTAATGTTTATATTATGAATCCTTTATGCATTAAGAATCAATAATCACTCTTGCCACTATAAATTTTTACTGTTACTTTATGGGATAACTTAATAATAGCTTGAAAATGCGTATTTGCTGGATTTAAAACTAGGAATGTATTACCATTAAGAAATATGGAGATAACAGTTTGGAAATTTATATTTGTTATTCGAACATGAAAACGTTGAGATTTTTAAATGGCTTTTTTATTTTCTACTATTACTGCAAAAATAAAACACCTATAATCTCAAAATCTATTTAGTCTATAGTGACATTCCAGTATTTATTGGACTAGTCTGGATATTTTGAGGGGTAAAATTATTTTTAATGCAGCTTTTTTTTCTCTGTGAATGACTGAACTTGTATTTTTGTTATATATGCATATACAATATGTATATTTTTGCAGCTAACCTCCACTGCAGAGAGCTCTACTGAGTTCACCCACAAAGGAAAATATTAAAGATAAAACCTAGATTTCCCTCAAATGTACCAGACGACCATGTTTAATGCCAGACCTCTCCCATTTTGGAGGTTTCTAGTAGTAGTTTCTTTGCTGCTTTTTAACGCAGTAACTTAAGGTAGAACCACTCGATATTCTTGATACCCAGGGATCTGATTCCACTCTCCACCAATCTGTTTTATTTCAGTCTTAATGGTCTTGGCCTTTTACAAACACATTCAGCTTAGCTTCATCACTTCATTTCAGTCCCTTTGTGTTGCCCAGCTGAGCAAGTCAATCTGCCTGGCTGAAATCCCCTCTGGAAATGGAAGCCCACAGTGCTGCAGGGGCTACGCAGTGCTGCACAGCCCCATGCTAACCCACCACCGACCACTGGTGCCTGGTGCTGCCCGAATGTACTGTGGCCAAGAACACTCTAGGTGTGTAGAGAAATAACAGAGTTCTGGCAGTGCCAGATGATGTTGAGTCTCTGCCAAATTCCCTCCACCTGCCACAGTAACTCCATTTGGAGATATTCCTAATTTATACAAGTGGGAGGGGAACTAATACCTTCTGGTGTTGCACATCAGAAAAGCATAAAAATTTTCATGTGAGGGTGGGGAAAAGGTGGAAAGGAAAATAAAGTGTCTTCAGCAGCCATACAGCTCGTGACTTGTAGGAATGAGAGATCGATCTACTCTGTTTTTATAAGTAAGAGAAGGTAAATCTTACTAAAAGCATCCCTCTGCAATCCTAAAGGTTTGTAAATGAGAACAGAGTTAGAAAATAACATTTAACCCATCAACTAAATGGCACAGGCACTTGTATATTACCTGACTTTACATACTGCGTTTGGAAGCATCTTTTTTTTTTGCACCCCTGCTATGTGACTTCCAAGGTAGTCAATGCTGGAGATGTTGGAACATGAAAAAAGTTGTCCCCTTGGTACAAAAGAGTAGCCAAGGGGATGGTTTCAAATCATTTCCTACAGCTAATGCTCCCACGGGAAATTCTCTGAAAAAAGGTGCTGCATGCAATTTCACCTCTGCTGGGTGGAGAGAGATCCTGCACAGTTATCTCAGTACTAGAGATAATTAATTTCATTGATACTAATGCTTATGAAACAGGGTGTGTGTCCTGTTCCTTCTGAATGCAAGGACAACATTCCTGCTACCTTCAAGGATGACAGGATCAGGCTGCCTGTCCTACTTCCGAAGTGCTGCTCTCAGCACTGGAGCTCCATTCCCTCCTTAGTGCTGAGCAGCACTATGGAGGTTATTGTTCTACGGAGAACAGACACCTGAAGTGAAATATCACCACCAGCAAAACCACAGAGGAAATCTCTTTGTGTAGGTATGTTTTTGGCACTGACTCCTCACATGAATACCAGGCAAGATCTGTGAAATAATCAATGTAGTTTGGGCCTGTATGAGTTCAGGAGTTACTGTTGCAGCACTGCATATAATCAGCTTGCATTAGATAAGCTCCAAATTACACAGGACATCTAAGGCAGATGATCAGAAACGACAATTTGAGGCTGCTACCTAGGGACAAGACAATCCTTTTGTCAGAGCAGGCAGAATGGAGAGGTGGCTTTGGTTTAGGGTCCTCTTTTTAAAGTTATTATTATTTTTTTGAGAAACACTGAAAATATTGCCTATTCTTTAAGAAACAAATGCATTCATCACTGCTGATTTCTAGGGGAAAATATGAACTAGTGTATGCATGTTGCTTAAGAAAAACAGGTCTTGCTGTTAGTACTGTGAGCTATTTGTATTTTGAATTAATGTAAAAAAGGATCTTTCCAAAGCAGCAGTCCCTGCACAACAGAGGCACCCAGTTGTGTCCACTCATTCAGCAGTTACAAAACCTGTTTCTGTAATAATGTCAAAAAGGATAGACTGGCATTTTCTTAGTGAGCAAGAAAACTCCCACTTAAAATAATGTGTGAAAACAAACATGCAGCTTCCCTCCCCTCAACCCCCCCAACAGTTGACCAATTATTTGAAGTAGATTTTATTACCATTATCTTCTACTAAGCATCATCTGAGCTGCATTGATGTGTACAAGGGAACAGCAAAATTTTCACCAGCAGTAATTGTTAATGAAAAGCACTGCTGTTTTCTTCTTTAGGTTTTTTAGTTGCTTGGTTGATGTTGTGGTAGGTTTGAGGGTTTATAAATACTGAGGATGTAAGATGAACAGTTGGGCAATCAAGATTTGTTGCTAGAATTAGTGGAAATACAGAGTCCCCTTGAACATTCTCTCAATATTTCTGAAGAATTACTGAGATATTTTAGTTCAACTGACTTACAGTCAGATGCAGTCTTTCTTACTTTTGTACAGTTAAAACTCTCAATAGAGTAAAGTTTAGGGAAAAGACATTGGTAAGAAAAATCAATTTTATGGAAAACATTCCATTTACATACAAATCTGGAAACATCACACTTTAGGATTTCCATTGAAATAAAAATGGTTAAGACTTGCCAAAACTACACTAATTTGAAACTTCTAGTTAAGGATTTTGAAAGATGATCACAATTTCTTCCTAGTGAATCAGGTAAGAAGTAATAAAGTAGCTCAAACAGGGAGAGATAAACTAAGTGTAGAGTGAGAAAAAGGACTTTGCAGGAAAAATAAAGAGCACTATCTTTACCTGTGCAGTGATCTAGATCTAGCATGAAAAGAATAAATTAGAAGTCTTCTGTTTCTTTGCCTTGTTGTAATATGAAAGAGAAAGCATGCTCACCCAAGCACAAAGAAGTCATTGGTTTAGCATTATGAGGGCACTCTGCATGATCTATTCCAAGCTTCCTTACAATTATTGTGACTAAAGGCTGAGAAATTTAGCACAACTGAGACTAAGTGATAAATAATGCTTAAGCATATCTGCTTCTTCCATTAAGGAGACAGACTAAAGAGTTAATAATGCCTCTGATCATCTTTTAATAGCCTCTAGATGCTTTCACACAATAAACAGATCTGTTGTGAAAATACTTTGGAACACAGAACAAAATACCACATGCATTGTGCCCTTTAAAATGCTTAAAATAGCACAATTACAGATATAAAGATTGTAATTGATTTAAATTGGTGGTGGAATGTAAAATTTTAGATGATGCATGAAACCTCTTAATGTTTTAAAACTGTAATTATCTTTGTCAGTCTCATTTTGCACCCCAAAGTTTTTCTTCTAATGATTTAGACACTATAGAAACTAATGTTAATATGTATTGCCAAATAAAATGCAAAGAGAAGATAAAATGCTGTACCTTCAGGAAGTCAAGAGCTAGTCTCAAGGTTTGGCTGAACTCTGAATTCCCAAGCCCTAATAAGCTGAGCAGCAAATAATGAGTGGGTATAGCCTATATTAATGAAGTCCTCACCAGTTTAAGTGCATTGCTTCATATATACTAGCCTGAAACCCTGGCTAGTTCACACTCTGCAACAAACCTTTGCTGCTTGCTTGCACTAGAAAAGTGGTTGTGGGTACCCAAATTGGAGATAAGACTTTAGACAGGAATTCAGAGAAGCTTCTCAATGTCAGAAAAACTAATTACTTATTTTGACAAAGAATGCATGGCAGATTTCAAGCATCTATCACATTTATACATGAAACAATCATCAGATATGTAAAACCTACAAAATATATCTTGTCCTTGATCCTGATGGCAACTCTGTCATGTAGCTGTATATACTTGAGGCTGGAATACTCTGCCTACCACAAACATTTGTCTCTCCTCTTCCAAAGGATTCCACAAAATTTCCAACAGTTTCAGTATGTCCAAAACTCAAAACAAAGTTCAGCCACAGAAAAGTAGTCCTGTGTAGGGGAAAATGCTACATAAATTCCTGGGTCCAAGATCTAATGCACAATGGAGTGCTAACCACTGATTCTTGTCATATGAGAATCTGATGCTTTTTGAAGCCTCTAGATGTTATTTAATACCAAAACAAAACTTATGTGTAAGTAGCTAGAAAGAAGAACATTAACTCAAGAAAGATTATTTCAGTTTATCTGACTCATATTTGGAAATGTAAATCAATTTAACATAGCACAGCTCCCTGCACTAAATGAACAAGAAAAAAGATCTTCTCAAATCTGTTTATACTCCTGCAGATGTCAATGCTGATATCACTCCACAAACAATGAAGTGAACAATTAAGAATTTCTTTTAACTTCTGCTTTAGAAATCTAGTGAAGAAAAAAACAAACCTCAGTGAATCAATGAACTAAAAATGTTTATAGAGTCGCTAGGGAAAGAGATTGTATTTTCCAGCTAAGAGGATATTACCAACAATAGGTAGTTAAAAATGGAATTAACAACTAATAAAAGTGGTGAAGCATATCTTTTTAAAGAGCAATTTGAAAGGCCTTCCATTAAAACAACAACTTTAGTCACAAACCTCTAGGTAATGCAATGAATAGTAATATTTGTGGGCTTGTGGGGGCTAATTACCTTTGACTTCATATTTATGAGTTCCCATTCCCAATGGGACAGGTACTAGAGTTTATTTTGGTGACGTGTGCTTCACAGAAAGTTATGCATCAAAGTAAAACCTTGATATATAATCTGACATTTTCCCCCAGTTTGACAGAGGAAATGTGGCACATTTAACAGTCATTATGACCTCAATGAAAGGACAGACACGTTCAGGCTGTTGGGAAACAGCATCATTATAGCAGCAGAAAGATCAGCAATTAATATGAGGTGAGAATGATTTGCTACAAAAATACTGTTTATGTCTCTGAATTTTTAAGCTATTAGAGGAAAACATTGATTCTTTTATTCATAATATGTGGTTTGCACAAATAAGTTAATGTGCGATATGCCAAGGGATTTTTAGAAGCTATATGGAAAATAACATAGAAAGTTGTGTTTTCATATCCCCACATGGAGCTGTATTATGTTATGAAGCAACCAGTAGCTGAGAAAGTGAAATGATTCTGATCATTTGAGAGAAAGAGAAAATTAATGTCATTGCCACTGACCAGATTGCAAAGTACATTTATTGATTAATTTTCCCTCTCGATACACATTTAAACTCCTGTTGGCTGAGGCTCCAAGGTAAGCTAAAGGCTCTGTCTTTTTCTCCTCTTTTTTTTTTTAAATAAAAAACCAACCAAACTACACAACTGCAAAGTAAAAGGGAATCTTGTAAAAGGTTACTGCTACAGTATAAAAACTGATACACAAAATGAGTGTGTGTGGGACAGTACAAGACAATAACAGAGCACAACATGTGCATACATATAAGCATATGAAACAGTAGAAGTGATTCTGTGTTTAGGAAAGACTGGCAAGCAAGCAATGTAAGCTAAAAAAAGAAAAAAACCATGCTATTCTCACTGCTGATCTGCCCTAAACTTGAGAAAGGCTTGTGTTAAATTAAAAAAAAAAAAAGTAATTAAAATGTTAGCAAAAATTATGAAAAAGCTTAGAGGAGACCAATGAGGTGAAGGAGGTGGGCTTTGCTGCTGATTCTGTTCACTAAGTTACTACTGTCCTTACCTAACAGGAATCCTTGGTCTGTTTGTGCACATTTTTTTCTCCAGATAAAGATCATGAACAGTAAAGCTTTTGTTCTGAACTGATTCATCTGTTCTAGCTAAAGCTAAACCAGAGACACATAAGTATATGATATGCTGCAGAGATTGAAGTTACTGAAGTGAAGAAATCCCACCCTAGGACCAAACTTTCTCTCATGTAAAATGGTGCAAATCTGAATTAAAAACAGTGAAGTCAAGCTAACTTGCATCCTTGCACAAGCAGAACTTAGTCCTTGGGTATTTCTGCTTTGCCCCATATGCCCTGTGTCCTTAGTTACTGGAGCTGAATGGCTGCACTGTCGGCAAAAAGGGTAGGTTTTAAAACCAATACACAGGGATCTGGATACAGACTATCATGTCTTCATTTAATAGATTGGAAAGCAGAGATAAGAAGTATATTTCAGACAGTATCTAAGAGACTTGACCTGCTGAGTGTTTCAGTCTCACAGTTTGCACTGCTAGACCTACTTTAGGTATTGCCAAGCACATGCACAGTGATCCCATGAGCTGAGGTTGTTGGAAGTCCAGAGCTTTGGAAGACAAGGTGCTGAGGACAAAGTGGTTAAAAGCAAAACAAATTTGTAATAATAGGGAGTTCAACCTGAGTATGGAATGAAGAAGGTCAGCATAGCCTTTTACTGGTATGTCTAACAAGGTACTTGCTATGGGGGAAAAAAAATTGCTTTTAGCCTCTTTAGGATTTAAACATTTGGTCAAGGTTTCCAGAAAAAAATCTCCTGCAGCAGTTGCCTGCTCTTTTCTTCCTACCCCCTATCCTACTGTCATCTTGTTCTGAGTGCTGCACATGATTTACCAGATCCTACCTGTCTAAATGATGAAAATGAGAAAGCTTTTACCAAGTATGTATATCATAGAAATGTAACTATTACATACATTGTACTGAATGTTTTTTATCTGGCTAAATACAGTAAGACCATTAATATGAATGCTAAGTACAGGGGTCTGCCTAAAAATCCACAAGATGAATAACAAATCATAATACTGGCAAAGCAAAAAACATCCTTGTAAACCATTCTCTTTCAGAAGCCTTTGAAGATAGTAGTGGGCATTTGATAGTTGATTTAAAGTCCAGCATGGACAAGATCTATGGGGTTGTGGAATAATATATTGTGGACAATAAAGGAAACCTCACTGTTTAAAAGTAACCTGGAAAATAAACTCCAGAAAATATATAGTAAGACACAACCCTGTACTAGCTTGGTGGGTGCTTAAGTAAGACATAGCTTTCTTTTTCCTAAGTCATATATATCTGAAATCTTGGCCTCATTTAAACAAATGGGAATTTTACCATTTATTTAATCGCCAGGATTTAATTCTGTAATTTAGAGTTATCCTAGAGAAAGAGCCTGGTAACCCAGTTGACTTCAAAGAATAAACATGTTTTCACAAATGATAACTAATTTTAACTAAATAAGTGTTTTAGAAGAACATTTTAAGAGTATTTGCAAGAACCATCAGCTGCCACTGATGTCTGCAAAGAAGCTGAATTTCCTGCAAATTGCCTTCCGAGTTTTCTACCTTTTTTGTCAATTCATTCATGAACTGAAAGAAAACACTATCCAGTCCTTCTAATGACTGAAACTACTGAAGTACCATATCATCTAGGCTCTGGAGTTGGAGGAAAAGAAAGACTGGATCAAGCACAGCATATCTTTTGAAGAGATGGAAGTAAGGACAATAGAGTAAAAGATATTTTTTAATAATCCTGCAAAGCATGACATAGATGCACCTCAGCATTTGTTATCATAAAATTCACATTATCCCTAGGAAATCATGTTAATGCCATCCTGCAGCACAGTAAAAGTTTATGCTTTCCAGGTAGGGAAAAGTGGCCTTATTACTTGTGTAAGAAAACACTTCAAGCAAAACTACCATACACCTGCTCACTTTGTTTCCTAGCAGGATAACAGGCTACGTTCTCATTCTAAATGAGGGATACACATGCAAGAAAAATTTGAAAGAAGCAAACAGAAATGTATTTGCAAATACTTTAAGTAGTTACACACAAAAAAAATGTTTTGTATATGCAAAGCGAAGTTTTGAAAATGCTGCTGTTACAGTTCTATCTTCACTGGTGCAACAAAAGGAGTTCAAAATCAGCCCTATACAGAATCATCAGTTTGAAATTTTAAAATTACAATGCAGAATAAGATTTTATTTCTCAGTACTTAAACTACAAGGACCTTTTATTGCACTGGCAATATAGTTTGTACAGATAATAGCAATCAGAATCAAGAAAAAAGGAATCTGCTAAAGGGAGAGACTATCCCAGGCTGTGTTAAGGGCTAACCTCTACCAGCCCTCATGGGCTGGTACAGATTGACATCAGCAACAGGTGACATAAATCTCTACCCTTTGTCATTAAGAACCATCCAAGAGTTCTGTTCTATTTTTTTTTTTAAGAGACCATTTGAACATATATGAGTGCTTGATTTTTGATGCACATAATTTCAGCAGGTGCAGCGCTGGCTAGTCTGTATTTCTTTTTAGTGGCTTATTTGGCATGAGAGTACTGTGATCAAACAATTCCCTAATAATATTTCCTAGCTCACTGAATACAATAATCTAGGTTTATATAATCTATTGTTTAATCATCTATCCACAGGCCAAATTTCCTCTTCATAAAGGCTGGCAAAGGATGATTTTCTTCTCATTGCTTTTAAGAATGTGAACAGTGGACAATTAGACGAACTCTAAATTTAGTTATTTATTTGGCACACAACACCCATCTCTCTTTCTTTACCTGTTTCTGTCTACATAGGGAATAGGAATTTCCCTAGGTTGCAGACCCATGAACTTCACAGCAAGTGCTCCTTACAAAACAGTGTTTTGACTATATTTATTACTTCCTATGTTAAACTCCTCCAAGGAAGAAGCAACTGGCCTAAAAGTTTGTGGCTTGCTCACTGTACGTGATCAGTGACCCCAGCTCATCTATTACACTGCAAGAAGAATCAGACTCCAAAGCCATTTGTCTGCTATAATACTAGGTCTTTTAGGTTGCAAATGGAACAGATTTTTATTTAAACCCCCATCTAAGAGTGTCATTATCCACAAATCTGCTCATAAATGTTTTGGCAACTGACAAAAAAAATTAACTTCAGAAGAGGAAACCATTAGGATGAAAACATTTCAAATCATGTCATTCATCAGATCTCTGCTCATCCAACAAAACTTGCTTTTGTTACAGGCAATTGTGGTGCTTAATCTCTGTACTTTTCAGCAACACATTTTTCTGATTAAAAAACCATAATCATACTGGCAGTAGTTAGAGACAGAAAAGACCTATTAGTTCACTAAGCCTAGCTCCCTTCCATAGCAAGATATAATCCCTGGCAGGAAATATTTCAGATACTAAGTTGATCCAGAGCTTAGTTTTAGCCAAGGGACTGAATACGGAAATCTGTGTGTAGGTGTCACAACACTTTGAATTTAAAGAGCCAAATGACTGCTCTTTTATTTTTCCTTCATTTGCACAGTCTTCCCCCTTTTCTGACCCATGTAATTCCAGCCCACATGACTGAAGTTCAGCATTTCCACACTACACAGTGGAAAACAGTGTGGGACACTCCATGCAAAGGAATGAGATAGAAGTGTTACCCTAAAGCTGTGCATGAGCCAACTTGCATCACAGCTTCCAAGCTCATCCCTTTTTTACAGATGGGGATGAGCCTGGGGGACTAATTTCTCCCAACGAGACATCTCTGTCTTCCCCAACATGGCCAGAGAAGAGACTAGAGGAAGCAATCATGGGCAACTGAAGGATGGTGAAATACAGCATGCAGATGAGAGAGTAAAACTGCAGAGGAAAGGGCTCCAGTTCTTTTCAACAGAGCTACTGCATGGTGACACTGAGTGAAAGGCTTATGGGGAGTGCTTTGCTGGAGCTTGAAGGCAATACGGACATTTTATGTAAGTTCATTCTCAATACTTGCCCCTGTCCCATGTTTTTTAAAGGTGTGGCTGCTTCAGTCTGTAGAGGATTCCTTTTCCTAGCCCCATCTTGCTCCGTGCAAAAATCTCCACACATAAATGCTATTAAGCATCCAGGTTGTGAATGATTTTGTCTCTGTTCACTTCCCCTAATCATGTCACAGTTACAGACAGAGACAGAGCATCCATCCTCTCCACACACAGCACAGAGCAACCAGAGAGGGTGGAGATGAAATCTTCTTTTAATTACATTTAGAACTGAAAAATTAAGAGGGAAAAATAAAGACAATCCCTTTTGCTTGGAATCCTGGTAGTCAAAGAAATTTATAAGGAGGCTATTCTTCTAGTCACCTCCATTTCAGTAAATCCATCAGCAATGAAAGACTGTTCATGACCTCCACTCACCCTTTTTAATTTAGGCATCTCAATGTGGATTTGCTCCTTTAACTGTCTGCAAGAGCTTCCTCTTCACCTTAACGTTCTAGATGTAATGGTTTCTGTATGATTAAGGAATTACAAAGGCCCACATTAATGTGCTAGTGTTAAATTTACTCTCCATATATATCAATACCCCTCAAAAGATTTAGCCCTAAGTTTCACTCTAAATACACAATTGTTCTTGTGTAGCTAGGACAGGCATTAAAATATAGTTTACAGATAATAATAATAATTTCTTCAAAAAACAATCAAAAATAAAAAAACCCTCCACAAACCCAAACCCCCAAGGAAACAGAAAAACAAGCTCTGAAGCCCACCTACAGCAAAACCAATATTATTTTGGCTATTTTAAAGTTTCATTAGAGATTTATTACATAATAATATACATTCCTGCTAAGTGAAAGCTGTATTCATTTTAATAGATACAGTGCAAATAAACTAGAACCTGACTTCTCTCTGCCACCCACATCTTATTTCAAAGGTTACCTCCTCCAGCTGCTTTGTTTTCTGGGTGGAAACCCAAGACAAGGAATTTAGCCTAACAACTTCTCACATACAAGTGGCCCCTTCACAGGACAGCACTGATTCCAATAAGCCTTCCAAAAAGTGGGGGCATTTGCTCCTGCATATGAATTTACAGGATTAGAGGAAACAATCTGATTTGTAACCCCCTGAAATCCATAAAAAGTCTCCCATTGACTGCAGGGTATGTTGATCCAGATCTCAAATAGTACAGGAAAAGAACAATGTAGCTTTATGAGCCCAAATGAATCATTTAGTTAAAAAAACTCTTAAAAACCACTGCTATGAAATTTATTAAATTTTAAAATTATATACTAAGTAGGGAGCTGTTTCTTTTAGGTTCTAAAATCTATTTAGAGTATTTTATAATTGAATAACATAATTATTAGAAGAAAAATATGATGTGTTTTTCATATATCTACCTAGCTATATGTTTTTAAATTAGAAAACTGCAATCAGAAATAGGAAGGTGGAAATTTAACAGCTATATTGAAGATTATCAGAAGAGTTCTTTCCATAAAGGTTAACAACAGATAATTACTTTCTCAGGAAATCACTAAAATGACATGATTTTTCTGCTTTGTTTTCACTGAAGTTTTATGATGCTCCCTTCTCGCCACTTAGCAATGAAACAAATGAGGTTAGATGGCAAAGATTATGAAAGAAATTAGCAATAATGAGTCCAGTAACTAAAAACATTAGTAGAGAAAATTGAGTTGACCTTACTTTTATAATTATTCATTTTCTTAATTGTTTTTTCTGGAATAATTGGTATGAAATTAAATAATACAAAGTACAACCCTCACATGTGACCATGAATTTGGCATAGATTAATAACCTTCCCAAATACAGAATGCATTGCCCATTCCAGAGGTCACCTCTGGGCAAATACCTGTTTGGAGCTGCGACCTAGCTACAAAGCCTGTGAGAGAGTGATTCTTTCTCTTCTAGACCTTCAATAGAGACTTGCTTCCCAACAGCAGGCTTCTAAAGTTTAATGTGTTTTATGTGTAGTCACCAATAAGGAGATAGGAAAGTGGATTTAGATTACAATCACCATACTATGTTTCCAGTTCTACAGCCATCTCTAAAATAACACCTTCCTTGGTCAGTTCTTTTGAGCCACATCAATAGAGCAAAGTGGAAGTCTATCAGCTTATCAGAGCTGCCTCCAAGTGTACTCCCTAGGCAAACGAGGGGAGCATTATCCTCTCCTTTGGGCAAATAGTACATCTGTCCCAGGGCAGCCGGGGGAGATATTGAAGGAGAGCAACTGTTACCCTATGCCTGCTGATGTTTGCACAAACCATTCCTCTGTTATCAAGTGAAACAGTACCATTAGCTCTGTCAGTTAATCAAAGATAAAAACTGAATGCTTCTCATCTTCAGGGTTACAGTCCTTCATATTTATACAGAAGACAACTTTGACGTGGCAAAGCTCAGGCTGAATGCTATGTGATATGCAATCCCTCTTACCTTATGCACATTTCTTTTCAGAACTACATTCCCTGAGATGAGTATCAGACCACCCAGAATTCCATGAACAAAATTTTATATTAAAGGGAACAATGGCTCCTGTGAAATTAGCTAAAATCTTGTGGAGTCTTACAATGCTGAAAGCAAAATGTAAGGTAACCTTCCCTTCAGAACTGTCTCTTCCTTCCCCCCTTCGTTTTTTAGCTTCATCCATCTATGAAATACAGTACTTTACAAAGGATGAATATCAGGAAATTAGGGTCTCCTAATACTCAAGTAAAGTAGAGAAGCATTGTTATTGTTATTATTATTAGCACTACCTTGTAAATGGGAATCCAGAGTACAGCAGCTGAATGATGTAGCTCAAGTTACACAAGTCTGTGACTGAGTGAGAAATCAAAGCTAGAGTTCCCAGACCTATCCTCTTGCTATGGGATAACCCTAAACCAAGTCAAAGAGATATAAAGGCTTTTTTGAGTGAATGGATCAAACTTAGAGCCAACTCAGTTCAAATCTCATGATGATACCCAGGCTCAGGCTTACGGGAGATGCCTTGGGTGTGTGATTTTTCTGAGTTTTTTGGGGAATTTCAGTGCTGGTGCAGATTCAGCATCAACAAAGCAGATCCCAACACACTCCTGTGAATCAAATGCCTAACAGTTTCATAGAGCTCTTGTTCTGTTTAAATTCAGTTTAAAAAGTAGTACTAGCAAGTAAAATGATTGCTGCTGAGCCAAGATAGATCATGTGTTTAGCTTAATACAGTACCTCATACTAAGTTTCACATGGGGAGATGGGAATTAGTGGGCTCCCTCTCCAATTATTAATTTGGCAGAAATACACAGAGCTCAGCGAAGGGGCATTGTCCCATGCTTGCCATAGACAAACAAACCTAACAGTTGAGAGGATATAAAGGTAAAAAGTGGCCTTCTGCATGGTCGCCTTCCACTGTGTTCTCAGGTTCTTTTTTTCCTTTGTCAACAGACCTAAAAAGCTGATTTTTTTTTTTTTAAAAGCTAACCACACAACACAAAGAACAATGCCTGGTTTACACTGACATAACTTGTAGCATAATTTGTATAAAATAATGAAACCAGCATCCCATTGCACAACATGTCACTCAGCTGTACCCAGCACAGAAGATCCTGAAATAATACACCAAAGCAGGACCCAGGGCCCCTGAGCACACTGTGTCTGGAGGCTCTGTTCAAACTACACTACAGCAGCTGTAATGTGGTCCCCACGTGCTCTGTGGTGGGCTCCTCACATGGCATGGTGGGCACAGGCAAAGCAAGCCCAGAATTCAATGCACAAAGCACCCTTCTCACTTCCCTTCTAACAGCTAAAAGACATGCCTGAGTTACTCATCCTAGGCCTATTGTAGTGACTAAAGAGATGTAAGTGCTTAAAAGGGAAAAGAACATCTTCTCCTAAATGTCACAGCAGATACTAGAATTCCCCTGCTCATACATTTACTTATGGGCAGCAGGTAACCTGGGCAGAATAACCTTTCCAGCCTGTATCCACAAACCAAGACAAAGACAAGACACCACAATCCCCATCCCCCAAATTAAAGACTAAAAAATAAATCTCAGTTTAAAGAAAAAAAAAATTTTCTAAATAAGGGCTTAATTGTAAAATTGTATACATCTCCATCCATCTGTGTAATTCCAAGGGCAGTCCTTGATCTTTCTGTGGTTGTTCCCTATTATGCATTTATAATTACACAGAAAATTTAACAAAAATAAACCAGCTTATTTAAACAAGGTATGACACACTGCCTGCAAATAACAGACCAATAAAATCTCATTCAGAAAGTGTATCATTAAAGCTGTATTTGTCCATACCTATTTGTTATAACAAAAAAAGAAAAGAAAAAAATACATTTGAGTCATATTTCCTGTGAGTTCATCATACCCTGGCACATAACATTTGTGATTTTATTAAATTCATTTAAAATGATTTCTAACACACAGGCAGCAAGTTAAGGACTGTAAAGAATTCAAATGATCACCATGCATGCAAGATTTCTCAAGAGACAGCTTTCAAACCACAAGTGAGGTATATTTTCCTTTAGGAATTGTACATAAAAAAAAATTTAGATCTAATGACTACATATTTCTCAAAAGAAGATAGGCTTACTCATGTTGTGAAATCAATTGACTCACATATGCTTAAAAGGGCAGGTACTGTTCTCTGCAGAAATTCAATCTCAATTCAACAAATTTCAGTAGCTTTAAGTCTAGCAGGACTAGAGGCACAACTGTTTTTTCCTGGTGTGGCTCAGACCCATCTCTGCCATATTTAGCATGCCCTCCCCTTGGTTTTCTCCTTCATAGCAGTGTGCCAGCCTGTTACTTGCACAGGGTGGTGCAGACCCTGTGTAGCTGCTGCCCATCATTTTGCACTAACAGTGGGAAGGAATGAGGAAGAGGACCTGAGCATGCTCCTGCACACCAGCTACAGCAGCAGACACACATACTGCACTGGAGAGTGCTGCCAAGGCTGAAATGGTTCTTAAAACATACAGTAAAACCTTCAGATTTTTAAAATAACTTTTTGTCCGTTTACTGTTGCTCAGTACAATATGGCTTCCTAACAATCTCTTTTCCTCCTCCATGCTATCTCCCTTGTGCTTATCCTTTCTAAATTCATAGTTTTCTTCCCTTGCTGGCTGACTTAGATTTCCACTGCTCCCATCAGCAGCTCCACCTTCTTTTCTACCCCTCTTTATTCCATTCTTCCCTAAAGTACAAATTCAGGTCTCATAAATCCACTATCTCTGCTTCTTCTTTTTATCTAATAATATTTATTTTCTTTAGCCATTTCTTCTTCCCCAGCAACACTAGGCTCTTACCCAACTCTACTTATGAACACATTGGTCATTCCACTTGCCATTGTTCTTGACTATTCATTCTAGTCATAATTTTAGTGGTCCACTCCTCCCTCACAGCATTAATTTTACAACTTTTAACATTCAGCTTAGTGTACAAGAACACTGCTGTTATCTGGGGGCTGTGCCAGAAATTGAAGACAACAGATATCACTGGTTTTGTTCTCAGTAAGTCAGAATTACACTGCAAGCTTTATTACCAGGGATCACAATTAACCTTTTATTAATCAGCCTTTATAAAGAACATATCTTCCTTTTCCAAATGAAGAAAAATGCCTCCCTCAGTTTCCAGGATTGATTTACAACCAGTAACACTGCGGACTCAACAAACAGAGACTGCTGACTACTGAGAACAATGAACTTGTTAGTTAACAGAATTAACAGTGCGTTGTTTAACTATAATGACAGCAATAAAACAGGAGATGTGAAGTTGATACAGTCACAACTGAATCGTAATGGATGAGATATTTACGGCAAAGCTGTTAAAACATTGAATAAAATATGGGAAGAGCAAAAGCAGATGTGATTTTATTCTTCAGAGTTGAAGCTTGTAAAGTATGAGATAGCATGAGTAATAATCACAGGTTCTAGTTCACAATGCATTAATAAATATTGATATGATGCCAGTGCTGAAACTTTCCAGATACCAAAATAAAGTGAGAAAACATGCTCTTGCATTATGGATTGCTAAGTTTAAATTTTACGGCACACATGGCAATATATTCATTATGATACTACACACCCCCCTACACTATCTCACACACACACACCTCTCTTTATTTAGGACCTGAACAAGCATTCAATTTGCCAGTCACCAGTGTTACAGCCCCCACTGCTGCAGGTACATCCCCCATAGCACAACTGACAGGATGCATCATAGAGGAACTCTTGATCTGTTTTAGCTCAGAATTATCCACCCATGCTTCAATGGTTTTGTAGGAGAGTTTGGGCAGATCTGGCTGACTGTGCTCTGCAGTATGTCAGGCATCACTGATGGGGCTCCCTCTGATGGTGGGATTCCAGGGGAAATGGTTGATGAGCTACCCTGGGTAGCAACATTTCCAGCTCCTACAGCCAAACCCTAAAAGCATCTCCTTCTGTGATCTTACATAGCTACTGATTATATACATTGGTTGGTTGTTTTTTTTTTCATCTCCCCACTCCAGGATGGTATTTGTAGCTGGAGAAATGATCACAACATGACCAGACACCAGGTTTTCTGGCTGCAGTTTCATACCCAGTTAAGACACTATAAGACCAATACAAAGCTAAACAAGAAAAAAAAAAAAAAAAAGAATACTGCAAATCTGAATCCATTTCCTTCATACCTGCTCAGACACTTTTGTGCTGGCAAGGCCACACTGTCAGCTAATGCATGTTTGCAGACATAAAACACTTCACAAGTCCATACAGACCTTTTTGTTTTGTTTTACTTTAAACACATTAATCAACCTACATGACTACTTCTGCATGACTAACAGATAGGAACAAACCAACATTTTCTTCTTCCCACCAATTCCAGCAAAGCTACTTGTACTCCCTCCTCCCCTCTGTTTTCAGAGAACACAAAAATTGCTACAGTGAGTTTACATCCCAACTGGGTATCACCTCTGCACATACTTCCCTTGAGTTCAACCTAGAGCAAGCGAAGGCTAAGCAAATTGTCTGATGTTGTACATCACACTTTGTACCAACACAGAACACTGAAATTTCTCTACTCTCCTGTTAGTACCCTGAAAGTGGGTAGCAGGCATTTACCACTGTGTATGCCATCATCTGTATGAAATGGTATAATTACATATTATTTAATTATTTTTCTAAAATTTCCAGTCTAAACTCCTGGGAAAAGGGAGATATATGTATCTCCATCCATTCTTTCCCAGAATAGATATAATTTCCCTGTGACTTACTACTATATATTGTTCTTCGTTATTCATCAATCTAAATCTCAAAAGGAAGAAACTATAACACCAAACCTTACTTCCTTGAATTAAAATCTCTCTCAAAGGATATAATTTTCTGATTTCAAACAGCAAAGCAGATTTATGCTGGAGCAACTTTATTTTAGCTCCTCAGATATAGGAAGCTGTGTACTGTGCATGTAGAGTTAAGTTCACATCTGGTCTGGGACTCTCCTGCAATCAGCCTGATTGAAAAGGTGGGGGAGGAGGAACAGAATGAATCTCCAAATAGAACTCTCTTCTGATTTCTGTACTATTTAATGAAATTTGCTCTATACATGACTGTTGTTCCTACAGTGTGGGGCCATCAGATATGGGTTCTGAAAACAACTCTGCAACAGAATCCCTCAGGTTTTGACTTTGTGCTTTTCAATTTATATGTAATTCCTGTCTGGAGGACATGGCTCCCTGCTACAACATTTTGTGTGGTTTATATCATCTCTAAACTATTTTGTGCCATGGCTGAGGGGATCACATCAGCATCATCCCACGCACCTAGAACCCCCCCAAACCCAGAACACATTCACAACATGCAATCTAGAACATATTCTCCATCCTTTATCTTGCGAGGAGTTCAGGAGTGCCAGTTCAGACAGGAGCCTGTAGTTGCTGCCATACCATTAAGCTGCTGGCACTCACCAGCTCTCAGACCTGCTCTTTAATGTTGAGTGAACAGACATATCTGTCTGTCTGTCTCTGTGACAATGCCAGTGGTTCCTCATTTAAGTATCCTCTTTATGCTTGGCCAGAAATTCTCTCCTGGGGCAGATGTTAGCTCTTAGTTGCAGACCTCTTTGTGATGAGGTCCCCTATAACATGCAGTTGCTAACAATTTTAACCTTTTCAGAGGTGATAATTCCACAGCCCTGGCAGAGTAGACTGCTCCAGTTCAAAAAGTCTTCATTTCACCAGTCACAAGGCCTTGGAAAGATGACCTTCAAAGTGGAAATCTCATCTTCTGAGCCTGGGGTCTCATGGCGCATGACTGGTTTTGGGTCTCATATAGGTAAGATTTCCATTTCCCCACCTCCTGCTGCAACCCATAACTTTCTAAATTAATTCTCAGTACTGTCAGCATGAACCATAGGTGAGGTTCTTTGATATCAGAGGTCAGAAGCCTTTCAGGAAGGATTTGTTCTTTACTTCTTATAGTGTAGGATGACTAAGCACCTGTACTGATGAAGGTCTATAGGTTTCTCAGAGGATAAATAATCAACCAGATAGCATCTTGACTCAGGCATTGTCAAGTTTCTTACAAACTTTCATTAATGTAGCCTTAAAAAACATTCATACAGTGAGACTCTCAACAAAGCAATGAAACGAATTGTACAAATTGGTATCTGATGTAAATCGGCAACAGCCCATTGCAACCAACATATCTGCATTGACAGACTTGAGCTAAAGATGTAGCCCTGCAGCTTTTAGCCTAGCCTAGACAGCATGTCTCACCCTGGAGTTTCTACAGTACAAAGGGAAACTGGAAGAATGAAATAAGACCTGACATTCATGGTTTCTGCAATTGTATATGCAACTCAGGAAAGTGATTCAATTATCTTGTCATTGTCATCTGAAAGCAGAGAACCCAAATCCAGAGAATTCAAGGGTACCTGCTAGGACATTTCACATTTATGTGTGAGCAGATCTGGGGGGGAAAAATAAAGGGAAAAAAAAAAAAAAAAAGAAAAAATACCAGGTCCTACTTTGAAAAAATCTGAATTGTTTCCCCAAATCTCCCTTGAGGCTCCTCACATCCTTAATGTTATTATCCATATAGTTTGACCCACACCTCTTTCAAATCAATGCTGTTATTGATGTTAAACTACACTGGCTGATTTAGATTTCTATGACATATGGACTCCTGTCCACTAGGTACTCAGCTGCAACCACTAAACTCCTTTCGTTTAGATCTCCACTCCAAATAGAGTATTAGGGATAAATGGTCAGTGCTTTAATGGTCATTTCACACTTCATCATCAAGTCATCCATTCTCTGCATGCGCCACTTAAGTCTTCCATTCTGTTCCCTCCAATATATCATAGCAAAAAGGAACATGACAAAACAAATGTTGAAAAAAGCAACCTTTGCTGCTTGTTGTTGTGTTTTTTCCCTCTAACTAAATGGCGAATTGTCCCATTATACTAATTTCCTGCAAAATATGTATCTCCAGGACCTTCAGTGCAGCAAAGCAAAGCACTGCTACAGTCATCTTCTGTGTGGAGTGCTTCTGTTTTACATACTGACATGCATTTTAACATGAAAAAGGTCAGAGATGGAAACAGCACAGCTTGTTGCTGTGACAGCAGACATTTAACAGAAAGACTTCTGGACACACTACAGTTTAAAATAATTTAGTAAAATAATTGCCATGATTGATTTTTTAGGTCCCCAAGTTCATACCACACACTTTTGTGTGACAACTCCCTTCACTGCTGTTTTTTCTTTCTGTTTTTTTTTTTCCTCTCTCTCCAGCAATGACAAGAAATGCATTTCAAATAAGTTCTAGGTTGTTGTCAAAGTTTGATCAGATTCACAAACTCCACCATCATTCGCTGGCTATGATCAGTTTACAGAGTTGTTGCCAAACCTTTGTCCAAACAGCTGGTAGCACAAGGCTAGCAGAAAATCATCTTGTTCAAATGAACTGTTGATAGCCTGCCCTTCTAACAAGCTAAGTCCTATTTGTAAGGAATGCAGCACTTGCTTTTATTGCAAACACAGAGGTTGTTACAGCAATGGCCACATCAAGGCTGCACAATATATCTGCCCCTGAAAATAATTAGTATCGTTATTACAAAAGAAAGCCAAAAAGCATTATGTTTGAGGGAGAAAAGGAACTGTAAGATACTAGAGAAATAAGCAAAGCTGTTGAACTTGGGAGAAGCACAAAGTCCTTTACACACAACACCGCACAGCCTTGGATTGACTCAGTTAAACTAACTCATTTAGGCTCAGCAACATCTAAAACTAAAAAAACTAAAAACTAAACCCCATAAAGCTTATAGGATAGACTTCCTCCATAGTCAGTGGAGGAAGACAGGTTTATCTGAAGACAGCTTCAGCATACTTGCGAACAAAGACCAGCTAATCTGTGTAGAGTGATTTGGTACAATCCCAGAAAGAAGCCACCTGAATTTCCTAAAGGAAATATCAGTACAGTACAACATTGGTTCATCAAGTACACAACATCAGTATATATGCTGATTCCCATGGCCACATGTGCAAAGCATAACAACCCAGGATCAGCAGTCTACAGCAGTAATGAGGTGGCATTCAACTTTGCCTGTAACTTGGTAGTTTGTGTATTCATCTGGTCTGCAGAACACAATAACACAATAAGTACTTAAAATTAGATTTTGCACTTTTTTGAAAAGGACTATGCACAGCACAACAAAGCACAGACAAGGCACCCACCATCACAGTTGCTGCTTGGACTATAACTAAATATGCTCTGACCTCCTTACAAATGGTCTCACAAATCCAGGCTGATGGGGGATCTCAGGGCCTTTAGGCTTTATTTACATCTCCTTAGTCTTTGACTTAGAAACTAGTTTCATTGCGAGTAAGGTGTGCAACTATACCTTTGTATGGTCAGATTATTAGACCCCTGTAATGAGCTCTGTCCCTTGCACAGATTTACCCTTATTAAAAAAATAATAATTATCACGTTTGGTCTGAATTACTGTTCTGATTAGCATAAGGCAGCAAGAAGGAATCACATAGTTGATAAAATGGGAAAATGAAAAACCAAACAAATGACACAAAGTATCAGTGGTAAAAAGTGTGCAACATTCATTGAATGGAATATGCAGTGGGGTTAGAAGTCTAAACTGTCTAAACACAGAACACAGCAGAGACCTCTCATAAAAAAAAAAGAGCTTTTGTTTTCCTTTTTAAGTATACGAATCTATATTTGTTCAAAATAAAATCCTTATCCTGATCTCCATTCTGGACACGGAACAATGAAATTGGATCTTTTTTTAGAAACACAATTTTCATCAAAAAATAATAATCCAGCAAAAATCCCAGTAGATATGGAAAAAACCCCATGAAAATGTTATAGTTCAAGTTCCACTTTTCTCAAGCAATTTCGGCTTACAATGGCAAAATACTGTTCATGTGTATCCAAATGAAATAAAATTACACAGAAATGCCAAAAATGGCCAAAATTTCTCTCTCTCTCATCTCATACAGCATTTTTAGTTTAAAAGTTTAAAAAATAGATTTTTAAAGCATAGTTAAAACCACTGTTTTAAAATCAACCTTAAATAAAACTTTTATTTTGAGACATCTCTAAACTAAAATCCCTGGTCATAATTTTGATGTTAGGCTTTCAAAGGATGAGAATAGCAGCTCTGGAACTTGCAGATATCTCTAATTTGTACCCAGAGCCTGCAAAATCCAGACTTCAGAACAACACAGCAAGAGCAGTTTGCATAGAGACCTTTCCTCTGACCATGAGATCATCAAATAACACAATACATCCCTTTGCTTTATAAACTTAAGCCTCAGCTGTGGAAAGCATTTACACTTGTGTGTGTAAAGGAAAGCAGGAACTGAAGTGCTTTCTTGAACAGAGAGGATTCCTTGAAGAGGGTATACACAAGACCCTGAGATTTTATTTTACTTTCATATGCCTTCCTAGTCATCTCAAATGTGGGTCAGAGTAATATCCTCTCCTGTCCTCAGCCCCAGACCTTCTGTTTTGATGGGATGAGGGAGAAGATGGACCAGCTCTTTCCTTGAGATGAGGGCAGTTTATTGCTGTTCTCCTGTTTTTCAGTGTGTCGGGAGTGTTTGTCCCAGAACAAAGCATTTCAGTATTAGAAAGTTGTTCTTCAAACAACATGCAAGAGTAGAAATATTATTGAGTGCATATATATATATATATATATATATATATGTTACACAAGGTTTAGCTACGGCACTGCAAAATTATGCAGCTTGCCCAGCGTCACAGCATGTTCCTATTGGAAACACAGACACGAGGCACCCAATTCCCACATCCCTGCTAAAGAAGCTAGACTGCAGTCTCCATTTTAAAGCTAAATTATAATTGTTCAAAGACATAACACAATCAATTTGTGATAGCATTGCTAGTGCAAACTATTACTGATATGAAATGCAATACTTAAAAATATGTTGAAGCCTTTGACTTCTCTCCCATTCTTAGTATACTTAATTTTGACAGTTCTAAACAAATGTCAAACTTGCTTTCAATTTCCTCCCTCCTCCTCCTTACATTTTGTGCTGGTGCATTACTAACAGAATTAAAACTTGAAAATAGCCCTAGGCTTTCTAACCACTTTTGAATCCTATCAGAGGCTTTTGTCTATTGCAGAATATAAACTCAAATATACTAATTTTGTAATGTTTTTAAATAATAAAATAACAAATCTTCATAGCTAAAATAATAAAAAGGGGCTGTAAAACGCAAAGATCAAAAAAAAGTAACCAAAATGGATACCATATTGCAATGGAATAAGAGTTAGATTGTCATGAATCTGAAAGGAAATCAATAAGACAACTTTGGAGACCCATTTCAATCTGTTGTTGACATTGTTTTCTAGTAGTAATTTTCTCAAAATGTTAACAGTATTGAGTTTGCTTATTGATTCTATTATTTTTGACCTTGCATTAGTGTGGGCTAATCTTACATGCCATAAAATTTCCTTTCACAGCTAAAATTATTGTATGGCTCTAGGGGAAAGTTACAATCAGGTCACGGTCCCCTTAGGATTTTGATGAGCATGTAACTGGCAATAATGAGTTGTTTTGGTTTTCTGTATACCTTTCTGATGTTTATATTTTATTGCTGAGTTTAGCCAGGATCGTCATACAAGTGATCAGTATATTGACCAAAATACCCAAATCACAATCAATTGAAAAGTAAACTTAGACCAGCTGGATAGCGCTGTCTCTGCAAGAGTCAATAGCATAAACACATAGACAGGGAGTGAGCTGAAGCCAAGGGGTTGCTCATTTGCTTGGGGATGTGGCTCTAGAGCACACCTCGGCACAGCCAGCTGTTACAACATTTATGATTCAGCAGCAGAAAGAGAGATTCCACTTGTCTGCTGCAGAACAGTAAGAAACACAAGACAACAAAGAGCATAATGAGATTATCCTCCCAATATAAATTTACGTCTCACGTATACCTGTGAGATCTTATTTTCATTCTCTTGTATTCATGCATTAATTACATAGCTCTTATTTTTACTCAGGATTCCTGTATTACGTGTTCAGAATGGACAGTGCTAAATTAATCAGCAGCTACTATATGGTTCAATAGTTTAGCACCATTACCAGTACTTAAGAATTTCTCAGAATACAAACCCATTTGTTTCAGGCAGGATTTTCTGTGAGTCCTTTAAGCTGAGTGTCTGAATACCTCCCAAGTAAAGAAATGGAAATGTCAGGTTTCAAGCCACACTGAACTGATTTCTAATGCACTATACTGGACATGTGTCTTTGCTAAAAATATAGGTTTGTGAGTAAGCTACATGTGCATTTGGGGATAAACAGTTATTTTCATAACGTCACAAATAGCCTGACATTTTGAGTCCCTAATAGCTACAGTGGCTGTTTATAAAGCAGTCAAACAGCCAACAGTCAGGCTTATATCCAAAGGAGGTGTTTTGGATTCTGAAAACTCATAAAGGTCTAGACATACCCAGATGTTCCTTATAAAAGAACTTTAACACTAGAGAAAAGACACCCAAAGATAGGCTAAGTGCCCTGCTTGAAGGCTGCATAGTATATATGTCCCCAGAGAAGAGAGCTGGAGGGAGATTTATTGTTTGAGGCTTTTAGCCTCAAGCTTAATTTTTAAAGGTATGTATTTCCCTAGAAACAGAATAGTTCCATTTAAAAGTCACAGGTGCCCTGAAGCTCTGCTTAGAAGATTACCTCAAGTTTCATTTAATAACAGGCTTGAAACTTGAGTCAAATTATTTATTACAATGGGCAATATTTTTGTCTGGTTTTCCCTTATGGTCATCTTAGGTGCTAAAAAGTCTCAATAAAAATTAAAAACGATAGCAGCTAATACTGTTCTGCCAATGAAAGGCTTTACTTTGAACCATCTGTAAACCTGATATATAGTTCAAACTAAGCCTTCCGTGTAACCCTAAAATAAAACAAGTAGCAGTTCATCCCTGTTTATCCCAGGCTAATGTACCTCAGTCTCATGTTTTGTTTGTACAGTTTTGGTGTCCAAATCCTGACAGTAGTAACTGCTATAGGATAACAAATACGAGTTTGCACAAAAATGCAATCATTAGAACTACACAGATTTTTACACAATGGTTAAGAGTACAAATTTTAGTTTAGATAAGGTTGGGAAAGTTGACCAAAGAGCTGAGCAGATACAGAGTTTTTACTTTCTGGACAATTTGGAAAATTTTGAAAGGTTAACCCTCTCACTCTGCATCTTATGTAGCCAAAACCCTAAAACCTTTTTTTTTTTTCTTCTGAAGAGAATACTTACATACACGCATATACACAGAAAATCCAAACCAAAAATCAAATACCAAAATCAGGCAAAAAGGAAGAGTTTTTTGTAGAAGCAGCTTTTGTTCTTTGTCCCTCATAAAATAGGATCAAGTGACCACATGCTTCTTGTACATTTAAGTTTTGCTGAATCAATGTTTCCCCACCGCAAACAGTATAAAAATAATTTCATTTTCACAGCATCAAGTAATACTTCTTTACTAAATCATAACCAATGTCTATTTTTTCCTTAAAGAAACATATAGCCTTGTTCTAGAAACACAGTATCTATTAGAGTTCTTCTGTTACTTGCTCTAAACAATTTAAGAAGACACTTTATTAATTACAAGAAGGGAGCAGAAAGTTGCTCAGTGAAAAATTCTATTTTGCTGCAAGGTCTCCATTGTCCTTATAACTTCAGAAAACAGCTGTCATCCAACAAGCTGAATATGCATAGTACTTAAACCCACTAAGAAAATAGTTGAGCACATGCTTAAATATTATCCAGGTTGTCTAATCTGTATTGTCTACTCTTGCTTTTATTACATATTTGTGGTATTGGAGTAAGAACAAAGGCAGAAGAAGTTGGACAAGACTTAAAGAAGCACGAAGCCAAAATTACTTTCAATAGTGGATTTTTTTTTTCTTTTGACCTCAAGGGGGAAAGCATTTTCCAAGACCTGATTTGATAAACAATCAGTTTTATTTCTCTGCAATCCAGTTAAGAGGAATTTAAGAAATCAAAATATGTACTAAAATTACATAGGCATGAGTATCTTTGGAGTTTTTATTTTAAGAGCTCTCCCAAACATAGACTCAAAGATGAGACAAGGCCAAGCCAGCTGTTAAAAGACTCATCTGTAGAAACTTACAGAAGCTTTTACATATAGGAATAATCATCATATATGGGTTCCTAACATGGGGTCTTGAAAGGGGACTCAAGGTGGTCAGCAGTTTTACAGGCACCATTAAGTTTAAGCAGAACTTGACGGAATTTAGGGGACGAGTCTCATTTGAACTATGACTAACTTACATGACTTTGGCACTGCAAGTGCACCTTAAAGTGAGAATAAATTACTTTCAGTAACAACTAAAGTTTCCAAAAAACATCAGTGAAAGGTACTGAAACTTGAGCTTCTAAGTCACTTTGGTGCCTTTTGAAACTGCCACAGAAATCTAAGTCCTCTAAAAGGCAAGAGAAACCAAGAGATCAGTCTAAGGAACACACCTAGTAACTCTAAGTACACATAGGGAGCAATATGCTTACCTATGTGTGTTCAGTAGGCATCTGATAAAACATCTGTGTGGTGATGGGGAAATTATAATTACTCTTATGGTTATGTACTGATGCATCTGTCACTGTTCCCTAAGGATGCTGCATTTCTCAGGTTAGTAACTCTCTATGGATCACACTGTAATGGGCACATGGACACCTGGCAGTTTCATATGCATAACAGTGAAAACATTCAATAAGCCTCTCTCTTATCTCAGGTTTTACTTATTTTTGGTGTCTCAGTTCCATCTAGATTTAAGGATTGTCCCTAGAAAGCCTGCATCATGAACTTTAAGCAAGCTGAGCCAATGCCCTCAGTCTCACCTTGTAACCCCCAAATTCAGGTCTCCCTCAACACTGCAGACCCACTACATAAGCTAATCTTAGGTCACTCTAGGTAACTGAAAATGCATGGATCAATTTTTTCAGGTAGTATGGGAAACAAATCTTTTTTACCCTACTTTACCCAAGCAAAGCCTCTAACAACTATGTCCCTGTACTACTGGACAAGGGATTGCACCTTGCATGAACTAGGCCATTCAGGAAATTACTGCAAGTTGTGACTTCAAGAGGGAAGGGACCTTACCTAAACTCCTAAGGAGATTTGACATGAGGGACTTTTCAACATCTACTCCCATCAGCAAGCTTCTGCTCAGATTTTTGCTAGTTTTCCACTGACTAGGCTATTTTTTATTCCAGTCTAATGCATTTAATTCTCCAAGATGCAAGGGAACTACTTATAAGAAGGGGTTCCTAAAACATATAGATGTGGTGCTTAGGAACATGGTTTAGTGGCATGGTGGTGACAGGCTGATGGTTGGACTTGATGATCTTAGAAGTCTCTTCCAACCTTAAGGATTCTATGATGTTGAAAAGTTGAAAATTTTGGTACAATACATAAGTTTCTTTCCACCTATGCATTATGTGTCATCAGATGCTTATATGACTAAAACCCCCAGCCCTTAGTTTCTTTGCTCTTCTCTGTTCTACAGTATAAAAATGGAAACATCAGAGCTTTGCCGCCCTCAGAAATCAAAGGCAAAAAGCAGATACGAAGCACAGGCATGGGCCTGGGTGCTGCAGTAATGGAGTCATAGAAGCTGCAATCTTAGGACACAGAACAGACCACAGAGCCTTTTATTGCCCACTTTTTATCATCCACCAAATACTTGTTTTCTGCTGCATCTGTCTTTAAATCAGCTCTGAGCTGCTCTTTTCTGTCTGATACCTCAGATTTTGTGTAAATTAAACTCATTTTGTCTATTTCATTTCAGAAAACCAAAAAAAGATGTGTGCCTCATGGAGGAGAACTGGCACAGAGTGGTGTTAGGTTACTCCCTTCTGGGGTTTATATCTCCAAAATCTCTTCTGATCTGCTTTTCTCCCCTTCTTTCAGGTTTACAAATGAATTTTATTTGGAATCAAATTTAATTCAGTGCTGCCTGAGCTCTGCCACCTATCACTTATCTGTGCTCACTGTGATATATATTTATTTAGATTTATACAATGCATTAAAAAAGCATTTATCCCAGGCCTCCAAGGAGCCTTTGCCATGTATCAGTCAGTATGCAGTTACCCAATACGACATAACACATGTAAGTTCTCTAAACTAGTAAAGAGGTATTAAAACCAGAGATGTCAGTCTTGGGTACACCAGTCTCTATTCCCTCCTCCATTTTCCTAAAGTTATTTCCAAGTTGTGGTCCCTAAGACAAATAGATTATAATCCATAATGGATTTTCAAATTGAGCAAAGAAAGATCAGTTTATAAAACCATTATTGAGTGGTTAAATTTTACAGCATCCCATTAATCAGCAAACTGGAAAGTTTACATACCAAAATGCAAGGGGGTGAATGCTGAGCCCAGGGTGTCCCACTGCAGAGAACAACAACAGGGCACCAGCATCTATCTCTGTTCACTTTTGTTATAGTATTACTACATTAAAGAAGTAGTAACAAATATGCACATATCAAACAGTGATAAGGTCAAAACTACTGCTTTTTTACAGCTGTGTGTTCAGAAGTTAGAGTGACGGGTAGTAAACAGCAACTACTACATCTCCATGTAAAGGTATAAACCCATGGGACAGGCCTGATGATTGATAAGATTTCAAGGTTGCCTTAATCCAGCAGAACAAGCATGAACACCCTACTGTCCTTTCATAACACCAAATTCACCATCTAGCTTTGGTAAAACATTTTTCTTCTAAGTCCTGGAACAAAAAGAGAGGGATGACAGAACGAGCCAATTTGCACATGCAGTATCCCACTATAGCACCCAGGGTTGATTTGTCTGCAGAACATTCTCAAACACTCATTTCCATAAAAAGTTACCCAGCCTGACAGTCACTTAAGTGCACAGCTGGAGTAACTACTGACAGAGATGAAATAACTGTGCTTATTTCTATGCCTGTGTTCACATCACCAAGTTTTCCCAAAATCTGAGACTGTTGCAAGGATCAGAACTTCCAAGCACACCTTTCTTTGTCTGCAAACTCAGTCTCTTCTGTTTCTGGAAATAGCTACTAATTCATTATTATCACTGACATTTCTTGCAATTTCATGTGTTTCCCTAGCACTGCCTGTTTCCTCAGTTTCATTATTATCAAACAGCTCTGCTGTGATAGACTGCTGATCCTCATCTTCATATTGATTAATTTCATTTTCACATGCATCATCCTGATTTTCAACATCTTCAGCACAGTCTTCTCACAATGAGTCATTTGCAAGACAGATTTTCATTATTGGAGTAATCTTCAGCGTAGGAATGTGCTGGACTAGTTTCAGGTACAAGGCCATATTCTGCTCAGCTAGATTAGTATAAATTAGAAATGCATGCACAAAACTTAACAGAATTATTCAAAACCTCCAGTGGTGTAAGGAATCAACTGAATCTGGCCCACAGTGTTTACTACTTTGCCTTTTGGCTGTCTCAGGGAGGGAGTATGCCAGTCATAGTTGGGCTTGATCATTATCAATGTAATTAAAATGCAATTTATTTTTTTGGATTAATTTTTAGATTAAACAGAGTCATTTTATTATGTTTATCTTGGACATCTAAAATATTAAGCATTTAACATTACCAAGTTAGCCAAATAAATCTTTAATTTACTATAATTAGATTGGTTTAAATTAAAAATATATTGATATTCCAAAATAGTTTCATATTCATTTGGAACACTAAATTAGAACTTAAAATAACTTGTAGTTGTCCCTGCCTTTTCAGTGTATAGGTCACGAAATACTGTTATCTAACACAATATGTGCCCTTCTACACATACTAATCCAGGTCTTTACAACTTACTATACCATAACATAACATCAGTCCTTCAAGCTCATCCTGGCAAGAAGAAAAAGGGAAAGGCATCTGTCATTTTTAGCAGATACAGGCAAAAAGTGCTCTGGAAGGGTTCAAAGCAACTGAGCAAATTCATTGAAGGAGAAGCCATCATGTCAGGTTTGGCTGAGGAGGTCTGAGCTGGGGCTGAGGGGTGGTCAGGGCAGTGTCACTGTACACGATGCTCAGCCACTGGCCCTGCAGACAGGGCACTGCCCAGACCTCTGGTGTGAACCTCAACATGAGAACATAATGGCTTTTACAGAAAGATTATTGCTCTCTAATGCGCTTCTAAAACCTAGAAGCAGGAGATGAGGTTGCCTTCCTTTTAATGTGTGCAATTACAAATGTTATTGTAGGTCATAAAATTAGCAGCTATTATATTAAAATCCAGTTCTAGAGCCAAAATTCAGCTGGTAAGAGGACTTGGAAAGCAGCATAGCCAACAGAAACAAACTATGTGATACACACAAGCCAGAAGCAAGAGTTTGTCTTACATTTAAACAAACTCACTCTGGGGAGTGGCTACAGAAGCACTGTTTCCCCTCTTTCTGTTTTGTGAATATTTTTTCACTGGGAACAGACTCTATCCTGCCCTGCAGCAAACTGTCAACTTTACCTGTGGAAAAGGGAAGAGAGAAAGGGAGAGAAAGGGAGAGAAAGGGAGGTAGTGGGAATAGAGAGAGGGGAGCAGAAAGCAGGCTTTGTGAAAAGGACCATTCAGATGCTAGATTTCTGGCAAAGCCATCCTATTGATTTCATTCCCTATCCTCTAGATTTCTTCAGTTATTCTCTCTTAGCTCTTTTTTGGACTCCATACTACACAAAGTGCAGCACTCCAAAACAGAGGTAGTTGGGTAGTTGCCCAGAGGTGGCACAGGGCAGAATGAAGAGATTGTTTCGTGTGTCTTGAGGGCCATGGTTACCTTCAGGTATTCTGGTAGCTTGCCACAGAACAGTTTAGGTGACTCATAATCACCTTAAGCTCAGTTGATTGACTTACAGAACTGCTGCTAAGCGGGCGTTTCCCTATCTTCTTGTTGCTCAGTTGATGTTTCTTGCTGAGCCACAGGAACTTGAATTTGTCTTTCTTGAACTACATCCTTTTCTTCAGGTTATTTCCTCTGCTCATATCACTTTGAATTCTAATCCCATCTTCCAGCATAATCACAATCCTTCTCAGTTTGTGTCACTTGGAATGGTAATAAGCACTCTCTCTGGTCCATCACACAGAGCTTTAATGAAATATCACTAGACCTACAGAAAACCATTTAATGCATCTTTCCATTTCCACAGCAAGCCATTGATAAGGTTTTCTTTGAAGTGAGTTTTTTAAACTAGTATTTCCAGATGGCTTATGCTGTTTGTTGGGATGACCTGTGAAGCTCTCCCAAAATCCTCTGCTGAAGAAATGGACATGTGAATATGGGCACCATCCACAGGGAATGGCTACAGTTACAGTTTGAAAGACAATCACTCGAAGTTTTGCTATGTTAGCAGTATTTTCACCTGCTTATTTTATGTCTTTCAGATGCAACAAAACAATAGAAAATGCAGTATCTATCAGTTGTTAGGTTTTCTTCAAGCCTCACACAAATTAAAATCAATTTACTTTATATTCAAGGGTTCTTTTTAACTCTGCTAAATTCTGCTACTACATTAAATTGTGCATACATGTAAAAAAGTTTACATCCAATTTACAGTTTATGTGAAGGTGATTACAGACGCTGTTATTTGCTCCCACAGCTAAATACTGGCCCAACAAGTTATGAGCAGGATTTTGTGCTAATAAAGCTGAAGACAATTTTTCCAGAGACTTTTTCTACTTCTACACAGAGGAGAATATGAGCTAGATTTATCTGTGGACCATATAATCACATTACAATCAAAATATCTTTATTTTGGCTATTCATGTTTACTATAGTCATTTTGCACTTCTCTGGAAGAGAAATTTTAACAGGAGGTTAAGATTATGTACAATATTTTAATATTATTGTTTTCCTGTCCTGTTACTAAGGCCAAAACTCTCTCCTTTATCCACAGATTTGTGCCTACATTACAGCTACAGCTGCATTTCCATGTGTAACTGCACCCACACTTCCCACATTTCCTCTGGAATTCCTTTTGCTGCTTCTTCTAAGGGTCAGTCCTTTAGGAAATGTTTAGGAAACTTTTCTCCTCTGATGAACCAGCTCCTAAAATCCTTGATTTAAAAATCCATTCCATAAGTACCTGCATTTTTCACAAACTTTAGGTGCATCCAGTCTCATGGATGGCATACTCTCTATTTCAACATTAGAAAAGAAAGCCTTACATCAAAAATCCTATGCTATTAACAGATCATTTCTTTTGATCAGTTTAAACAGCAGGACTCAAAAGTAGCACATTAACCTTGATCCCACAGCTTCTCTCTGCAGCAACCAGCAGACCATCAAGCTCTTGTGGGACACTGTACCTGTCTTGACATTACTGAGCTAACTCACCGGGAGGACAGCTTTATGAAAAACTGAGATCCCTGGAGAAGGGTGTCAGACTTAGTGCAGATGAAAAGCTGGCAATCCTGTGCACATATCCTTCTGCTCATCATAAAGAGGTGACAGTTACGATAGTGTTTATTAGAGTGGAAATTTTTCATGCTCCTGTGGCATCTGATAACTGTTACATGCACTAATGAATGACTCATGAGTGGCTATCAGAAGTAAGCCAGAGCAGAAAGGAAAAAATGCAAAATTCAAAGGAAGCTTCAGATTTGCAGGTAGCAAAGACTTCTCACATCTCTCACACACTCATCAAGCCTGGAGCATCCCAGTAAAGAATCAAATGCAGTTTGCTTCACAATAAAGCCAGGGAGATGGTACAAAACAATAATTAGACAGACTCTGCCAGCTGCCTGTATTCTTCCCTTTCAGACGTTCCATAGAACACAAGATAATGGCCATAATGTGCCATTTGAACTAAGTTTCCATCCAACAAATTCTGCTGGCATAAAATATCACATTGGCAAATTACTGCTTGGCTCTCATAAGATAAAGGTTTGAGTATCTGACAAGGAGGTTGTTTTCAAATCTCCATTTTTTCCCAAGTATAGTCCCATTTAGCCACATGAATGTCTCACTTGGACGCCAGCAAACCTGGTATATGTCTCTGAACAAGCACACACCTGCCAGGCTTCCCAGTATCTTTTAAGTGACAGGATGCTTGAAGGGGACACAGGTTTTCTGTATTGGGTTTGGCTGAGTTGGATTTAATGTCCCCATAGCAGTTTTCAGAAACATTATTATAAAGAAGATGTCATTTATGTGTATTCCTAAAAAAGAGTCGATGTTGCCTTTGTAATTCTTGTCTGTTGTGTTTGATATCCTGGAAATTTTCAAAATCTCCCCTGACCCTCAGTGTTGCAGTCACTGCTGAGGAGCAGAACACATTAGTGTCCAAGTGGCCCTGACTTCTGCACCAAGCCATTCCCCAGTTTTACCAGCTGTTCACCTATAAAACTTTACTGAACTGCCTCCCTACAGCACTTTTAGCCTAAGAGAGGAGAGTCTTGGAACATGGACAGTCATCAAGGAAGCAGGAATCCATATATTTCATATATCTCCTAGAAGGACTGTCACAAATCAATGCAATTCCTATTGTCACAGATATACAGAACAGCATTGTCCCCTCTTCCAAATTTGGTCAGAGTTCCCTTTCCTCTCTACCAAATATACCCACTCTCCTTATCACTGAAGCAGGAGATGAGCTTCTCTTCCCCTTTGATTTTCTCTAGGTAATATAAAATTCAGCATTCAAGGTGCTCTTTTAAAAGTAGGTTACCTCCCAACAAAAATAAGAGTTCATATTTGTGCTGACAATAGTGGGAAGAGAGAAAGGGAGAGAAAGGGAGTGTATGTGTGTGTATATATATACACACACATATAAAACCCCCAAAACCAAACCAAACCAAACCCCACACAGAGCACCAAGAACAAAAGATACATTTACTTCCTTATCAAAATTCTCCCAGTTTGAGTCAAGGACACCTTTCACTGCTTCAACTAGCAAGCAAACACTATCACCCTCCAACTGAAACACTATTTTCACAACATGGCACAGAGAGTTTTATAACTTCTAGAGGATGCTTTTTCTTTCCCTGAAAAATAGAAAGCTTGGATTTTCACAGGAAAGATCCATCCTCTGTGTTCTACCCCACGCCTCGGAGCTGTAATTCCTTCAGTACTCCCTGTAAGATCTCTAATCTTTACAGTCAAGCACAAAAGCTGCTAATATAAATATTTGCAGTACTATCATATGCTGGAGAGCCTTGAGTGATGAACTGTCCTGTAATTTCCAGCCCACTAGCTGTGGGTGCTGTTTCCATTATGCAGAAGGAATGTGGTAGTCTGACAGAAACTATTAAACAATGGGAAGGTTTTACACAGTGCTAAGCATGAGGTTTTGCCACTTCAGAGCAAAATACTACAACATATTTGTACTACTTCTAATAAGACAAGGATAAGTAAATCAGGGTCACCAAGTGGACTGTTCCAGTGAGTTATGAAAGTGAGAGTAACAAACTTGAATTTACAATGCATGCCCTTTAGCTAAATCTGAGATTTGTTGCAGTTATTTTGGCCTTATTAAAGTATAATATTAACGTCCATAAGAGAAAATTTGTTATTCCAAAGACACTTCTATACCAAACAATGCTATATTTAGAGACAATAACTATCCTGCATTGCATAATCTGGCATTTGTACCACCAGGGAGTCATATGGCATTATTCACTAATGACAGAAAGGCTTCTGGCTCCTTTTCCTGGTGTAATAAATATCTCTTTAGAGCAAGCAAACTAGATGCTGTGTACTGTGGAGCTGGAAGGTTTGGGGTTTTTTGTGGTTTGGTTTTTATGTTTGTTTGTGTTTGCTTGTTTGGTTTTTTTTTAGTGTTTTGGGTTTTTTTTAATACTGCAAATTAGTCTGAACTGTCTGAGCCAGATCACTACTGAAAGTTCAACTTGCTTAACCACGAAGAGGGACTACTTACTGTTTCATGTCCTGCACAAGTTTGGCAAACTCAGGCTAAGGGGACGGGGTAGCTCTGAGATAGAAATCATCATCACAGACTGCAAGTACAGTATGGATTTAGACTACTGCATCTTCAGCAAGGATGAGATTGCACAACTATTCCATGACTGGACTGGTCATGGGCTACAACACACTATGAATCAACTGTTCTTGGCAAACCTAACTCTTTCCTTTTCAGGAGGTTTTGGCAAGTGGGGTGTGATTCTTAGGCACCATTCTTAGAAGAATAACACTGGTTAAACAGTAGAAGTTAAGCAGTTAGGAGAAAAAAGGTCTTGAAGCAACAACTTGTACTTACACCTATTGTACCTAAATCCCTTGGTGAGGGGGGAAAAAATGTCTATCTACTTTCTTTACATTTCCCAGGATTGTTGTCTTCTGGCTTCTCTTCCCTTGTGAGAGACTCACCCTTTTTCAAATTTGCCAGAGTAAACCTGATTGTCTGTGTTCTTTTTCCTGTCCTAGTTAAAAGCAGTTTTGTCAGTTTGATGATTTTTCCTCATTCTCAGCTAGGCTAATGCTTTGGCATCAGTCCTTAACAACTAAGTGGTTTGCAATAAGATGGTCTGTCTCAGACCCCTGCTGCATGAGCTTTGTCTGTATCCCCAGATAGTCAGTCCTCTGTTGTGTTAAATCAATTTGATTGTAAAAAAAAAACCAACAAAAGACAAAAAATCCAAACTCCCATAAAAATAACCAAACCAGCATGTAGTTATTGCAGAACTGTTTCAAATCTGCCAGTGTCACGAGGGATCTGATCTTTCCAGTGGGTTGATTCACAAAGTAAAAGTGATGGGTATCTCCAAGAGATCCCCAGTACAGTGCTGTTTGCTGCAGGTGCATAGCCAAAGGGGGTGGGAAAGAAAGGCAGCACAAGAGCAAAAGTCACCAAAATCTCCAAGCCACAAAAACCATCTGTCTGTTAAAATCTTATTAGAACAACAGGCTGTAGATATCTATGGAGTTAACAGTTTGCTGCCTTGAATCACAACTTTTTGCTCTGACTCAATAGTGTTCTTAATTCCTCCCCTTTTCCAACATTTTACCCCCTTCCATCTCTTTGCTCCCCAGAGCCCTTGACAAGCTTCCTTTTCAGCCTACAAGATGATTTTGAGGCATGCTGATGGGTGATGATGGGGTACCCAGATTATTGGCATCAGTGACTCATGAATTCCTCCCACTCAGAACACTATACAGCATCCTCTATTTGTGAGCTTTGTTAGCTTTTGTCATCTTCCTTTAAAGATGCCTAAATGAGCCTGACAGACATTGAATTTATGTTCTTTACAATGAATAAGAGGGTCAACACCTGATAGCAGATGGCCATTGTCTTCAGAAGTTTTGCACTAATGGAAAGATTTGATCCCAAAAGTCTGGCTTCGCAAAGTCTGTATTTAAGAACTCAGGGGGCTGGGAAGAAAATTCGTGTAGCTGCTTCTCATTACGGTACAAGTGTGCAATAAAAGGGAATGCAGAAAATTAAATCTCCATGGTTTGTGGCATTTTGCCATTTACCTTCAAGTGTTAGGAAAAAAAAAAAAGCATGAGAAAATGATAAAGAGAAGAAACATAACCAAAAGGCTGATAGAAATAGTGTGGCAGTGAGTAACAAAAGCCAAACAGTTAAGAGTGCTGAGCAGCACCCACAGCCCTTCTCCTACAATCTCCTGGAAAGGCAGAGAAGACACCCTCACACCACAAACCAGAGACTGACAGGCCATTCATCTCTTTAAATTTTGTGGAGCTTAGGTTAGAAAATGCTATCCAGACTTTCCCTCGCCCTAAAAAAGGCCTGTTAGCCCCTTCTTTTTAAGGGCAATATTTCCAGAAAACTGTAAAAAATGTATCACTTCCTTTTTGTAGAGCAGAACTGCTCTGCAACAGGTAAATACATATGTTCTTTTAGATTTTTCATGCTCTGGATAACACATCAAGGCATTTTATAGACATCAGGTCAGCACTGACACGTAAGCATCGAAACCGACAGCTGCACTGAAAGTAACAGCCCATCTCAACTCTATCCAAACGTAGGAAGTGAAGACAGACTCTGCAGCACATCGAAAGTTCACCAGCCCTTTTAATAGGCAGAACACGAGTATTTATACTGAATGCTGCCAAGCCAATTACAATGAAACAACCAGAAATGATATAAGTCCAAGGAGTCGATAGCCATCCAAAATGGGATTGATTATAACATCATATTGTCCCTTCTCTGTGGTCACTGGGGAAAGGAAATGTAACAAGTCCACAAATAGACAAATGTTCTGTCTTAGATCTCTTTCCATTCCAGTTGTGAGAAGTCAGGGTGACTTCAGTAAACATTAGACCAGAAAATGAAACCTGCCACAACCATTGTGTGAGATAGCTTCAGGCACAGTTTATTTCTCTCATCATTAACAATGCATATTCTGATGAGACACTAGCATTGCAATCTGCTTGAAGAGCCCAAAATAAGAGTCCAAAAATTTTATGCATATTGGCAGACACGTATTTTATACAAACATGATTTTCCAGTCAGGTCATAATGCCATCTTAAACTCAGAGTAAAATTTTTGCAGCTAAGTTATAAACTCCTGAAAGCAGCATTTTAGAATGGAAATGCTGATACAAGCTTAACCAGAGCAGCAAGAAGAGTGCCATACACCATAAAAATAAAAGTGAATCATAAAGCAGTTAAGGTTTGATTACTATAAAATACCTGGGCTTGAAATTTTGATACAGACTTTTTTTTTTAATTACTTATCATAACCTAGAGATACTTTTTGGACAGATCATGTCTAGGGAATTAGATCAAAGATCCTTTTTGTAACTTCAAAATACAGCACTAATGTGTCCAATGGTCTCCTTCAAGTATAAGACATAGGACTTTGAAAGTTATTTGGTCTACTTGTAAATGACAGTGTGAAGTGGAGCTTGCAATTAAAGAGAAACTCCTCTAAACTCCAGTCACCAAAATTGAGATTTGTAGGGGTAAACCATAAACACCAACAAAAAAAACCCCACTCCACTCTCCCTCCCAAAAAGAAGAGAGAAAAAGAAAAAACCTCTCAAGATTTCAAAGATGCCTGGTAGGAATATTTCTTAATTGAGCCATGCTTTAGAGCTGCATGGAATTGTTCTTATTAAAAATTAAATAAGAACAGAGGAAAAGAACATGGGAGCTTTTGAGAGATTAGAGCTTTGTAAGATTTACTTAAAAGGTTTCTATTAGACTTCAGGGGTTCTCTCACATATAAAAACTTCACCTACACAAAACAGTTTGAAAAGCTAAGGTTCCAGCTATCAACAGTCACAACCGGTTGGTTGGAAACAAGAATAAAATCTTTCTTTCCTATCCTGTAGTAATGCTTATGTTGAATCCATGTGGCTTTTTTGTTTGCTAAATAATCATCACTTTTTTTTTTTTTTTTAAACTCAGCATGTTCATTTTCAACCTACATTTCTTCCCAACATTTCCAATTTAACTCATTGAGAACCAGCTCTGCCTAGGCTGCTTGCAGTTGCCTTGTTGCCTAATGCATTGTCTGCAGGGGGTTGGGTGTATCTCACAGGAAATGCACTCAACGAAAGTTTCTTTACACAAACTACTAATTATAACTCACAACATCCCCAGGGACTAGAGAAATTGTATCTCTGATTAAATAATCTCCTATAGGCTGAACAGGATAGAAAACATGGCTTAAAGACCTTACTATAATGCAGGCCCCTTCTGGAATTTTATCACCTTTCTTCAGCAGGTTTGCTTCGAAATCCTTAAATAAGCCACCTGCTATCTTATTTTGGAATCCACCTGCAAAAAAGGAGCCTAAAGACTCATCAGATGAGGACAAAAAATGTTCTCAGTTCTTTGGCTCCCATCTGTGCTAACCCTGTCTTAGCTAGTGCACCTTCTGCATCATGCCAAGCTTTCAGGTATTGGCAGACTTTGGGGATTTCACAAATGAAACACTTAATACTTCTGGGCAACCTGAGGAGCTTTGCTGATCTTTGTTCATATTATGTATTTAGCTCGTTCAAGTTGGCTCACAAACCAATTTCCCATTAGGTTTTTATCAAAATCTTAAATGACACATTCTCAATACATTCCCATCTGCAAAGCTATTACATGTTTTAAAAGGAACTAATGCTGACTCCCATATAACTATCAATGGGCATAGAAAATATATATATATTTAAAAAAGCCACTGAATGTGGCTTAGGATGATATTAAAGATATGTGAAAATAAAGGCAGGGAGCTAATAGACTCAATAAAAACATAATTTAGTAATGCAAGCTAGCTTGCTTGCTTTAAGGGAGGTGCCACTGTTAATGATCAATCAGAAATCTGTAGGAGATTGCTTAGGAAAAAAGAGAGGGAAAGGCAGTTGGATGGATCTTATTCAAAAAGCTTGAGCACACTAGGATTCTGAGCTGCCTTTTTTCAATGAGTCCAGTAGCCTATGTAGTTGCAAACCCTCCCTGGCTCAGGGGTTCTTCAGAGCCTGCAGCACCTTTCCCTAGCTCACGTTCTGTTATTACATTCTTAGTGAACTATTAGCAAGCATCAAGAAAGAAAGAAACTCAGTTTCTTTCACAGCTTCCACTAAGGCAGGCCAACATCTCCACTACATGGAGACAGAAAGGATGTTAAGAACAACTGCTCAAGCCAGGTTCCTCCCAGACCTGCAGCAAGTACTGTTTGGTTAGGACAGAGGACATAGAGACTGCAAGTCCAGGTATTTTCAGCTCAGCAAGGATTTACTACTTGATCTTTATAACCCTCATCCCTGAAATAACAAAAATGATTAAAAGCAAGTAAGTAGGAATAAAAGGATGCTACTTCTGTGCCCAGTTCTTCTGGGAACTGTGTTACTTCTGCAGTCAGTCCTTCTGGGAACAGCGTTTCAGAGCTGCTGGTGTGTCTGTGCTTTCTAGAGACTAGAGCCAAGCAAGAAACTGGAATGAATAATTTAATCTGGAAGTTCAGGCTTTTTTATTTATGCTACATTTCTCGGTAAATTATAGTTTTGTATCATTATTCATTACAATAGATACTCCTAATTTTAAATCAGAAAAAAAAGAATAAAATAAAATATAAAATAATTAAAAGATAGGACATGGTTAACAATAGAAGGGAGCTAAAATTAAGCAAGTTAGATGAAGGCTTACAATATAATTCAGTAATGAGTGCAGGAGATACCAAGATGGGTTACATAAACAGAGACAAAGACCAGAGCCTGCCAGCTCAGCTGTGCAATACAGGGCAGTGCAGCTTTAAGGACCTCAGCAGCAGCCTGATGCTGACATAGCAGAGAGAAATTTGCACAACAGCAATCAACATTTCACAGGTGAGGAACAAAATGAATGTATGTAGAGATATTTTTGAGCACATGGCAAGTGCAGTCAAGGGACAGCTAAGAGAGAAAGGGTAAGATATCTGTTACAATTATTTCCTATAGAAAAATGTAAAGAAAAGTAAAGAAAAAATTGTGAGCAGCTTAAAATGTGTTATACATTTGGGAATACTGGGAATAACAGAAACCTCAGGATTAATATTAGAAATTAGAATTAGTGGTGCTGTGAACTTCACAAGCCCAAAAAAATAGCATCACAAATTAAGATAATCTTTACCACCTTTTTCTAAAGAAATAGCATGGCTAGCCTGGAGAAATTTAGTTCTAGCGATAAAGAAGGAAAAGAGAAATAAAGGCAAACTAAAACTGCTAAATCTATTCTTACTCTACTGTGCACATTAACTCTTAACACCATCAAATACCTGCTCTTCATGTTCAGTACTCCTTCTTTCAGTATTGTATTCCTGCTTTCAGCATAACTGCCATAATTATTGTTTTCAATGAAATCCAAGATTTTCTTTATGCATGCTATTTTTAAAGGGAAAGGTATGTACACTTACAGAACATACACATTTATCACATAATTATATTCCTTCTCCATTTTAATATTCTGTAATTTGCCTCATATCCCTATATGATTTTCATATTGCAATTGTAAGACTCCACAGCCTGTAGTACACAAAAATCATTCTATAGGAGTCTGGAAAAGCCTTCAGCAAACTTGAAAAAGACCTAAACTTCTGCGCAATTAGGTAGGAGCTTTTGGGGGGTTTGTTTTTTTTTAATTTTTTTATTTAGGGTTTTGTTTTGTGTGTGCAGTTTTTTTTCTTATTAAATCAATAGCCTGCTAAAAATCTGATGGTTAATCAAATTATTGATATAAGTATTTATAAAGGTCTCCCTAGGTATATTCTGGCTTAGAACCTTAATACCTCTTCTAAAAATGACAATGCACAACCAACACCACAGCAAAGGCAATTGTATTTTCTTAAAATAATTTTCTTAAGCACTTTCCTAAAATTATCTTAAAGGAATTTTTATGTTTTCTTCAGCAGGGTGGGATGCCTTGTGCTTATAGAATATTGAAGTGTGATCTCAACACAGGAGCTCTGCTTTTCAGTGTTAACTCACACAAGCTACTCTGAGGCTCTCATGTTTTCGTATAGAATGAGGATAACTGGAGACACACATCTACAGCTTAGTTTCCTCTTTAACTGAAGATTATAGAATTATCAAGAATTAACCAATATGGGCTGAAAAGTCACCTAAAAAGCCCAGATGTAGTCTAAGGTATGATTAGAAAATGCATCATAATCTTTTGATGAAAATCTCTTGCAGTTCATATTATTACAAAAAAAGTCTTCTATAGAATTTTTACCTGAGAACCTGTTTTTATGATTGATTATTAATGTTTTCATAATTAACCTGAGGTGAAATGGATTGGTACACACAGGGACAAATAGATATGTGTGCCTTATTCTCTGTGTATGATAACCAGCATTTTTTAGTTCCTATTTCCAGTAGTCAGAGGCTACACCTGTTATCTCAGGTGATGGTGTCAAATAAAATTTAAGTGTTGATTAACAGTGAAATCTATCACAGAAAATAAAAAAAGAAAGAAAACTAGCACTGTTTTGAGGAGGAAACTTCGGTAAATTTAACTATATTTTAGCACATTTATTGAAGGGGCTATGCTAATACAAATCTCCTTCTCCATCTATCATTGTGTTCCCAGTTTAGGGTCATCAAATGCTCAGTCAATGGAGTTTAATTGTTTACTGACACCACATTAGCTTCAAACCACTTCCATTCTAAATGTACACCAGAATAGCACACATGAAGTGAATATATCAACATTTTGTATATAACTGATATAAGTCTAATGGGCAAAGTCTCCAACTGCTACTGCCATTCATTTTGATAAAATACTAGCCATGAATAATTAGTATTCATTTGCTCTAATTAAGGAACATAGATAATGGAAGCTAGATTTAGAAAAGTGTGAAGCAGTTTTCTGGGGCCCATCATGCTCAGGTTGTGCCAGACTCAACCAAAGACATGGAGGGCTACGTAGGGTGGGCATAAGGCTGCTGGTGCTCTGCTTTGACAGGACAGGACCCAGGGACAAAGTGCTATGTGAAGAATTACCAAGACATTTCCAACAGCAGTTGTGGACTGCAGGATTTCTCAGGTCCTATGCTTCCCAAGCACCAGATTCTGTGAATTATGCCTAAAGCAGAAATACAGTACTAGAAGTACAAGTCAGCATAGCAGATGCACAGATGCTTCTCTTTATATATTATTATGCAGTAAACTTGTATATGAGAGAACAAGTACCACTTGCACCAGGCAGAGAGCTTTTACAGCCCAGTTTGCTAGCTGTGTGGGTGCAGATATGCTTTGCCCAGTGGCTGGAGCTACAGAGAGGAGATGGAGGTCTGCTTTCATGTCTGTCACTGCATTAATCCATGGCCATGGCTGGACTTGGTCAGTGCCTGTTCACCTGTTTACTCAGATGCAAGGCACAGAGGAAACATCACTGAAATTAAGTTTCAAAATCACTTGGATAGATACTTTCTAGGAAAAGCTAACTATGTCAAATTACTAACAGACTCCACTGGCCTAAAACAAGCCTTTATTTAAAGAAATGCACCCAGCTATGGGTGTTGCCAGGCACAGCTAGGCAGGCCTGGCCTCCTGAAACACTGTGATGGTTTCCCTTTCCTTCTCTGTTTAATTACTCTATCTGATAAAATTGTGTCTGCCTTCTCCAGGTTCAACCTGCAGGAGCCCACCAACCCACTGCTGTCACACCCAGACCAACTGGTAGAGGCACCAACCATTGATAGCTACTCGGAAGTGTTCAGGCTTCATGCTCTCTGGGGCTTAAGAAAAGATGCTTGATTTCCTTTAAACACTGGAAGAGCATAACACAGGCACTCATCTCAACCAAGAGGCAGTAGTTCTAGCCCCTATAATCTGCCAGCTTAATTACTGCCTGCATCATTTCTTTGCTAAACTCCATCATGTTTAAGCTTTTTACTGTAGGCTTCAGTGGAACAGCCCTTGTGATTGTTTTTAGCCATGAGTAGGTAACTGGCAACACTGCTTTTCATTGCAGATACAAGCTCAAATCTAAAAATTTGTTTCTGCTTGGTTTCTAAGAAGCAGACCCCATTTCTGTCTTGGAAGGGTGCTGTTAACTGATGTTTCTCAGGAACAAAGCAGTAGAAAAACACTTGCTCAGTCTCCAGGCTCAGCTGAGGAGTGATCCTCTTAGTATCTGCTTCCAAAAATCATTCTGCATGACTGCCCCTTTGCTGCAGAACCCTGGGAGACTGGCAGCAGCACATTGGTCCTGGCTGGGAGACAGTGCTGTTGGTCACTGCTCCTGATGAGCATTTAGGCAGCTGAGCCCTAGCCTTGGTGGGGACATGATAACTAGCAGTGGAGGTCGCAAGGAGCAGCATGCAGAGCCCCTCCTCAGTGATGACAAGCCCCTCAGCTCACACTGTCTAGGATTTTGCTGTAGTGTCCAAGAGGGTTTCAAGACCTAAGACAAGGAACGCTGCGTGGAAAGCTTGCAGATTGAACTGTGCGTACTGAGAGAAAGCAGGAGTCAAATCTGAGGTCAGAACTAGAAAACAGATATATAGTCTATGTATGTAAACTCATTTTTCCTCTACAAAGCAAACTAATTGTCTATTGGCCATGGAGATCTCTTACAAAGCAAGAAGAGAGAAAAATATATTTGATGTTTAAGATCAGAGTATGCAAGAATAGCCACGTGCCATGGACATCTAAAGCAAGCATCAAAATTTTGATTAATATTAATAGTTGTGGGCAATATAAAGCCCATTGATAACTGAACTTCTGTGGAGAATAAGCAAAGCACATTACACCTATTATATTATAGTTTTCATTTTCTGTCCCTTGAAAACTCCGAGATCATTGGCATTTTAAAAAAAGAATTCTCACCTAGATTCCCCTTAAATTCTGCTCCATCACCAATTCCTTTATGTTTCCAGTTACAATTGAAAGAAAATGATGCTGTGGAATTTACAGTGCAACAGAAGAAATCTCTACCTCTAGCTTTAATATGGTAAAACCCCAAATCCCATTTTTTTGTTTTCTGGTTCTTTTTTTGTTCCCTTCTCTAAAATATCTTCTGGGAGGAGGCCAAGTTACATACTAAGCACTTCTAAAGGGCTTAATAACACAATCAGATTTGATGTGAAAATGGTTATAGATTCTGCTCTACAGTAGTGTTAGTTGGCTCAGCTATAAAATATCTATATCTCTGTATCAATGATAGATGACCCAGTATAATAAAAGATCTTGACTTGCGTGTATGTTAACAATTAATGGGATGTATAATGTATCACATACTGTGTGTGGAAGGTAATAAAGAGGTGTAAATGAGAATTACACTGGTTAATTGGTGTCATTAATGGTTCTTTTGTTCTGCTAGAAAAGCACTATCTTACTCTGAAGAAGAAATTGTGGGGCTGACTGCAGACTTCCAGTCAAGAGTTGAGATGAGTTAAAAATGCCAGCTCAGTTATGAAATTGATTCTTCAGGGATGTGCCTTTACATGGAACCCACTTAGAAACCCAGATTCAGTCCTACCAAATACACTGGTTTCCTTCTTCTCGTGATTAACTCTCAGATCTCATCCACACTTTGCAAAGCAGATCACCATATGGCTCCCTCTAGTACATCTGTACCAGATCAGGCACTTGCTCCCCATGTTTTCCAGGCAGTCATAGTCCTGGATGAATTTGTTTTTTCAAATTAGTTCAGTCATCTTGTGATCCTCTTTGCCTATCCTATCCTCTCTCTATCTATGTAACACAAGCAGCAAGTCACTGCAGTGATGACACTGTGATAACCTTTTCTTCTCCCCTCTCCATCTCCAACAGATTTTTTTAACTCAGCCTGTTTCCTGATGGAGCTTACTGCCCTGTCACAAAAAACACTTGGTGGTGATGACAATGAAAACCAGAAAAAAATGATTTTGATATTTAGAATGCACTAGCCTAGGAGTGAGTGTCACAGTATCTTGCCAACCAGGATGCCATTTACCTCTAAGCAGACCCTATGGACAAAGATTTTATATCCTAAGAGCTTTGATAAGTCATAGGACAAATCTGGACTAAAAGTTATCTTCTTCCCATGAATCTAGCTGTAAACAGAACACAGCACAGAACCACAATCATTTTGAGGAATTAAGATGAAGAAAAAAAACCAAGTTCTAAGATCACCACAGAAGGTACGCACAGAAATAAGGACATTACATTATGCCATTACATTAACATTTCTCTTTTGTTATTGGCATGACCACCTCCACAGTGTTTGGTTAATTAACTCCTACAGTCGTCAACTGCTGGAAGTTGTGTAATGCTTTTTATACAGGAGTATAATATTTTATGACAGATAGTTCTGGTTCCAGCTACTGCGAAAGGGAAGAGAAGCAGTTAAAGAGCTTCTCCCAGTTCGGAGAGGAAACTGGTACCTGAGAATGAAAGCCAGGTTTCCAAACTTTGCCCTATCCAGAAGAGTACACTGATACTCCTCTACTTGAGGTGAAAATGCAAATCACTGGAAAGCCTCTGCCACTTCAGTACAGATCTAAGAGCCAATGGCTCTGACTCGACAGCTTGGGAGAGGAGCCAGTATGCATATATCATGTTAAAGGTGAAACCCACTAACCACACCAAAAAATATTTAGCAATTATAATAAAAGATACCTTTTTAACGAGTGACTTTTTAATCAGCTCTACAGTGCTGTAAATCAAATCATGCAGGATGTTTTCCAAAAGACTAAGTGCTAAGCCACTGAATTTAAATGGCCTGACAAACGATGGGCCATATAGTGCCCACTGACATGATCAGGAGCTCTGCAGTGGATTTAAGGCAATGCAGAACTCTATAAAATCACTGTATCATATTCAGAGTTTTGATTTTTACATCCTTCTTCAGTATTTGTGTGTTAATTTAGTGCTTGTGGAATATGCCAGGTATACTGAGGCCCTTTTCAAGCCAAAGAATAGGCTCAGCATAGTGAAAGTAATCTAAGCCTCTGGATATGCTGCTAAATTTGGCTTTCAATGCTAAACATCACAATAAAATAGGGAGAGATGTCTACACAGGCAGGCTCAAGACTGATTCAAAATCTATCTCCCAGTGCTCATTGCTTGGTGGATGTGAATATCACTAGAGAAAGCAGGCAGAGATGTCTCCTGAAGACTATCCCTACCTGCATCTCTAGATAAAGCAGGAGCTGTGCTCAGTTTAATTTTTGTGAATCTGCTGTAGTGACAGCTGTGAAAGACAAGTGTGAAGGTCAAACACACAAGATCCTGACTGAAAGCTTTATACCTAATCTTAAAGTCTCTGAGCCTAACAAGATATATGTCCTCAACAGTGACAGACCATACAACAATCTTTTCTTTCTCAAGTATAGTATTGTTCATATTTTGTCCAAGGCCAAAGCCAGGATCATCACCACAGCAGGGTGGCTGCTTGCTGAATACCCAAGCAGTGAAAGGTGCTTGCCTACAGCAGGAAGGTCTGGATTTTCCAAAGATGTTTAATCATTGCTCTGGCCATTGCTAAACCTAAGTTGTTTAGCAGATTAGTTCACCTTTTCAAAAGTGACTTAGGCAGACTAGAAAGTTCATTTGAATTACCATTTTAAAGAAAATGAATTATAATAATAAACAACATTGCAGAAATTAAAAGTCTTCAAACAATCTAACTTAATTGACTTCTATAGTAACCTACTGATAAAATAGGATGCCTGAAGAATACCATAAAGACAGACCATAATGCTGTCAGCTCTCTCCAACCCCTGTTACTGCCCTGACCAATGCCCTGTTTTACTTATACTTGGGAAGCAGCCCTGAACCTCAGAACAGCACATTCCCTTATCTGGCTAGAAAAGATTTGATGTTTTTTCTTTAAACTCTCTCACACCACTGACATCTCTAGGTTTTAAAAGTTTTAGAGCATTTTGAGTACATCGTTTCTCTTGAACAGATTTGCATAACTAAAAGCAAACAGGCAATATAAAGATGCATTTGTGTGCTCATCATTTTAAGGGGTTGACTAAAACCTTTTTAGGGAGACAATTAAAAATGCAGAGGGAGTGTGGCTGATTTATGTGTATGACAGATTCACTAACTACTCTGTCTTGGTATATTCTGAGCTCTCTGCTCCCATCACCAACTGGTAAACACCCCCATTAAATATTTCTCTTTTGACCTGTACACTTATATTTCATTAGCATACATTACATATGGGCCAACATCAGAGTAATTTATCCCAGCTCAAGTTCAGTTGGTGCAGTCAGTTTTGAGAATGGAAAGTTGCAATGCAAAATTAGAAGCTAGACAGAAGTAAGGTCCTTAAACTACCTAGAACACAGTTGTGGTTTCTAAATAATTCAAAGGTTATTTAACCTTAAGCTATTCTACTAAAATTTTTGCACATTTATATTTGTACAATATGATGAATATGAAAGTGGAACAGCAAAGTATTTGTTAACTGTGTAGCACCCATAACAGCAAAGGAATTTAAAGTCATGAGTATTGTCTGTCCTTCAGCCTTTCTAGCTTTCCTTCCTCACTTAAATGTTTCCAACAAGCAAACCTAATTTTGCTTAGTTGCCTCCCTCCTAGAACTGTCCTCTTCAGGGGAACCTGAAATTAATTGACTGTATGCCTATTAGTTATTTGGGTCTTTTTTCCATTTCTCGTGATGACATTTCTCACTCTTAATTACTTCAGTCATACAGACCAAGGAATTTCCTCACAACACTAATAGTGATGCAATTTATTAAAATCAACATCTTTATTTTTGGGAAAAAAAAATATAGATAGAAGTTTTTACTTAAATGCTGTGAAAGCATTCATCAGCTGTTCTGAAATGTGCACTGTGTTCTTGCACATGCATCTTGAGTGCTGAGGCCCTGTTAACTCTTTGAAGCAATGTGAAATAACAACAGGGCACTTCCTAGGGGAGCCACAGCATTTTGGCCACAAAAGGAACGAGCTTGCACATAAGCCAGTATGCAAATCTACCTCACATGACAGAAATGAACACTCATGCCTACACCCTTGCCAATCTGTATTGAGTCAACAGTCCAGCGTCAGGAGATGTTTTGGATCCACACTTGTAAATGGATCAGATCCCAGGAAAGGTCATTTATACGGCTGAAAACTTCACTGCTTTGACAGTGGTTAATAATTTCTTTCAAAGATCTCATGGAAAAAATGTGCCTTATGTAAAAGTAAGGAAGAAACATGACTATGCTCATGACAAGAGAAAGAAGAAGCATAAAAACTATTCCTCCTCTTTCCCCTGCCCCCAATAACTCCTCTAAAGGGATAAGCTCTCACACTTTACACTTACATAGTCTCATAAACGTTAATGGGACTTCACATAGGCAGACACTGCAGGACAGCAGCACTGAGTGCAGCAGCTTGTCCCCACTCTTATTCTGAGAAGCTCATCTTTCTTTCTATTTTTTGGGGTTCTGAAAATAGTCACTTCTGACACTGCCAAAGGTAAACCCCATTTAGAGAACAGGAATAACAATTGTAACAGTCAGTATGTCACCAGAGTCCTTTATCCTTTTATTATTCCTAGTTAGCCTGTCAGGAAACATTTGCTATGCACAATAGTGAAGAAGCATGGCACCAAGTGAATAACCAGAGTCTAATCCTAACCAACCTCAATTCATTATCTCACCCTGGTTCCTACAGGATGAGTTTTTAACGGAAGGAGCAAAAGGATATTTTGTTATTCTTTCATCCTTCCTTGTGGTTAGGTTCTCTCTACTACAATCCTATTATCAACAACCCCGATAAAAGCAAATTTGTACCCCTTCAGATTAAGGATGTGGCCCAAGATAGCTCAGTCCAGACTGTCACCTTGCATTGACTGCAATTTCTTCACAGGCTTTTAGATTCAGTGCAAGGATTTTTATTTTAGTTGCTATACTCTGATCTCAATCCAGATTAGGTTTAAAAGCTAATGATCAACAATGAATCAAGTTTACTTCAGATTATAAATTTGACTGTACTCAGTATGCAGCAGCCTTTAAAGAAAATAGGCTTTCATAGAAGACCTAATTTTTCTTTCTTTCTTTCCTAAACACATCAAGTTAAGACAGACCACTCCAAAAATCCAGTTTCATTTAGTTGTCATAGACTTTTTCACAGAGCTCAGTGCTGAAATGCACAAAACACATTGGCTCAGAAATCAGGGAAAGATTTAAAAGTAAAACTACATGGCACGCAATAGAGGCTCACAGGTGAGTTACAATGTGTTTTGATCTCTATACAAAGGAATATTTCCACAAATATTGATAAGAATTGATATACCCATTTAGAGGCAGCAGCACGTTATTTGTTTGCTTAAAGAACTTTTAAACTCAGGAAATGTGTCAATATTGTTTTCCCAGATCTCTTAGATTCAGGTGACATCATGAAGACACGAGTGGCCTGACTGGGAAATAATTTCTGTTTCAGGGAGCTCATTTCTTTGAAGCAAAGAACCTGAAAGTTTATAATGCTCACCAGAAATGAGTAATAATTTATTACTTATAGATATGTCTGTGCTCTGAAGTGTATGGGACACGGAATGAAATCCTGGACCTATTCAAGTTAATAACAGAACTGCCACACTTTAAAAGGGTGTTAGCCTCTATAATTTACAGTCTACGAGCAGATATTGGCCCTTGGGAAAGTTTAATTTGAACTGTATCAGACTAGAAAGCTCTCACTGATTTTAGGAATCACTTGACTGAATTGAGGCAACTGCATTGCAATGCATCTCCAGAAATGTCAGTGAACAATATTTATTTAAACAATGAATGAAAAATAATTAAGAAAAGCAAAGGCCAAACTGTTCAGAAATAATACTCAAAATCACATGGACACAGGACAAACAACTATATGAAGGAAACTAAAACAATCCAGAATCTTCAGGGAAATAGAAATCACATCCTCACTTAAAGGAATTCATGATTTAAAAAAAAAAAAAAAAAAGCACATTGACAGTGCCCTTTTAAGTATACAAGCTTTCTACACTGAAGAATATAGTCTGGTTGAAATTAGTATAAATCTCACAGTGTATTAAAGCATCAGAAGATGAGAGTAGCTATGGTAATTCTAGCACTTTATTAAACACCAGACAAATTGAAGAGTACATTTCCTGCTTTTTGAAAGAAATGAATGATATCTTCTGATTGGGGAATGCTAAGGGCGAAGGAAGCTGGTTGAAATGGCTTAAAACAGTACTGCAGTACATTTATCAGGACATTTAGCATGGCTTTTCTTGGGGAAATGGTAGAAGGAGAAGGGGGGAGTGATTTTTATTGCTAAAATTAATTTTATTGAAGTGCTAACTAACCCTCTTCCCCCCTGGAATAACACACAAATAAAGAAAAATGACTGGGAATGCTCTTCCTCTGTGTTTTTTTCAGTACATGTTTGTGTTTTCAGCAGCACAGTGCCAGATCTGGGCTGTACACTGCACAATTCTTCTGCCCAAACTACAGCACAGAAAACAGATACAGAAAGAATAAAAAATCTGATCAAGAAAAGTACATTTATATTTTGACTGTGTTTTATTTTTAACATAAAACATCTTGAAAAAAGTTTTATGATTTAGCATTTATGAATGACTAGATTTTAAGAGAATTGTAATATTTTTTTAGGGTATTTCAGCTCTATGAGTTATTTCTTGTAGATTCAGATAATGACATTATAAATCTTTCTGTGGAGGCAATTACTAAGGCAGAAATGGCCTATTCCCCATTGGCTTTTAGGCTCAGCTTACTGACATATTACAAGCAGGCTTACCATGGTCATTAAAAACTGATCTGGGATTTATTGTACCTCTTTAAACTCTCAGTACTTTGAAAAGTATTGAACAGAAAGGAATACAAGGTGAAGTTACAAAGAGATCCAGCGAAGCAATCAGGGGAAAAATAGGCTTAATTTATCCCAGCAAGGCCCACCAGAAGCACCACAAAAATATTTGAAATTGAGCTTTGAGTCATTAATAGAGATCACTCACAAGAGCTATTAATCATATCAAATGGAAACACTTTTAAACAGAGGGTTTGGGAACATAAAGGACATCAACACAAGATTACAGGGCAAAAAACGAAGCCAAGATTTTAAGACTGCCAATAATGACAAAAGAGCTGCCCAGTGCAGTAGGAGAGAATGAAAAAAATTCAGCGCTACAGCAACTTTTCTTGCCTAGATCCCAGTCACCTGCAGTGCAAGCAGGAATTTTATCTATACCTTGTCTTAACATCAGACCTCAGATCATTGCACTGTAGTTGGTTTTCAGGGTAATTTCTGGTGGCCTGCGGTAGGGCCAGCAGTTGAACAAATGCCGGAGAGCACAAATGCACTATCACCTTGGGCAAATGGATCTAAAAGGCACCCAGAACAGGAGAAACATTAACTGCCACTGGACTTCAGCAGGACTGACGCACTCTTTAGCAGGCAAAGGTCAGTGACAAAATTCCTGTTTCATCATCTGCCGGTTAACCTTCAGCTCTGGGTTGCCAGTGACAGAAGCTTCATCCTCAGAGCAGCTGCAGTCCCAAATCGCTCATTTCTCCAGGATCTACCCCGGGGTAAGAGCATTTGGGAGATAGTCTGATGTAGTGCACACCTTCCACTCCTTGGGGCTTTTGTTCTGAGCTTAAAAGCTGCCTTCAAAGGAAGGAGTTGCTGCTCAAGGGAGCTACTTTGTGGCTGTGTTTTATATTCACCTATGTCCATCTCCAAGAATCCCATTCATTTTAGGGAGGAAACCCACCAAGGGTGACTGGCATCTCAGGGTGTTATACAGCTTTACAAAATACAACCATTGTCAGTACATTGCTGGAAATAAATAGCCAAACTCTCGGGTTTATCAACAATTCTGTTAGCAGACCACAATTGCCTGGAAAAGAATGCAGCTTCATTGTCTATTTTTTAGAGCACCATCTTAGGGTTTATTCTCAAAAATAAGTGGCAACTTGGTTATTTTTCTAGAAAACTGAATGGACATCAGATTTGCAATGGATAATGGTTTGGTACATTTCTGAAAACCATACTACAGATGTTTGAAGGCTGTTGATGCAAGAACTAAATGTCACTTATGCCTTGCAAGTCTTCTTTTCCTGTCTCAAGATGATTCTGACAGGCACATACATATTCAAATGCTGTACAGTATGTTAGGTTGGTCAACACTCATTTTAAAAAATGTTTTAACATGATTTCAAACCTGAAACCAAATTATTACAGGTAGTCTAAAACCACAGCCTTTCGTCAAGTTTGCATTTTCTAGAGATTTGTCACTCTAAAATTCTCTTTACTTTTCACCAGGAATAAACTGAACTGTATTTGAAAATAATGGCTTTAATTATAATTGGCATATCTGAGCCTACAGCTAGTGCCAGTCACTTTACTAAGTGACATTACTTATGACACTGGCAAGATCAGAGTCTTTTATCACTTTTTTTTTTTTAATTATTAATAGGAAACCAATTTTCAACCTTCTCTAATATCTGATTATTTCTGGATAACTGGAGACAAGTAAAGACAGAGGATCCCATCCAGAAGTGGGCCCCCACTAGTAATCCCTAAAAATCCCTGGTATTCAGCATATGGAATTTTCTCAAGATGAGCAGAAATTGAAAGATTTACATCCCTTTTGACTCAAGTGGCTGTCACAAGATTGCTGTATATAAATCAGGGGTGAGAAAACCTACGCCCCAGAACTAGGTACAGCCCATGACCTCAGCTCATATTTTTGGTTCATGTTAGCATACAATCCACAAAAAGTGCCTGACAGACCTATTTATCACTGCTAAAATCTTGAAGAAATATTTGCTAGTAGAAATGCCATAGTACTGCAGTAGGGCCCAAGGGGTAGGAGGTAATTGCTGGCAAGAGGGACAGTGGAAGACTAGTAGGGGCTGGCTACCTCTATGTTGGAGCAGCCTGGGTGTAGCACCCAGAGGATGGGTGAGATGAGAGGTGCAGCATTACATTCTGCTATCCATCCTCTTGCACCTAATGTATTTGGCTTGTGTATATACAGCCCAGCTTAGGCTCATATTTAGTACTTACCTAGCAAAACTAACAAGGTTAATGTATTCATTAAGAAAGAATAGCAACAGCAGGGGCTTGGTCTGAGCTAGGTAATTTCACCTTTCATTACAGAAACAGGTAAGCCAGCAGACCTAGCTGCAGAATATGGCACCGTACATGCAGAAACTGCATCCACATATGCAGAATTTGTCTAAAATACTTTTTCCATTAAGACAAAGCTCATTAGGACCTGATCTTCCTCCTTGGAATGTACACAGCATTGATTTACACTTTAGTAGTAATAACTCCAGCTATTAGAGTGCTCTTAGTATTCTTTTTAAATTGGCTTCAGGCATTTGGGGAGGCATTGTCAGGCTATCTAGAATGTAGATAAAGGGATCCTATAGCAGAGTAATATTCTGTATAAACTCCAGTTTAGACAATGATATACTTCCCATAACTCTTACATTGTGGGCATTCCGATAACAAGTGGACAAAGTGTTCCAGATATGTATTACATCATCAGCTCCCTTATTATTCCCAACACTGGCAGAGTGAATTCCCTTCAGAGTCCAGGAGATCCACAATGTAATTTTATTGTTAGAGAAGAACTTAATCACCTGGTGATTATTTTGACTGCTAGTACAAACATTATCCCAGGCTTAGCCTGATAGTTGAGAGTCTACATCTGAAGCTGAGCTCCTTCAGCATTCTTAGCTAGGTAACATTATGCTGTAGAATTATTTTAAATGATTTTTTAAAATGAGTTTTCCATAAACAGTAGAACTTTTGACTATGCTGTGTCAGATGTGTCACTTCAGTATAAGACAACATATTTTAACTGATGTCCAACTATTGATATTACAGAAATTAATAAATAGCCTTCTAACACACTTAATTCTGTAACCAAACCATATGAGAATTATCCCTCTGATAGCTGTTGAAATACTCTGATTGATTGGCAAAGTCAAAATGGCATGGACTATATCAATATTAAAATACAGATTATGGCTTCAATTTTTAAATTTTCTTAAACTTAATTGTGTAGCATCTGCTGCAAAATATGAAGTAAGATTCAACTTCATTCTCTAAACTTGAGAGTGGTTAAAATTCTAGGTGGTTTCCTTTAGCTCCTTTCAAATAAGTATCATAAGGATTTCTTCCTAGGGGAATAATTTTGTACTTTTCAAGATGGAAACCATAGATTAACACAGAAGATAATTTCTTGACAACTGCTGAACTTTTTCTCAGGCTAGCAGAAAGGAAAAAGAAAGGCCCTCAAAGATGTAACTTGGTAATGCTGATTTGTATTTTATATTATAAACATAAGGATAACTATTAAAGGATAATTATGATGCTGAAGTTCTGTGAATGTTGATTGCTTAAAATAAGATAGTGTGTTGTTTTTTTTTCTTCTAGGCAGACCATTATGTAGAGACACATAATTTAAAATAAGAGTAAACAGAATTGTAGTGCAGCTGGAAGGGTAACATAACCATCTGACAAGTCTGTGCATAGAAATACATTGAAAGAACAACAGTGAAGCACTGCTGCAACTAGCAGAAAGGAAACATGTCCAGATGAGCACACTTACCTTTTACCTTTGTGTATACCTGTTAATATGTTCCTAATAATGTTTACTTATTTCCTGAATATTTCATCATGAGATGTCCTACCTGAAAGCTGGATTAGAAAATCAGCAGCTGCACACACAGACAAAAGTTACTTCTTGTGGCACCATCGATGCATACAGACAAGCTCCTCCACTTTTCCAAGGTCCCTGAGACATTGGCTCTTCTCTTCTTGGCTTGCACGGAGAACCTGTGGGGAAAAAAGGGATTGTGCTGTTCAGAGTTCAGTACAAGTTACTGCCTCTGCCAGTATAAGAATGGAAGAGCCTTGTGGAGTATAGCCATGGAAAAGTTGGAAAAAGGTCCCTCCGAGCACTGATCAGACTTTTCTGTGATCGGGTGGATTGCAGTGCACAAGTTAGATAAGACAACTGGGCAGCTTCAGAAGTAAAACCTCAAAAGTAAAAGCCCCAAACCCACAGGACAAATCAGAGATAGAAAGCACACCTAATTGTTGTGTTCTTTTGCTTTGTCCACACACCCTGTAGTCAGCAATCTTCCACTGTCTTCATAGACATTATAAAAGACAGTCAGTTGATATAGAAAAATTGCCATGACAGTTTGTTAGCGCATGCAAGCAAACATATTTCCAGGATTGTGAAAAATTATTTGTTATTTGGGGTTTGGGAATTCTGATTTGGAAGGTCTATTTAAA
>VWZO01002743.1:660575-765743 GCA_013396975.1 Bucco capensis | reverse complement strand
CCCCCCCCCCCAGAAGCGCATATGGAACAGAGTTAACTGATACACCTGTGAGTTTCTTACTCTAAACTACACAGCTTAGTGATTTCAGCGCCAGAAGTCTTGTGGTATGGCATTTAAGCAGACTCCAAAAGATTCCCACTAATCTAATTTTTGGGGCACGTTACAATTCTCAAGTGTCAACTGGTATGTTCCTCAAGTGAACTAGATGACCTCCAGAAGTCCCTTCCAACCAAACCTATTCCATTATTTTATATGCACTCTGAATGATCATTTTTTGTGCTGTATCATTGGTGTTAAGAATGACATTTAGCATGTTCAGAAATGAACTATGCAGCAACCAAGATGTAGTTAGAAGAATGCAATTTAAAACACAGTTTCTTTACAGATAATATGATATGTGGTCTTCCCAGAAGTAACTCTTGTGACCTGCTCCAGTGGTGATGAAATGAAGGAAACCTGCTGCTCCAAAGTGAGAATTTTTTGTGATGGCATAACTGAAGCAGCCATTACAGAAAATTAGCTCTTTGTATGATTGTGCACAAAGACAACTTGAGGATTCTTTCTGTATTAAGTGATTTACAGTATAGAAATATTTCTCACCACTACAGAGGGACCACACTGAACCTTTGATGGAACAGCTGTAATTATGAAGGAGTGCAACATGTCAGCCTACCACCTGACAAGAGTTACAGTGGAGGAAGGAGCAACTCTTCCGAATTTGCTCTTTTCCTGCAGGATGGCACAAGCACTACTGGATCAAATTCAGGTCCATTCAACCCCAGTACCTGTCTCCAACATTTATACCAGAAAATCAGGTAAAATGCAAGAAACAGCAGATGATGAATAAGGATATTCAATTTCCAGGAGGAAGTGCTCTGCAGTCTTCTAAAGGGAGTAGTTACAGATGGATCAGTGTTTAACTGTCACTGATGGAACAAACCCCCCTGAATTACCAAAACAGAAAAAAACAGATGCACAAAACTTTTAATGAAAAAAATGGCAGATTCATAGTCCAAAGTTAATGAGAGAGTTTAGCTCTCCAGGCAAGGTCCAACGTGCATAAGAAAATCCAAGTACAAACTGAGATACAAATGGCATAAAGCCATAAAAAGACACCACTCTAATTTAGGGAGAGGAAGGCCAAGTGAAATCGGATTGCATTAACTTTTCAACTTGCTTCAACTCAAAAAGGTGGAGAAGGCCACTGGCAGATTCCTCAGGATGACCTGCCTATCTACTACTTTTTAGGGTTGGATTGCACTACAAAGACAGTGTCACCACAAGACTGCAGTCTTTAACAGGAAAGAAAATATTTGGACAATTTAGATCATTTTGAATCATTTGCCTGCTTTGTAGTCCTTTCCACCTCTTTCTCTGTCACTTATAGGGCTAAAGCTCAGAGGTATTAATAGCTATTCTTAAGAAATATTGAAGAATGGGTAAAGTGACAAAACACAAAAGACAAGGGAATGGGAAAAAGAACTAACTAGGAGATTACAAAGGAGTTTCTTTCTTTTAAATTTCCAGGAGAACGCTGAAAGAAATTATCTGTATTCTGTAAAGATAACAAGCAGAAGAGTTTGACATTTTGTTCTTGAAGACTGGCTGTTGAACCAATCTAATTTTCTTCTACAAGGAAGGAGATTTTATGGACAGAAAACAATAGATGTCATTAACTTTTAGAGAAAATTCTGACTGCTATAAGATATCTTGTACTTAAGCTAAGGAAACATGGTTCAGATAAAACAATGCTAGGGTGGATACAAAATCAGTTTCAGAACTGTACTCAGTGTTTATCAAAGGTTCATGGCAAGAATGGGAGGCTGTAAGAAGTGAGGTTCCACAGGGAACTGGACATTGTACTATTCAATATTTTCATTAGTGACCTCATTGATGGAATAGATTATGCTTGTTACATCTGCAGACAGCATCAAATTGTGAATATGCTGGAAGACAAGATTAGAATTCAAAATGATCGTGACAAATCACAGAAGTAGTCTGAAAAATAGGATGCTGTTCAAAAGGGACAGGTGCATCAAATTTCATGTAGGCAGTAGCATTCAACAGTACATGGTGAGGGAATAACTAGCTAAGTAACAATTCTCTAAAAAAGAATTCAGGGACTATAATAGATCATGTATACCTTCTATCAAAGTTGGACCTCAGATGTAGAAGAAAAGGCAAGAACTAGAGGCATGTACTTCATTTGCCTGAAGCTTTAGCTGACAAAAAGTCACTTGCAAATACTACTAAGATTATTAAAATAACCTTTCATATTCTACTTAAAAGTCCTTCTAGATGCAGACATCCAAAGTGTAATGTTTCTGCAGAGGTGCAAGGCTACTTGAGAGATACCTGTAATACCAAAGTCTTGGTTCTGAATGGCTGACATGAAGAACTGCTGACAGGAAGAATTTTACCTCCCTAATTCCAAAATATGGGTTACCTTAGGAAGAAGGTGACATGATCAGTTGCTTTGATGCGCTTGAATGACAAGAGTCGTGTGAGCGTGCATTAAGTGTCTGATACTCCATTAAGCTAGTGAGTGGCACAGAAAATCAAGTAGCAGTGTCTTTTAGGTGGTTATAAATAATGGACTTCAAAGTAAAAATTGGTTAACAGGCCTTGTGCCCAAAAAAGTCCATCTATACTGAATCCACAGGGGAAAACAGCATGAAAAGACTTTATTTATATGAAAATATCATAGAACACTCTTGTCAAGGTCAGTAAGACTTATGATGATCTGCCAAATCAGTCCTATTTGTGCAAGACTGATCTGCATAAGGGGTACCTAATACCATCCTTCCACGAATTCTTAGATTAACAATGTTAGTCTGGAATCACACTTATCTGTGACAATACCTTGAATATTACTCTATCTGCATATCTCTGGCATCTTTAATGTATCCATCATATTCTATTTAGATACTCATACAATGATCTGATACAGATATCAGACAAAAACAGAGCTCAACATTACAGCATATTGTTAGTGGGAAAATGAAACCACCCCTTATACCATCTGTGGGTGTTATCTATCTTCACTTGTCTTGTTTATCCATTTTGATGCTCTCCACGTGACATTTGAAGTAGGTGCCTGGCTCCAATTTGCACCAAGATGAATGATAAATAACAGCAGAAAAACTCATTTTACATAAATTTCAGTAACACAATTTGCTAAAATGGCATTAACAATTATGTAAAAACACCATCACAACCAAAACCATGGAGGAGTGGTATGTAGGGCATAAGTAAGAACCAGGTAAGGCTGTTGCATATAGTACTTTCTCTTTGACCCCAGTTCATTTGAGAAAAAGCAATGATTTAAAATACCTAGCTAACCTCTTCCAGAGCTATAGTTTATAATCATAAATCAGGCATGTGACTACCTGGAGGCATCAGAGAGTTTGCTGCTACACTGTTACAGAGCTAGGAGGGAAAGAAAGTTCTTATTATTGGATCATGCAGTAGACATTGGTGCTTGAAATTTCCACTTACACTACATTAGCTCGAGGCAGTTCATTTGCTAAAATAAAAGAAACAAAGTGTAAAATATTCACTGACTTGCTCAACAAAGCAATCAACGAAAAGGAGAAAGAGGGAGAGAGGAAGCAAGTGTGATTTTTTTTTTCTCCCCTGCTATCACACTGTTGATAAATACCATTAGTGTTTTAAAATTATCTCACCCATTCAGTTTAAATTTAAAAGTATTAGTGGTATTATCAGTCTGTCTTCCATCTCCCTTTATTTTGTCTGTCTCCTGCTTCTATTTTGTATGAAATTTCAAGAGATGAATCCCATTTTCTATTAATTCAATGGCTGTCATCTTGCATTGCATCATGTAGCCCAGATCACAACAATGAAATCTAAGGGTTTAAATTAATAATATTGCAACACATCACTTTGCAAAGCATTGTACTCATCCATATCCAGCCAGCCCAGATACTTTGCCCTCCAGTCTGATGCCTTTCTCTGGTAGCTATGGGTGGGATTACACCTGTACCGTTGCAAAAAACCTATAATTGGTAACTGAATACTCAGACTTCATGGTGGATAGCATTACTTTAATAGGGTGTTGAGATTTAACAAGATGTTTTTGCTTAAAAATAAAATAGTTGGGAAAAGCTTCAGGGAATACAAGATCTCTGTTCTCTGAGTGGCATTTTCCACACCTACAAATATATGCTGACAGGTAACTCTATTGCATTACAATTGCCTTACCTACAATGTCAGCTAAAGCTACACGGAAAGTCAGCATCTTGGAGCACCTATGCATCATGAAACAACTAATAGATTTGGTTAACTATTAGAAGTTCAGATATAATTTCATTATAGCCTCTAATTTATGAAAAGGAAAGGGAAAAAAAAAAACCAGTATCATGTGCAAGTAAATCATCAGAACCACAACAAATTCAGGAAGGAATAAAACATTATGCCTAAAGGAAAACAACATGAGATCAAAAATACATCCTATCCAACAGTTACTGTTGTTATTCAGGCATGTCTCCTATTACATTTTTTCATGTAGAAACAAATCCACTAGTGGGAATCTACATTTTTAGTTTGTGAATCTTTCTAAAAGAAAGGATAAAAAAGAAATATGACCATAAGCTCTTCAGTGGCCAACCCAAACTATAAGAAACAGACGTGAAGCTGGGAGTGCTTACCTTTTCCTCCCCTTTCCTCAGAGCATACTTGAAGCTGTAAGAATATACATAAGACTTTATATACTGACAAACACATGAAGTGCTTGGTAAGCAGAGAGGCACAGAATGATATGGGATTCATTAGATAGCTGCTAATCGTCAAATAAGTTCCAGCCCAACCTGCTGAGTGTAAATGCAAATTTACCACCTTTGGAGCTGCTTCATTGTACAGCTATTGATTTATGTTTGAACGGGAGTTCAAAAAAAAGTTGTCTTTTGAAGCCTTACTATCTGAGCATGGCTCCTTTGTCCAGGTGTCTTGGGGATCTCTTGCTGCAATTTTGATCTTTGTATTCCAAAAGCCTTAGAGAGTCAATTCAGGTAACTTAAAAGTGAGATATAATCAGAAAGGATTTGGAAATAAAGTCTTTGCCTTGTCACATTAATGCGGTCCTATCAAGTGGCAGTTTATCAAGAGGCAGCTCACAAGGTTTTAATGAGCATGCTGCCTGTTCTTGTACAATACTAATTAATCCCATTTTTTCACACTGGTGTGATTGCTTCATGAAACTCGCATTGTTTTATGCTCAGCAGCAGAGCGGGCTCTCACTGATTAAATCTCCTTCCCAGAGCTGGAGCCTGACAACTGAATTATACCTTGCTCAAAATAATAATGGGTATCAGCTAATAAATACGGTTTAACACACACAAAACTATGCAGCCAAAATCACACCACAAAATAGGAGTTTGACTTATAGGCACAGCAGTGTTTCATTAAACATCTGTATTATAATTCACTGGTTTTCCAACTGATGTAATAACTTAATTGATGAGAACAAAGACAAGCTTATTTATTCACCCAATTGCTCGCTTCTTGACTAACGTTTTTCCTTGGTGTTATTGTGGAAATAAATATGCAATATTCTTTTTATAGAAGTCTAATTTAGGCCCCTTTTTTCCCCTATTGGGAAGTCAACATCACAATCTGTTTCTGACAAGTTCTTGCTGCAGTGAAGCAGACCGCATTATGATAAGACAGCAGTGTGTTGTTTACCCTAATGTTCAGACATTCCAGCAAAGGTGAGAGAGGTGTGATGCTTCAGGCAGTTAATAATGAATAATTGTCTGCAAATTTACATTACAGGGTTCAAAAAGCTTGTTTTCTCTCTTTTCCCTTCCCCATTCTCCCACAAGATTTAAAGCTTCTTCCACCTCGGCAAGGGAAGGGATAACTGCAAAGTACTAATGAGAAGTATAGCACTTTCCTCTGCAAGACCAAGTCAAATTAGGGACATCATAGCTATAAAATAATTCTGGCAGAATAAAAAAAGATTTTTTTCATCCCAGTTGACAAATATAAAGAGATATGATTTACTCATGTTGCAGATAGGATGGTCAAAAATTAATGCCTCATTTTGCTTAAGAATCTATGAAGAAAACTACTTCGCCACTTCAACAGGATTTCCTTCAGAAAGTACTCCCCACAGCCAATAAAACAGAAAAGTAATCATTAACCTTGGATTTAATACAGATTTATATATGTAGCTTTGGATGCCCTGGAAGAAACTGTTCATTATTTATCTCTCATTTGTAATAGTGCCAGAAAAGCATGAAGAATTTTACAGCTGGATCTAAAAAAAAAAAATAAAAATTAGAAGGACTGGATTTTCAAGGAGAAAGAATAGTCCTATCTCCATCCCCTCTAGTACTATTAACTGAATTTTGCAACTGAATTTAATGGGAGAAAAAGGAGTAGAAGTTTAAAAAATACATAGTATTTATCCAGAACATCACCTTTCTGAAATGATTTCAGTATACATTTTTCATTAATCACTGACATACAAGCTTTTGCACCAGGCTTTGTTGTTCTTAAGAACATTGGCACAACTAGCACTTCTACGGGTGTAAGAATCACTCTTAATTCTTACAAAAGATGACTCAAACCAAAAATTGGAAGGAGTACATTCAATTAGAAAGCATAGATAAGAAGTTGCTATCAGATAAGACTTGAAATAACAAAAAACCAGCAGTTTTTAAGCTGTACTGCTTTTTGATAGAATTACCAAAATGAGAAAGACAGCTTAGAAAATATGAGCAAAGAAAAAAATACACCACAACACCCCTTTCTTTTCAATTATTCCAATTTCAGTCTAGTTGTGATGATATAACTTAGCTAATTCTCTCTCTAGTTCCAATTCAAATCTTCAGCTGATGCAAGCTGCAACTATCCTGAAGATCTTGTCCATGCAGTCTTCCAGATCTTCCCCTCCAGACAAGATGAGCATTTCCACTTAATTTACAACAGCATGTTGCAAGCACAGTGACTGTGTATGGTGCTACCAGACCAGGAATCCTCTCACCTGTCTCTTCTCACTATGGTACTACCTTGTTATTTCCCTAGGCATGGTTTCTCCCCATTGAATGTGTTCTCGCTTATACTTCTACTAAAAGAGTGGGAAGGGACATAAAGGCTAACAAAGCAGAACAGTTCTCCCCCAGTTCATAGTCAGTTGGCAGAGGTAGGAGTTCCTGGGGAATCAGGCACTATATCTATCCTCACAAATGTCACGACTTCACGACAGATCAAACTATAAATAGATCATGAATTATGTCTGATATTAGAACTCAATTCATAGAATTTATGTGCCATATGAAATAAAAGAGAATATTTATATTATGAAAAATATTAACCATCTGCAACAATAACTTCTGCATACTTAAGTGACATACTTATTGGCATGAAAGTGCCCCGACTTATTTATCATTTTTTATATATAAATAGATGAAAGATACTTTTGGGGCCCAGATTCAAACTATTTTTAAAAATTTGATTTTAAAAGCAGAAGGATTTGAGCCTATTCCTAAATACCACATTATTTTCTAATAATTTTGTTCAGAAAAAAACCCTTTCCCTTCCTTCTAGAGAATCTAATTATTCAGTGACAGCAGTTGGCTGACTTGGGCACAACACAACATGTCAATTTTCAGTTGCTTACACAGTATCACAGAAACTGTTAGAAATTGTTTTGAAATCTGGCATACTTTTCAGTCATCCTAATTCCTCCAAGTGAGCCAAACCTGATTACATTTGGCTCACCCACAGAAGATCTGCAAGATGGGGAGAAGAACAAGTAGGAAAGAGAATAAAAAAATCAACAAGATTTCCTCCCCCTGCTTTCAGCTATGTCTTACTGTAACAGTAATCTCCTATACTGCTTGAAACCATATGGATTTTAATTTTCTAAACCAATCTAAAATTCCTGAACTTATTTTTGTTTAATTTTGGAATATTGATATTGCATCTACAGGAGGAGATTATAATCTGTCCATGAAGTGCTAAATCCCCTAACTTCAGTAGTAGTTTACAGACATATACTCATTAACTCTTCCCTGAAATTTATGTCTGAAACAAGGCTTCCCCCCACCAATTTATGCTGGGCCCCAGTTCCAAAATTACACTAGTTACAGCAAAAACATCCTTACCAAATTTATCGTATACAGATATTTTTGAAATAGCTAGCTTTATAATGTGGGAAATGCATGATTAAAGTAGATAAAATATTCCAAGTCTGAGTAGGAATTCAGATGCTGCAGTGAAATTAGGCTAAATTACATCAGAGGAGTACCTAGCTCTTTACATAGGAACTATTCTACTTTCACAACACATTGCCATCCCAGTGGTCACTAAAAGGCCTCTTTAAACTCTTCTTTTGATATTAAATTAATGTAATGGCTTTCCTTTTGGATTAAGTAGAAAACATTTGTGTTTATCACAAAATGCTTGTACTTTGCCAGCTGCCAAAAGCATAAAGCTCTGTAAGTGCAGCACAGACCAAAACTCCTGTTTCCTATATGAAATAGAAAATTTACTTATCTTTAACACAAGGAAATCTAATTCAGTCTTGCTGTGACTATAGGATAGTTAAAAAAATAATTCTTTGTTTGATAGACCAATGAAAGAAATGTAAAGGCCATTAGCCAAATGTTTGTGGACCCTTTTAGCTAATGGATTCAAATCTATAATTCTGCACTTGTCAACAAGATAATTCTTCAATCATATTAAGACTGCATAACTCAGTTCAGTCCAAGCCTTCTAGGACTCTCTTCCCTAGGGGAAAAATGTGTACTCATGATACCTAATTCTCAGGTTCTCTCAATATTCTCTTAATTTTTTTTCCAAATAGAGACAGATTTATTTATGTCTATACAAAAGCTTGCCTCTCCCTTCCCATATTATTAAATTAGAAGCTGAACTAATCAGAAAAGTTTTTCAGAAATAAACTTTAAATTAAGAAAATGAATATTCTAATGAAGTTTCATAACTCTGCTTCTGTTTGCCTGCCTCAAGAAATAATTAGCTGTATTTTTAGAGGCCTATTGCATGGCAAGTCCTGTACAAGGTCCATAACCCAAAAAGTCCCTTAAATACAGCATTAGTTTTGACAGATGTTTCAGTTCCCACTTGAACTATAATCCAATTTACAACATGTGTATCAGGAATAATAGACATGTCTTTTAAATAAGATAATAACCAATAAAAGTTTTAGCAGCAATTTACTTGACTACTTTCATTTTCACCTCTGAAGGGAATGCTGGAAACAATCAAGAGAATATGCCCATCACTAAGGAGGTTTAGATAACAGAGCTCATCTAGGACATCTTAAAAAGCATTACCCACCATGGAAAGTAGCATCTAGCATTTATAATTCAGCATCAAAAACATCTCCAGACTTTCTGCATTGTCATTTAATACATCATTTCTATGGTCCTCAGTACTAGAATTCTTCAGATAGAGATCAAACTATGCTGATTAAATCAGATGCTTTTGCTAGAAATATATAATTATTCTTCTAGACTATAACATATACAAAGTTGATGTGTGCTTTGCTGTTTTTGTTGTTTGTGCTGGCATAAAGAACATCCTTATTCTATTTACATTATGCACTTCAAACATTTATTAAAATAAACTCAGAAGTCAAACACCAGAGAATTAAATGGCACATGTGATGTAAAGCTGGGTTTCAGATACTATTTGGGCATCAAAATGCAACCCAGGTGTGCAACAGAAGCAAATAAATGCTATTTTGATCATATTTTAAACAGTTCCAATGGCTGGCTGGGCACAGTGCTGGCTCCTGTACCCTATGATCATTTTCCACATAGGTAAAAAAAAGTTAAATGTTTCCCTATAGCAGCTATATGAAATAAGGCAAAATTACTTCAAGTAGATGACTTATAGTAACTTAATGAGCTACCATTCACCTGCTAAGCCACAGTAACTAGTTGCTGCTCACCAGAATTGTGAGGCTGGCTTGCACGAACTTCAGAACCTTAAAATTAATTAATCTTTTGAGTGTCCTGCAGCCTTTTTGTATGAAATACTTTCCTGGCTTCCAGTGGTTGAAGGAGAAAGAGGAGATGCAACTGTGCAAGCCTTTTTGCACCAGGGACTGACCTTTACTGGCAGGCATTTAATAAGGATTCCTGAAGTAGTTCTTGGTCCCTCTGTTCTCCATAGAGAGCTTGAGATATCCCTAATATTCTGGAAATAAAATACATCAGATTTCATGACCCCTTCTTCATTTTCTGCTGTGTACTTCAGAATTAGAGGTGGCAGCAGCCCCAATTTTACCTGAAAAATATTAACATAAGTAGGAAGAGAGGAAAGACGAAAACTCTCCTTAATACAGGTTGATATGTGACTTTGCATAGCACTTTGAATGTTATTAAGTGTTTGAATTCCTTCCTGTGTCTTTTTAGCCTAGATGACTGTCTTTCTCTTTCACTGACAGCCTCTGCAGGACCAAATTGACAGCTCTTTAAAGCAGTCTGACAAAAAGCAGCATTAATTAAGTCATTGCCGGACTGTAATTGTGTTAAGAAGTAAAAATCTAATATGAGAAAAGGTTAGTGAGTCCTCTCTTGTGTCAGATTTCCTACTCTCTATGAATATTAATGTCCTTAATGAAGACAATCTTTGCCTCATCAAGCCGTTGTTCTGCATTCAGGTGCCAAATCCCTGCACCATTGATTTGTTTTTAAAGAACAAATATGTCAGGGGAGAGTGACTGTCCTGTTTCTTATCAACATCACAGAGACTGCTTTTGTATTCCTGGAAAGAGTTTATAGATTTTGTGTGCTATGTACAAGCAGTGTCTGTGATGGCAGAGGAGCAGCAGGGAGGGGAATAATGTCGAGGTGAGGTAAACTAGTTTAAGTAATTTAATAGAAGCATTACATTTTATCATGTTAGCTTTTTGTGTGTGTTAGCAATATCCATATATTAACGAGGTTATGATCAGCAGTTTTAATGATAAAATATGAATTATCTCTCCAGAAAGAATCCTGCAGTTTAAGCACTGAGATGAAGGAGCTCAGTGATAAGACACTGATCATCTCTTGCTGATTATCCCTCCCCTCCTCCTCCCGATCGAGCAGATAATGATGATGGCGCTGATGAATGATGATCCTTTTTAAATAGGTTGAAGGCCCTTAGGAGTCTAACTCTGGTGAGGAATGTTTTGTGCACTTCTGTCTTCCTTGCTCAGCTCCCACATTTCCCATCACTTCACTTACTACCCTCCTCAAAGCTTTATCAGCTGTGAAATACTTCTGCATTATTAGTTACTACAGTATTGCTAATACTTTTGGTTAGAAACTGTTGTGTCTACTCCAATGAGCACATAGCAGGCCTCTGACACACAGTTAAAGCTCATCACACACCACACAGAAAGGCAAAACTATTCTCCTGACAGTGCTGGAAACCAGATCAAGTGAGAATCCTACTGAGGGCATTAGAAGGTATGTGAATTCCTAGAGAGGGTATTTAAAAGATTCATGCCCCTTCTGAGAGTCGAGAGGTAATTAATATTCTATTTTCCAAGCAGAAATCCTTGCAACAGCTCAATTTTAAAGGAAATTCTGGTATGTGTTTTACTACAAAAAAGTAGCAAAAAATCTGAGTAGTGTGGTTCTTTTTAAAGAAAATCTCAGCATATGTTACCCTGACAGAACAACATGAGAAGTTTTCTAGACAAAATTAAACATTAAGTTTTTATTTGAGATGGATTATGTCTGCCAGTTAAGATGGATACAATAAACGTTCAGTGATGATAGCACCAACAGTTCCAGAGTGATTTGCACAGCAAAAGGAGCTGAGGAAGTTTCTGACCTGACATACTGCAAAGTACAAGCTCAGAGCTGAGAAGCTTCTATTAAAAACAAGAGTCAAAGAATACCGGTAAGACTCACTGGCACCAAATAAGATGCATGAATTTTGTACATAAAGCAGTGAAGGATCCACGACACTAATTACAGCACAGTGCACTCCAGACAGTGGGCACTGACTCATCCTCTGGCAGTACATTTATTTCTGACTGCAGAGCAGTCAGTAGTAGGTGATACTCTGAGATTTATTTTTTTCTCCTTTAGTTGGTCAAGCTAGAGCTGTGTAGCTGGTCACAACAGAACGAGATGCCTGAAAACATGACTAAAATTCAGTAACAATTCAGCTGCAACCACTAAACCAGAACTAGAGCAAAAGCAGTTGACTTCTGAATGCCACACTGGTTGTCAAGAAAGTTCAAATTTTTTTAAAAGCTGTCTACAGCACCAGACCTGAACTGCTGTGTTCTAGCAGCATTCCCCATGGAGATGAGGGATGTGTTACTATTTGGCAAGAGTTATCCTTCTTATTTCTCACTGCCTTACTCTACATCTGACCAGGTTTCTAGGCACCAGCACACAAGTTCTTGCAATGTTTTAAGCAACTACAGTTTTTGTAAATGGCCAGCTTTTGTCGCCCCAGTGCATGCCACCATCTTCTCTCTACTGAAAAGCTTTTACTACAATCGAAGTCAGTGGTTTTATTTCCACACAGTAAGGTGTAGGACAGAGTATTTCAAACTAATTAACTATTCTCTGCACAACTGTTCCAAAAAATATCAACACTGAAAATCCAGGTGAAAAGGGGATTAAAACTAAGATCTTTTAGAGAAGCAACAGATTTGGCTCACTTTTTTCATAGAAGGTAGAAGACACTGACCCTTCAAGTTAAGATTTGAAAAGGCATTTATCAATCTAGCATTGTCTCCCAGTTTCTTAGCATTCAAATTTGTGATTCATATATCTAAGAAAAGGTGCAACCTTGATTTTTAAAATACTTGCAACATTAGATAATAATACATAAACAGGCCATGTTTTGTTTGTTTCTCTGTTTTTTTGTGGTCTGTGTGGTTTTTCTTTATTTCTATTTTATTAAAAAAACAGTATCTGTCCTTAGCCCCCTTGACAAAGGAAGAGAAATTAAATGCCATATTCCTACTTCATTGAGGAAATTAACTTTGCTGTCCTTCCAATTGGTTTAATGTGAAATCACCACCTGGCTCCACCACTTGTGTAAGCTATAGGACCAAAAGCAAGCCTCTAGCACTTCTTTGTTCAAACTTACTTTCATCAGAATTGCTAGAATGGTTTGCATAACTGGACATCAACTGAGATGATACAGGGTGAGGTTTATAGATGTTTCCATAGGCAAGAAAAACCTTCAGAGGGTCTTCCCTGAAGCAAGTGATGCTGCAGCAGTGGTACAGACAAGGGGGAGAGTTCAAGAAGGACAAAAGTAGTTTCAAATGCAAGGGAAAAATACTCTCCATGAGTTTAAAGGGGATTATCTGGAGCATGATTCAGCCATTGTTGAATGATGATTTATAGAGAATTGTACAGACGCTGAATTGTTGGTTTTATTCAGCTTGTCTCACCTTTTGAGCAGTATTGTCACCCTGCTTGGCAAATGACTTTCTAAGGGCCTTTTCTGGAGGTATTCCCACTACTCTGGAATGTCTTAAATTGTACAAATAATATGAAACCAGTTTCCCTCAGCCTAAATTCAGATTGGCTTCTATGTAGTGAGAGGAATTACAGTAGATTTATGCTGTCAGTGACTTAGACTGTAACTCAGTATCCAGGTGAGCGAGTTATAAATACAGTGCTGTAACATAAGACTTTCTGACACACCATGTGGGAGTTGTGTTTTTCATACTCATTTTCCTCTCAGATTTCCTCTTTTTTTTTTTTCCTGTTCCATCTTAGCTTATTAACTTGGAAGTCTTCTTTTGGGACAGCCTTCCCTATTTTAGCTTTTTTGTCATCCAGCTGACCCACTTATAAAGCAGATGGACAATACAGAGGACATTTAGAGGAAACTATCTTGTGCCTTGTGTGACCATGAGGTTAGTTTACAATTACTAAAATAATTCATTGCAATTCTAAGTTAAATGCTATGAATCTCCTTTTTTTGGTACACACTCTTCCTCCAAGTATAACTCTCTTTAGAAAGACAAAGACTGTTCTCTCACTAGTTCTATTGTCTTCAACCCTTACTTCATGCCCATATATTTGATCACTGTTTGTCTGACATGCCACTTTCACTCCTGCCAGCACAGTTGGAAGTCAGTGTTACTAAAACACCTGACATTATTAACACATTATTTAAAATTGTGTGAACACTAAATATAATTACTTTCTGTCAATCCAAACTTCCATACAAGTAAAATACCTGTATACCAGGCAGTTTCCTATTCATCTTAAAAATTCTGGAGGTCTCAGAATTAGTCAGTCCAGCACCAATCATTTTTCAGGGCATTATGCTATATTTTGGCATTTCTTAACCAAAATGCCAAACATCAAATATAGGGGTACCTCTCTACACTTATCCCATCCACACAGAAAATTTAACTGACAAGGAGAACACTAGCCAAACTGCAGAGACCTTTTTTCTTCCTTCTACACAGTGAAATTTGTAGCCTAATTTTAACTGTACTGAGAAACTTTCAAGAACATCTGCCCAACTTTGTTTTAAGGGTGTCTGCCCTACTTACTTTGTTCTTTGAATGCTAACTCCCCTTCGCACACAATGTGAGCCAAACATATCTGATATTTGGTGTTGTACTCTACTGAGTTCCAGCTATAGGCAGTCTGGCAGATTAAGTTCAAGCTTTCTGAACAGAAGAGAGATAATTCAGAGGCTTCTTATTACTTCTGATCTCTGAGCTGTGCAGGGATCACAGCTCTCGGATTGCATCTGTTCCCAAAATTTTCAAAACAAAACCAACTTCTATGCATAATCTGTTCTCTTACTATTATGTAGCAAGACAGTCAAGAACAATTTAAAAAAAATCTCCTAGAAGAAAACAACAACCTTCAGGTGATTAAAATAGCCACTGACAAGACAAAAATCACAGGATTATTTCCAATATAGTTCTCTGCAAGAACACATGCACACAAGTGGTGGCTTTCAGTCAAAATTACAAGAGAAACCATACAGACCAAGGACAAGCATAGAATACAGAATTTTGCAGATACAACACAGTTCCTTCTGCAGTTGAACTGAGGTAGGAGATGAATTTGCATCTACCAATCTAATCATGACCTTGAAAGACCACTAAAAGACTAATATTCAGAGTTTCCTTTCCACCAGCAAAGCTCAAATACTCCCTTATCAAAGTATGTGCTTTATAATTTATTTTCTGAATGCGCAGTCTGCTACAATATCAGAGGTATTTTCCTGGATTTTTTTATAATTTTAAAGGTGATGTACTTGTACCACTTTGTGATGTACTTTGTACCACAAACACAAGCGAATGGGTGCCCTTAACGCAAGTCCTGTACCTAAGCAGGAAATAGTATAAGCTTCCTCCTTTCTAGCATATAAGTATGCTTCAGATCTGTCACAGTGAGACTACTACAGGTAAAAGGATATAGTAGCAATTCCAACTATAAATAGGGTTTGAGACATGAGACGAAAGGAGTTAAGAGGTGTAAAAATGAACCCTGCTATAACACTGACCTAGCTCCTTCTCTCCAATTAATTTAATTGAGAGTTTTGGTTTACTTAGCACTTTTCATCCATAGATCTAAAAGCACTTTATAAAGAAATGTAAATGTCAATATCCTCATTTTACAGATGATGATAAAAGGGCACAGGGAACTTATATGAATCACCCTAGGTCAGCACGTAGGTGGCAGAACCAGGAATAGAAACCAGTTTGCTTACTCTGTCTGCTGTGCCCCTCATCCATCAAGAACTGTGAATCCCAGGTCACTTAAAGAGCTACAGAAAATCCTCTACAAAACAGAGAGCCACCCCCCTTTTACATACAGAGGTGCAAACATCCCATCTGTAAAACTCTGCAATCTTAAACTAAACTTTAGTAAAAAAAAGCTGTTGCACAATGCCAAAGTCTGTACTTTTTAAGAAGTGAAGAAACATTTTATCCAGCTAATCTTATGAAAAAGTTATGTTTCATAATTTTTCCCTCCAGAAAAAGTTATGTTTTACCATACACACATAGAATTATTTTTCAGGGAGCTCTACTAGTTACAACCCAGGGTGTAGCTATTCAAAAACCCTCATTTTATCTCTCTGAAAGCAGATATTCTCAGTTTTAACTTTCTTCTCCCCTGTGGCAAAAACTTTAGGAGGTGACTAAGTAGGGAGAAAAGCTAGAAAGTCTTCTGAAACATTGAGTCATAATCAATAGAGTTGTTAAATCTCAGAGTATCCATATGTTTGGTTGATGTTTATAGGAGCTGATGAAGCACCCTACTTCAAGAGTTAGCACTTAATTCATTGTTTTTCACAGAAGATATAGCTCAGTTAAAATACTTCACAAAGTTTCTCCATGCTCTGCTTTGTACTGACATGCAATGACAGCCAATGATTTTCAAAAATCTCAATAGGCTGTTTTAGCTACAAAGATAAATAAAGGATAATATGATATGAAACAGAGCTTAATCTATCATACTGAGAGTCTCAGCCACAGGATAAAGTGATTCTAAATTGATTCATCTGCAAACCCACAGTCGAGAGGCCAGTTTACAGAGAACTTGTGTTACTCCTGCAATGGCAAACTGCATTTGATAATATTCCAGTGCAGATTCATGGGCTGAACCATCAACAACAGCTATGTTGTTAAGTCATAGTCTGCATATGCCATTGTTGCCTTCCACATTGAGATTTCATCTGAAAGACTAGAGACATTAAGGGTATTTGAGACATTCTGTCAGTATTTTATGTCACCCAAGGCTGGAGAAAAGCAGCAAGAGAAATTGGGATCTGGAGAAACAATCATTTCTTTATAAAAGCATAACAACAAAATTGGAAAGCAAGCTGGACTTTCTGATACTAACAACATTCACATACTGTTTCCTTAGGAAGGACTCACTCTCCAATTGTGAGCAAGATGAAGGTTGTTTTACTCATCAGAGGCTTATAGCAATTTCCTTTTGCATCTTCTCTGAAAGAGAAAGCTTGATGACCAGTTACCCTAAAGCAGCTGGCTTTTGAATCTGAACTCCTGAAAGGCAGATTTTGCCATTCTTTTGCTGAGCTCTCTGTGAATAATACCTCTGTGATATTTCAAGACTTCAGTATAGTGCATGACTCATGAATTCTGTAGTAAATAGGCCAGACTTGCAGCTCCAGGTATTTTTAACCTCCTAAGCAGAAAAGGGGAATATTTAGGATAAGAAACAAACTTGAATTTAACAACAAAAATAGAAAGACAACTTGGTACACAGCACTTGGGTAACCCTCTGGGACAGAATTATACAGATTACCATATGTTCTTTTCCAAGTAATACATATATATAAAAGAAGACAAAATATGCTTTATGAAATCCTTTACAGTGTGATAGCACTGATGCAAAACTGTAGCTAAAATAAATAAGATACCTTCCTTGTGGTACTCTAAGGCACTGGCGACCTATCAATTTCTCAAACTGAGCAAAAAGAAAGCTGAAAGATGACAGGCCTTTCCCAGCAGAATGGTTGATATACAGCAAGCAGCTCCAGCTATGTCCCTCATTATTAGTTGTGACTAATATAAAGTAAGCAGATGCCAAGACTGCCTGGGGCTAGCTTTGAAACTGGGAGGTCTCATCTTACCCTTTCTAGTACGTATGCTGGATAGGACAACTACCTGCAAGAGGGGGAAACTGATGGCTAGAGCTGGTCATCACCACACTCTTATTTTTTGTGTTGATGCTCTATACAACAAGTAAACCAATCCCTCTCCATGAAATTCTCATTTCTGTGTATCCTCTTTATACTGGGACCTGGGTCTGAACTGAAGCATGCAAAACCCCATAAAAAGTCTGGAGAGGAAAGGTTCTGCCTGACAACTTTGAACAAAAAGCTGCAAATCAGGCCCAAGCTGGAAGAGTATGAAGAGGCATTAAGGTAGCAGAAGTCCCCACAAGCACATGGGACTGGTTTTCACATAGGATGTTTTCACTTGTACTTTCAAGTTAAAATTTTCAGATATCTATGAGATTTGAGTGCTTAATTCCTATTGAATTTGCTAGGTTTTGGGTAACTAAGTCCCTCAAGCTTTTTCAAAAATCCCATCCGTAGTCATTTTCCTGTCCTTGTTCTCACTAATTAGCACAATGCTCCTGAGTGTGACTTTACAACACTGCAGAGGATTCTCCTCAATATGTGTGGGGGGTGGGGGGAGTTATCGCACTGAAATTTTATTCAAAAGAAGGAAGAAGAAAAACATTTCTATTCACATTAGGTTTTGTAAAACCATTTAGTGTTATGAAAAGCCTAATGTTTAAGCCTAAACTAAGTAGACAGTGATCCTTTAAGTCCCTGTCTTCCAGTACATTTCACCATTCTATTCTTTCAGGGAAAGTTAGGTTATTCTTTCACCTTCCAAAGTCCTTGATGGGTAATTTCTAGAGAATATTTAAATATGTAAAGTATTTTTGTCGGCAAAAATGTCTATAGAAATTTCCTCGAACTCCAGCATGTATTTACCCACCTCTCAGAAATTTTTCTTCCATTTTCTATTAATATTATTTCACTAGTATCAGTCTCTGTTGAGAAATTTAGTTTAAGCTGCCTAGCAGTCTTAAAAGAGAAAGATCTATTAATTTAATCATTTATATGAATCATGTCTAAATGATCTCAGCAGAGAAAATGTGTTAGCCATTTAAATCCCATCATTACATATTATATAATAATTACCACTAATTCTAGTTTGGAAGGGCCACAATATTGCTTTACATACTTAATATATTCAGAACATCTACCTTACCAAGCTCAGTCTTTTTGTGACCTTTGAGTTTACGCTTGTCTCTTGATTATGAACATAGGACAGGCTCTCCAAGAAATTAGGTATGCAAAACATGCACACAGTACCACATCTATTTGGCATGCACAGCTACCACGGTTTTTTTGATATCTCGAGTAATTTTTGTCTCTGGAAGATATCAAGTATGCTATTGATACAGTTGTAATCAAAATAATATTTATTTGTTAAGTCTTCTTAGTATACTTAGTGTTGTACGTGACACTAACTCACACTGTACCAAGGTGATCTTACAGCACAAGATGGAGTTATTCACAGGAGACTACAGGGTGTAACTGCCACTGAATTTACAACCTCCTTACTCTGAGAAGTCTTTTTAAACAGTGTGTGCAAGCAGACAACTATACACATATGAACTGTATGCACACTTTTGTCCACAGCCCAGACTAAGAGAATTCATGTGGAATTTTCCCAGGGAAAAAAGGGACAATATTAATTAGCCAGAAGATCTGCATAGGTCTGAGCATAAGTTTCACCATACACTATCACAGAGCACTCAGGCATGCAAGGCCCAGGGAGGGGGAAAAAAATTAATGTACAGCAACAAATGAACAAGCTACCAAATTGCTTCCCTGTTTGGCAACCTTAAAGGCCATCAACATACAGTTCCTCGTTAGAAGCCAATCCATTTCACACATGAGCACGACAACTCAGCAGAATTTAGCTAAAACTGGGTCCAAACACTGTTGATGTATCACAGTATCACAGTATGTCAGGGGTTGGAAGGGACCTAGAAAGATCATCTAGTCCAACCCCCCTGTCAGAGCAGGATCACCTAGACCAGCTCACACAGCAATGTGTCCAGGTGGCTCTTGAATGTCTCCAGAGAAGGAGACTCCACAGCACTCCTGGGCAGCCTGTTCCAGTGCTCCGTCACCCTTACTGTAAAGAAGTTCCTCCTCGTGTTAATACTAAAACTCCTGTGGTCCAATGAAGTGCTACTGGCACCATGCTGAACACGAGAGCCTCCAGTTAGAGCTCTGCACCTTAGGTCACAAAGGGTGCTTCCAGTGAGTGATATTTCAGAAGAAACACCAGTTCTGTGGACTTACTAGGACCCCATTGCTCCAGTACAGCTTACAGATGTATCTGGCTTTGCCCTTGACAAAGGTTGAACTGTGTTTCTGCCATACTAGAACAACATGAGTAGCTTCAAAGAGCGTGGGCACTCAGTTTATTGTTATTCTTTTCTACCAGCTCTGCATGAATGTATCTACCCAAACCCTTTCCTCTATCAAAACTGTAACACAAGATACACTCCTGATTAATTACAGAAGAGTGAAACTTCCAACTTTCATATCCCAAGGGTCAAATTTATCCCTGGTGTAACCCACAACTCAGTAGTGAGACAAATTTGGCCCTAGGTGACTTCCCCCTCACAACTAACTCATTACTCCATCCCTTCTATAGCTGATGAATTCAGCCCCCTGTGTTCTGTTTGTAACCATAATTAGTATTCATTTTGCAAGCTTAACGTTCACCCTTGATACAGGACTGAGCCTCATGTTAATCGCTGCAGTGTCTTACTGCCTTTGACTCTGATCTGTCAGGTTTGCATTACTTGTCCCATACCTAATTTTTTGCCCTTACCAGCCAACTAGCACCTCGACATCACACTGTGTCAGAATTAGAAACTTTTGACAGATCTGTAATCATCTAGTTCTCATCAGCTCTATGCATGTTAGTTACTTCATTTCCACATTCTAACAGTTAATATGCCTTAATTTCTCTCACTTTGTGAATATTTAATTCCTCCCTTTTCAACATCATTTTTAGGTTGTGTGAATCATTTTCAAAGCCTTTGCTATTCTCCTTCCACTATCATCTGCATATTTTATGAAATGGCACAGTTGAATCTCTGAGGGCTCTTGATAAAAATGAAACTGGCAGGCTGCTCATTAGTTGTTTACCTGGAGCTGTGTGAATCCCCTAGAATGGTGGATTCCCATTTGGATTTGAATTAGGATATTCTGACACATAAGAATGGAAAAGCTTTCCAAGCTAAGTGTGATTCTCTTTGCCCCCCTTCCCCTTCAGCCCCAATTAATAGTTCTTCTAGGAAGTTTGCATTCTTTTGACCGAACTGCTAGTCGTACAGTACCATGTACACCAACATCTGAAACAACTGGATTGTTGAAAGGTGAGAGACAGAGGCTGCAGCCAATTAGCAACTCTAATGAGGGGGAAAAGTGTCCAATCAAGAATGCACAGAGGGCAGCATGAACTTTTCAGGCTTCCAGAGTCAAACCAAGTTGCTGGGACTAGGGTTGCAGTTTCTTTAAGCATGTATTTTAATGGCAAGTAATTTAAAAAAACCAACTACATTCAGTGGAAATGTAGTTTTTATTTATAAAAAAATAAGTGCTTAACAGTGACCATACACGGCAAGCCTTACACAGCTATTACACCAGGAAGACCAGTTTTCATTATTTCCTTGATCTTATTTATGCAATAAGACACTTCCATGTCTCACCACTGAAATAAACTTAAGAATCACATTCAACGATTCATTAATTATGAGATGGGAAAAGGACACATTTATGTTTATCAGAAAACCATGGATTATCAGCAGAAGAATCCAATGGGTTACCAACTCCATCCCTGATGCAGAACACTTTCCCTACTACGTCTAAACTTCTCTTATTCAGAAACTGGGTGCATGCTGTTTGCATATCTCTAGGCAATTCTCCATGTCACATCTACAGAACCCCCACACCTCAACTTTACTATAGTTTTATATTTTACTATCTACATATCACATTTGGCTTCATTTAATTTTTACATAGATATAATGCTCTTGCTTTTCATAGATTTCTCTTTAAAGTTGCAAAGCTATCTCTTCATGCACTAAACAATGAATATTTTGGTCTCTCCTGACTTCACAAATAGGGAATTTGGGCCATGATAATAAGGCTAAGAGAGGTTTTCCAGCTGTAGAAGCTGCATCTGCATTGATACTTTGTTCATACAGGTATATCGGTGAAAGTAAAAGCAAGAAACAGAAAGCACTTGATTTTGATAGGAGTCATCTTTGTTTTATCCTCTTGTCCTACCTCATACATCTTGGCCTTAACACCTCTCAAAACTTTGTACACTAAAATCATAAATAACCAAGAGCAGAGCTTGTAATTAAAATTCCACGTTTTCTAGCCATGTAATATTACATATTTTATTCCCTGAAAATGAATAGCCAAGAACAATCAGAAGCTTAGATCTCTTGTCCCTAGAACTCTACCTCCTTAGTATCAATTAAGAGGATAGTGAGAAACAATTTACTTGCATATCAAATTGTTTGATGCTAGCTCTCAATCATGTGTCTCTTACAATTTGTCCTACTGGTTAACATTCCAGCTTCAAGAAGCCCCTGAACATTCAAAAAAATCTAATAATGAAAAATTATGGGTTTTTTATAAAGCCGTGGCTAGATTGAGGGTAGACTGAAGTAGGCTTTATTTACCATAAAGATTCAGATATTAGATATAAATATATAAAAAATTATTTTTCAGTCTCATGAAGCTTGGTGGCCTGCATGGCTGGGTTTTTAATTCTTGGGGTTGACAGTATTGCATTCTTTTGATTTGTTATATATGCTTCAGATCTATTGCTTTTTAATTGGACACGAACATGCCTGTGAACTGAACTTAGTCTCCAAGGGTTTGCATAAAATTAGCCAAGATACAGAGAAAGAGTTGTCACTACAACTCAAAACTATCAGACACTGCAAGTAGTTAGAAAGAACAATAGCCATAAAGATGCTCATGCAACACCATGTAACTAAACATAACAAGCAGCAGGTTTGGTAGAGTGATATTTTAAATCAATTTTCAAAGTTAAGTGTTTAACATTTATCAATTTCTGCATTTAGTATTTTTCTATCTTTTTAAATATTGGTTGGATTCAGAAATACTTTTATCCTAACAACTAGAAGCATATATGCACTCACTCTCAGTGATGTTAGCCTTTCAAAAATCTTAAAGATCTCGGCCTACAATGTGATTGTTTCAGAAAGGCATTCTTACTGTTAGAACTGCACAGAAAAGAATTTTGTTAGATGCTAATGCAAGTTAAATTAACTTGTGACTTCAGTCTTTCAACACTAGCCAGTGTGGTTACCTTAATGCAAGGAACATTAATGAATTCACTTTTAGTAAAGCATTAATATGTATGAAGCAACTTTTAAAAAATTGTTCTCTATTTGATGAGGACAATTGTCATATCTCTTACTCCTATACCACTGCACAGTCTAGGCAAAGCAAAAGACTTCTTTAGGAAAGAGCAATTTAAAGCAACAGTTCAATTGCACATTAAGCCCTTGATCTGTTCTTGCTCTTGATGGAAGTCATCTGCATCAACCTTATGCTGCTTATCTGTGCTGACCAGAACACTGTATGGAGCAAACAGACTTCTACCAGCCCAAAGCTTTATAAATAAAATGAAATGCTGCTTTTCTTAAAATGTGGTATTGCTCTGCATAGTGACTGTATGGAAGTGCTCACAAGAAAGCACAAGCAACAATGCGGTTACCCTAACAGAAAACCTGAACTCAACAGGGACTGCAAACGAATTTGGAGGTGGTGATCACATGGGGTGAGAATACATTACTCTGGGAATTAGGACAGGTCAAAGGACTGGAAACACAGGGAAAAACAAATCACTTGATGCAAGCAAATAAAAGACTTGACCAGAAAGGCTAACTGTGTCTGCAGAGATGCTGCTCTTTTCTGAGCTGGTTGTCAACTTTTTCCAAAAGTCTTTTCAAGAAAAAAAGCTTTCCAGTTTGCCTTGGTACAACACAGAGCCATGGCTTCTGCTTGTCTACTCTCCCTACCCCTCCTCCCGCATGTTAAACAGACCAGAGACCTGACATTTGATGTTGTTTGTTTGAAATGATAAACTTAATCATGAGTGAAATGTTAGGAAGTGACAGCGCTGGCCACAGTAAGGTCATTTCTCGCTTCAGCCAAGTACAATACAGCTTTCCCCTTAATTGCATTGCCAGTCCTTGCCACAGGAGGACCCAGGCATTTGCAAGTAGGGAACTGAATCTGTCTTTGTGATAATTAAACCATGGACCTCTGTAAAGACTGCCAAATCTGCCATATGGTAGTTTTATGACCTAGACTGCTGTTATCTCTTGAGAAAGCTAACATCCTAATCTCATTTCAGTTATCTGTGATCAGAACCCACATTTCTAGAGGGCAAAAATACAGGAGTACTGCTTGTCACAGAGCATCCTAGAGCAAAAAGATTTTTTCCAGTGGTTCACATTCATAAAATGAAGAAAACTCTTTATTGACATGCTGGAATTAAAACAGAAATCAAGAAGCTAAACCCAAATAACCTGTAGGTTATCTGCACATAGATTGTAACATCTCTGTGAAAAATTCCTCAGACTTGAATTTGAATAGATGAGCACTCTGATGATTAATTAAAACATTAATTGTGGGAAGATTGTGAAAAGGCTACTGAGTTTTTCCACTGCAAATGCATTATTTTAAAACACAAACACAATAGACTAGTGCCTTTAGAAGTCGGATATCATTGTCACTGTCACTGCTGTAAGGGCATCCTCTTGAACTGGGCAAATATTTTACAGGAAGAGAAAGCCAGGCTGTAAGATGTCTGATATAAAGAATGAATGGATCAGAACTGCTGCTGGATAATGCTTTATGCCTGGTCCTTCTAGTACTGCTATCATTTCAATAAATTAACACTACTTTTTCTTTAAATCTGTAAAACATCCATCTGAGCATTTGCACTGTGGTTCAGAAACACATTGCCCTTTAGAACTAAAATACAAACACCAGCTGTGGTCACCTTCTTCTATATCTTTTGGAGCTGGATCATTTCATAACCAAGAGAATGCATCTGTTCCTTTCAGCAAGGTTATGTTTTCAAAAGTGCATTGAAAGCATAAGAAACAGGCAACATATTTTTCATCTCACTGGTAGCAAGCAAACATACAGTCTATATTCTGTGATGGCTAAGAGGGCTTTAAATATAAGTATCTCTAGTAGTTGAAATTGCAATTTGAAAATGATGCTTGTTATATGTTTTGAGATGGGATATTTCTTTGCAAAGAAAAACCTAATGGCTACTCAGGTCCATGTTAAGCTCTCCAGACCGATGACCTTCATCACATTTATCTGCTAGACAGACACTCTTATCAAGAAATTACATAGGTCTGTTTTTACAGAAATATTCTGGTTATATGATCTAGATAACATAGCCTGCTATAAATCACCCTGGTTGTCCCCTGATATTTTGAAAACTGATGAGACTGCCGATTCTTGCTTCTTACTTTGTATGCAAATGATAAATTATAGATGGGAAATAGGAAAAAGAAGGTTTTACTCATTTGCTGGATTGAAACAGACTGGATTAGTGAGCGAGCAGTAGTACCCTTGGACTATTTATTGTGACATTGCTTAGAAAAATTCAAACCCCAAAGCCTTCAAATCACTGGGGACATTGTTAGCCTTCTGCAGGAATTATTAAAATGTACAGAAATGTATGAGCATCACTTTATAATAATTAATCAGGGGCTGTTGATTAATAAAGCTCATTTTTTAGTCCCGATGATTCAGGGTATTATCCAAAGGACAGTGTCCTTGTCATATTGATTAAGAAACCAGACTTTGCTGTGGAAGAAAGTGTAAGAAGAGGCGCGCTTCTTCCTTCCCCCCTCCACCACATTAAATAAATATTGAATGAGAATATTAACTCGTTAACCTTGACAACAATTTGTAATTTTCATAAGGAGGAAAACTCGCATATTCAGCAAATAAATTGCTGCAGGGATTTCAGGGAAACAAATTGGAGAGAATGAAGAATGCTACCATATGAATTCTGTCGTTTTTATGGGCTGCGATGATAAATTTGTTTGGTTATGTCCCTCAATTAAGGCCACAAATACTGTAAAGCGTCAGAAGCAAGTTAACTAGTAGAGCTGGTACAGAGGAGTCTGGGTGACAATCTAAGGTCATTCAGGAAGTTAAGTTTTCTTTCTTCTTTTACATCTAGCTCAGATCAGGAGCAAACATCTTAACCGAGTTAGAGTGCATCTTCTGCACAGCATATTAATCCCCTTAAAGCCTTTGTTAAAAGATAATTCCATTTATTAGGTATTGCCTGAGAAAATCTTTATGTGGAATTAACAGCACCAGTCACAGGTTTTACAGGGTTATCTAATTATTTTGAACTCAGTTTAACCAAGAATGCAGGTAAAATAAATAATTTGGAAGCTGTTTACCTCTGCAGTTGGTATTATTTTTTAGCCCCCTATAAAAATGTTACACTTTGAAACTCAAGCTGGCTTGCTCTTGTAATGATTACAGGAAAAATGGACACTCTTTATTCCTTCATGTATTTCCAGCTGTAAAAACCTTATTTGTTCAGATCATTGACCAACTCAGTAAGCCAGCAAAACACATTTAAGCATGTGCCTAGTTTTAGGCTTGTTTTGCCTCAGCTGACATCAAGTAATACTATGCACACTTAAAATTAAGCATATGCTTAACTGCTTTGTTGGATTACAGCCTAAATTATCTATTAATCCAATTGCATGCTTTCCTCTGATCACTGCTGTCTTGAAATACTTACTGTACGATAGATTTAACATAAATGCATTATGTTTGTCAGGCGTGCCACTAGATTTGCATGCTGTCCTTGTCTGCTTGGGCATATTATCATCCATAGGAGAATATTAAAGATTTAATATAATTTTTAAAAATTTAATTTTAGTGACTTTTTGAAGGATATGAGTGAACTATATCTTGTTTGGGAAAGTAAAAGGAAAAATTAAAAGTGTTTAATACTTTAAAGGTCCAGATAGGGAACATGAGGCAGGTAAGAAAACGCACATGGAAACTAGCAGCCTTGGAACAGAAAGGCAAGGCAACACACATGGTATTTGGTATACTGCTAGTTACTTTTAGGGCAACAATAACTGGTGTCTGATTATATTCCAATTTTACTGTACTCGTTCTGCAAGGACTGCAAGACAGACAAATGTTGTCTCTCTACCTTTCATGCAGGAAGCTTAGGCATAGGAAGCTGGCTGCCAGCCTATTAAAGGTATGTAAGTGAATTCACATTCATTTCAATACAGGAATGCATATGAGGTGCCCAGATATTTCAGTGAAGGGGACCACTGAAATCACGGCACATTTGCTGCTATTTTGCCTTTCCAATATGTACCTTTTGATGGCTGTTTTTCCTTGGTATCCACAGGCATTTTAATGATACTGTCATTTTAAGTACACTTAGAAAAAGCCTCACAAATGCAGCCTTAAGTAATTTGCCCATGATCTCACAGGATCCTGTGAAGGAACTGGTTTAAAATCACTGTACCACCCTCCTCCTCTGGCCAGCCCTGATCCTTCCAAGTGAAATCCTCACCATCTTGTAGCAAAGGTGGCAGTTTGACTGCTTGCAGCAACTGAAGCAAGTTTTCAATCCTGTGCAGCTACACCTGCTGTGCTGCTCTAGCTGAAGTGCAGAACAAAATTTTGCATAACCCTGATAAGATGTTATGAACATGAAGCAATGGGGTATGTGCTCAGAGATGCACTTATTCACTTATGATGCATTTATAGAGGATAATAGCAATAATGACTTTTGCTAAGCCTTTTTGTTCTCAAAGTGCTAAAAGCAAAAATAAATAAATAAGAAAATCCCTGAATTTCTATTACTGGTGGCACTGGAATATAATCAGGCAGTACCTGCAGGATAAATCAAAAGATTAAATTAAGTTGGGATTTGAATCCCCACTAAACAAAGAATCAAACAGAGATTATGTTTTCCTGGACTCTAGTCCCAGAATAGCTTTCAAGGGCCTCCCTTACAAATATAATATCATTATTTGCTTTGACCACTGGTACGTTAAAGAAAATACAGGAAAGGAGGTGGAAAGGGGAGTAGACAGGCAAGCAACAATATGGAGAGCAGTATGGGGCATGCTAATTTTTATTCATTGCCTGGCCTCCTGCCTGCTTCTCCTGAGTCTATTCAGGTCCTAGCCTTGGGTTCTGACTCTTGACCGATATCTGTCAGCATGTTCTGTATCCTGCCTTCTGCTGCTACTTTTGTTCAGCCTGATATTTTTACCTTGCTTTTTGCAGGAGACTGATACCTGTCCCTCCTCCCACACTGCCATCTCATGAAGCTGTTTATTCCTTCTTCATAAAAGCACAATAGCCCAAATTCTCTACCTCTGGAGAGAGGTCATTCAAATACAAGCAAGGCTAATCTTAATCACAGAATAATAATATATTTAGTAGCATGAGAATCATTGTACTGGCTCTGACCCACAGGCTGTACAGTCCAGAATTCCTTCTACCAGCAACTGAAAAAAGGTGAAAGAAACACCAAAACTTACAAATTTATACTTCCCTGCCCACAAGATGTCACCCTGAATTTTAACAAAGGTAGATTTACCCTCATATATATAATTCTCCCTTCTCTTTCCATATTCTGTTCATGGGAATCAACTCCATTAACCCTTGAGTATTCATGATTGACACAATCACAAAAATCCTGGTCCTGACCTCAGTTGCATATTAGCAACATATTCCACCATTGACTTTTGGGCTATATTTCCTTTACTTTCCCATCATGCTGGATAAATATTTCCAGACCAGTCTGCACAGCTCAATCCAGTGTGACCAAAGACTGTTTTAGCAACGTTCATCTCTCAAGTTTGAGACCGAGTATGTGAGAGATCCTTTAACGTAGAGTCTTAAAGCGTGTTATCTGATAGCAGCAGCCTCAGATTTCAAGTATTTCACAGCTTTTGGATGATAAAAAAATCTCAGTATGAAAAAAAGGAATGAAAAGTATCTCCAAACCTTCTCGAAAGTGGAAGTGACAACAGCCTTACAAGAGTGCATTTGCCAAATCTTTAGCCTTAGAAAATGATATATTTTATTTTCTACAGTTTAGTATGCACTATTTTAAAAACTGATTCAGTTTGTTTAGACCCCAGAACTGCAACTCCATCTTGAGAATGTGTACACAAAGCTTTGCTGCTCTTTTCATCAAGAAAGAAGCTGTTTCTGATAGATTCTTTTGCGCCTGTTTTGCATATTGCCTCAGCTCTGTCTCTGCACAGAGACCACAGACCCAATCGTGGGAAGGGAGCGTGTCAATGACCCATTAGAAACCTGACATGACATTTATATGCACGCTTACCAGGGTTGCTCTCACAGCACAATAATTACATACACAAATGAGGTTTGAAATTGCCCTTTTATGAAAATCCAAACCTTGATATTTAACTATTTAATAAGAACCTATCTTGCATCTGATTTGCAAATCAGATGTTTGTGTTAGAGGGTAGATTTTTCAGAGAGAGGAGGTCTGACACTGGTATTGCTTTTCTGTATCTCTTTTGAGTGTTCATTTATAGAGCATGCATACATGAAATTGGCTTTTTTTGTGTAAATATTTGTTTTATCTCTTCATAAGTGAGTGTTTACACACAACTGTCAGATACCCAATAACTGGACACACAACTGGCACAGAGAGGCACATGTACAAACTTGAATTTCAGAACTTCTAAACACCTTTGAAACAGGCCTCCCAAATTTATTAGTGGGTGATTATGAATACCCTTGCACCAGAATACTGCACCACACTGTAATGGGCCTCTGTCAAAGAAGTCCCAGCCTATTGCTACATACAAAGAATAGAATTTTACCAAAGTTACGTGCTATATTGAACCCATATATTATATACTGTATTTTATTTTTCAAGTATATTATTTTATGATTAACTCAAAGCATGGAGGCCACTTTCAAGGGAAGTTTCTTCCAGATTTTATGGAAACAGACTTAAATACTTGCTATCTTGGAATTTTTATCTCTAGATTATTTTCCTACTTCCTGCTTTTTCTCTAATTCAAGAAAGCTGATATTTTGGAGATTCTGATACAAGTGTCAGATTAGAGAAAAGAGTGTAAGGAAATTACTCTTTCTAATCTCTATGCAACATCAACAACACTTAGTTTGAAGTTGAGGATCTCCCAATACTTAATATGGCTCTAAGTTGGAAAATGCTGTATATCAGGCAGTTAATCACTATACCTACTGTACGAGTGGGAAAACAGAAGCACAGGGTGTTTAACTGATTTACCCACAGCCACATGTCAAGCTTGTAATAGAGCTTGGAAGTAGTACTGAGATCACCTGGCTCTCAGTCTTTACCTTTAATAGCAAGACCATCTGCACTCCTAGACACTATAAATATACAAATACTTAATTTTGCTGATGAGTTTTAATGAGTTGTACATGCATACAAATGTATGTCCAGACCAATGAAATATGTCACACCTGTCACAACACCATGCTCTGGGAGGAAATGCAAGCCTAGTAGGCAATATCTGCTGATGAAAGAAGCCAGCACCTCTGGCTCTGAGAACACTATAGCGGGTTTAGAAAAAAAGTTTAAAAAATGTCCCCTCTCCCACTCCCAATAAGCTTATCCTTCCTTATTTTTGTCAGAAGGGGTAAGTAGGGTCCTGAACCAAACTTCCTAGAATGAGAGTAATTGTCAAGCAGCTGTAGTGAAGACTATTCCTACAGAAGATTAAACCATTGAAGTAGGAACACTGTTCTCAACATGTACTACAAACATCTTTGAAATTTCTGCTCTTTCTAGAAAATATTCTAATCTCATATCCAGTAGGAGATTGTGTTCATGCCAAGTACACACTTGCTATGAAAACTCACCAGTTACCTTAATGTTACTTCAAACACCAAGTAAAAATAAAAGCTGAGAAACACCGTAAAGAGAACATCATCATCTAAAGCAAGGCTAGAGGGGTTTAATAGAAAAATAAATAGTTTATTGCTGTTACTTTTTCACTGATTTCCACCTATCATGCAAGAATACAAGGAAACCTAAGGGATTAACCAGATTTACTCACAGGAAGCCATCATTTTTCCAAGACTTTTCTCCAGCAAGTTTCCCTAATTTTCCAGGCTAACACAAACCCAGAATTTAGAGGAAAGTGAAGACAAACAGGAAATGTCTTAAGAGTTGTATTTCTACAGAGGTGAGATAAAATACAAAATGCATAGAGTAAGCTTCCTAGCTCAGACAAATATTCACATTTAATTATCATGCCTACACAAAAGGGCCTATCTTGGACATTGCTGAGCCTAAGAGATGCTGAGTGTCTTCAGGTACAGCAGCTCAGCCCCTTACAGGAGCAGGCTGTAAACAAGCATAATTTCTTTTTACAAACACAGGAAGGAAGTTTATTTCAGAAATTAGCAAGCTCACACTCCCTGCTGTCATAAACAGTCATTTTCCACAGTATGATAAAGAGATATCAGCATTATTCTCCATGATTAAGTCATTGATAAACTGGCGTCTTTACAACAAGCACCATGCCAAGATTTATTAGCACATTGGGCATACAAAGTTCTCTAACCTGAAGTTGTAGAGGCTCAGCAATCTCTTCAAATGTTTTGAAGGCATACAGGTACACATAGCAATGATTACCAGAATATAAAATACAAAGGAAGAAAAGTGCAGTGATTTGCACTGATTATTAAGCAAAAATAGAAAACTTTAATTAAATTCTTAATTTTGCAAATCACTGAAAGGAGAAAATAACATACCTTCCATGAGCAGACATTGAAATTAGATTAGCTTGACAAGCCCATTTCAGAAGGAACAGGAATTCTTCAGTGCATTTATTTAATAGACATGAACATGTTATGAAGCAGCTCTTTATTACAACATCCTAAAAATGTGAGTGAAAGGATTTTAAATCCCACATCTTGGTGCTGTTTTTAGATGAATACAAAACATTAAACGAATCTGAATAATGACAGCTTGCTATTCAAAGCAACCTTTAACAGGATCAAGAAGAATAGAGTAAATGGGGCTAACTAATATTCCTGTGTGGCAAGCAGGTTCTTCAGAGGGGAAAAGAAAATGGTTTCCCTATAAGCACACCTTGCAGCAACAAATCTTTTGTCATGCCATAGTTGTGTGGACCACCTAGGGGAACCTTCTGTGCTCATCATGTTTCTCCCATGACCAGGCAGCCCAGCAGCACTTGTACACCCAAGTCCATTAGTTATCTAGTTGAAAAAATCATAGAACCCCCCCAAGTTGGAAGGGAACTACAAGGTTCATCAAGTCTAACTCCCATTAGGCATAGGACAAAACCCCAAGATCATACAAGGTGACTAAGGGCATTGTCCAAGCGTCTCTTAAATTCCACAAGATTTGGAACCATGACCACCTCCCAGGGGAGCCTATACCAATGCTCCACCACCCTCTGGGTGAAAAACTTTTTCCTAACATCCAGCCTGAATTTCCCCCAGGACAGCTTCATACCATTCCCCCGTGTCCTGTCACTGTCCACCAAAGAGAAGAGGCTAGCCCCGACTCCTCCCTCTCTAGGGAGGAGGTTATAAACTGCAATGAGATCCCCCTCAGTCTTCTAAAAAATATTCAAATGCATCCATTTATATGTGTGCAGAAATGCCAGATGGGAAACTGATCCCAAATACATTGACATCAGTGGATGTCGTCCTGAGAATCTGCTTGGCCATGGTCAAGAATCCATTTGCTTGTACAAACAGTGGCTTGTATCAAAGCATAATTACTTTTGTTCTCAAGGTTTCTTTGGAAACTTCAATTAAAGCTTTTCACGAGGCATAGGCATCTACATTTGCTCTGTAAATTGTCACTGTCCTATTCTTAAAAGTGATGGTCCACTTCTGTATCAGTCATAAGCATGCTTTCAGTAAGACAGCAAAACAGGTAAACAAGTAAAAAGTCTTATCCTATTAGATCATTCCTCTGAAAGCTCACATATTAACGACCCTATCACTTACTAAAAACTTGTAGAAAGGATGAATTTGGCTAGGCACACTGAAGTAGCTTTAGTCACTAAGCTTCATGGAAAAATATCATAAAAATACAATTCAAAAGACAAACAGCTTGAAGGCTGCTGTGTTAAAATGTCATCCAGAAAAAAAAAAAATAGGAATAGGGTGGATAAACCAACTTTTTACTCAAATATGTACAATGGAGCACTGATGACTAGATGAACCAACTAGACACACGAGTCTGAGCATCTGTGATCCTAAGGTTCTAGGTGTATCAATCTGGCCCTGACAATCATTTCTTTATGTAGAATTATTACATAATCTTCTAAATTGATTCTAAACCAATCCATTACCTCTTCTTTTTAGAGATTTCCATGTCCACAGGCAGAAGATGCCACGCATAAAGTTACCAGCAGAAGCCATTTTAACTGCACACGCTTTGATTGCATCTTGTCTGAAAGTGAACTCCCTTCCCCCAGTCACTGCACTGCCTGCATCAGTGTCAGATTTCTAAAATGATATTGTCTGGTGAGGAGCAACCAAGAACATTTACATTGCTTCAGATGTCTGTTTCTGTTGTTGAGCCAGTGACCTCTGCTATGACAAGTATGTATATTACTCACACATTGACACACTGTACCTTTTCTCTACCAATCTCATCCTTCATAAATGCACCTGATTTAGAGTCTCCAAGATCTACACCCTTTCCTGATAAGTATTATTCTTCCTAGATTTTGAGAGATTGAGAACACTTTTTTGTCTTTTCCTTAAAATGCCAGAACATGCCACTTTGACCAGGAATAAAGGACTTCAGACCATGTGAAACTGCTTGCATGTGTACCAGTAAGGACACATTAGAAAAACAGCACTGTGGTATACTTTGAAGTCCATAGAGAAGTACTTGGAGCTAGCTTCTCAACTTCTATGGATCAGCTTTGCTCCATCAGCTTTATTTACTTGGATCTGACCTTTTGCTTTTAAATTGTTAATAGCTAATAACTATCTGCTCTTCAGAAACTTTTCCCCCAGGAAGCCCACAATATAATTTTAAAGGAGGAAAATAGTTTTATCACATTTAATGTAAACGTTAGCAATTTTGTTGAAGGAAAGGATGTCACAGAATAGCCAAAAACATAGAATGAAGTCAGTTGTATTCTGACAGATGGACTTGAAGAGAAGGGAACTGATACAAGGAAAATCAGGAAGCTGCAGTGATCCAGGCTGGAACTGACTAAGTTATGGACAGAGATTTTACTAGCAGGGATAGAAATGATAAATGCAAGTGGGGGAATTGTTTTTAAAGAGTAATGGAGAAAGATAGAAGGTATTGAAATTTGGCTAATGAAGCAGAAGAATCTGCAGAGATTGTAAGAGTAAAACCAAAAGGGATAGGACTTTTTGAAAGTTTTTTTCATCCTCTTTCTGTTACGCTGACTTCTTTTAGACTGAGCAAACATTGTGTTATATATCTGTCTCATTGTCTTCTGTCACCTGAGTTAACGCCTCTTTTACTGCTGCAAAAATGGCTACTCCAATGATAGGTCAGACCAATTATTTCTTAAATGGTTTGTATTCACCTGCACTTCAAATGTGTGGCTTTGAGAAACAAAATAACAGCACCTCATTCTCAGTCTGCTCCCAAGATCCATTATGCTAGCAACACATCAGTCTGCTCAATTAAAGAGCCAACGACTACAAAGCAACTGTATATCATTTGTATTACCTTTCTAGAGTCGACACTTTATTCACAAATATCTGACTCCAAGAGGTCCTTTTCTGCTTAGCTATGTGCTTTATCCTAGCATGCATTTGTGTTTAAAAAAAAAAAATCAGCAATGTGCTTTAAGCAAAGATTTCTTTGTCCTGCATACAGCTACAGCTATTTATTTTCTGCTATAGAATTTTGCAATTCTTTGCTGCCTACTTCAAACCAATTTGTTAGAGGCTTTCCAAGTCCCATGAAATAACAGACAGTCTGAAGGCATACTTCCAAAATATTAGAGATCCAACACTTAAACCAATATTATCGCTTTGCAAATAAGCTTAATACTCATTCAGTTTTGAACTATGAATATATTAAATAATTTGAATGAGTTATACCTCCTTAAGCTAACTGTGACTTCTGCCAAGCAGTATCCTAAGGTTCAAGGAGATAGACAGCATTTCTTCATAGTCCACTACTCCAAGTTAAGACAGACATTGGTTCAGTCTGTGTAGATACCAGTCCTGGCTATATTCAAGATCCACCAATCCATCTTTCAAACATGCCTCCTCCACTCACTGTTCCTCCACATCTACTGCAGTTGCTTGGAGTTATCAAGTGAATTTCTCACATCTTATCTAGAGCTGGTATTGGTATCTCTCAATATAATAGCAGCCCTCCAGCATCCAAAGAAGAGGTTGCAGAAAAGATGGACCCAGGCTCTTCGCTAAGGTGTACAGTATGATAATAAGAAAGATTATTTTCTGTATGGATACAAGGATAACATTTTTCCTTTGTGAGGATAATTAGGCGCTGAAATTGGCTGTCCAGAGAAGTCATGGCATTTCCAGCCCCTGGCACTTTTCAAGATCCAACTGAGAAGAGCCCTGAGCACCCTGGTCTGAACTCAGTGTTTCCTCCTGCTTTGAGCAGGAGGTTGGATTAGAGACCTCCCAAGATCCCCTCCAACCTGAGTGATTCTGTGATAATAAGAAGCAATCATGAAATAAACCCAGCTATTCCAGCATCATAGGTCTTTTGCACAGAAGCTTATTACAACTGCCAGAAAACTTCAGACAGCTCCTTGCTGAGCTAATTTAAAATAACAAGACAGAGCCCTGAAATATGAGGTCTTATTCTCCACTCTTCCAGACTTCTATAGTAACTCTCTTGTATGACAAGTTCGTATAAAATGCTACAAGAACAGGATTCTCTACCTACTTATATTAGTAGCAGAGCCACACATCCATTGGCTATTCACAGGGCCAAATAGCTCTGTAATTCGTTTTCCTCTTTTACACAGCCACATAAGCCACATGCACCTATGAAAGAGCAGGATCAACCCTAGAGATGACATAGGATAGTAAAAACCTTTAGCTCTACAGCAGAGGAGTGACACAGGTGTTCCAAAGCCTTTAGGACAGCCCAGGTTGACTACTTCTCATGTGGAGGTAAGCTCATTTCAAGAAAGTGTAAATTCTGCCTAGTGCAAAGAAAAATTACTTTGAATTAACTGGATAGATGTTATGAATAATCCACATTAAATTCTTAATTTTGGGTTACGATAGAAGACTTAATAGTGGTCAGATACCCACTGCTTATGCAATTAATTCTTAGCAAAGAAAATGAATGAGATAAGATATTTTAGAAATAATCTTTTCATACAAAAACAATGGAAATTTGAAGATGGATTAATATTTAGTGTCAAAACAGATTATAGTGTGAACAGAGTATGTCCTTACAGAAATCTATTTAACTAGTGATATCCTAGAGGGAACAAACTATAGGGCTCTTTGACATGAAAAATGTGAGTTTGCTCCTTGTGTTTACTAGAGCTCACAACTGGCAGGAAATAAGGCATGAAATGTATTTTCAAACATACAGTGTTCAAATATAATGCATTACTTTCAGTTGAGCATTGCTTTTAGGGATGTTAGCTCTCAGACCCCCATAAATAAGTATATTTTTAAAAAATGGATCAACACCCCAGTAACTTCATACACACACACAGGTATTGCTACAAAGTGCTTCATTTAAAAAAAAAAGTTCTGGCTCGGTGAAGCAAACACTCCTATTTGGTATCTTTGCCTAGCATGAACTAATAATTACAAAAATACCAGAATAGAGTAGTATTATGCATAACTAACACAACGTATGGTGGAAGAGGTATTAAGTGTAGCAACAGACATGAAGCATGTATATCCTCCCTAGGTCATGGTTTATGTAGGATTCTGACCCATCTTGCAGTAAAACCCATGTGAGAAGAAAGGTGACTTGCTGCTGGTTCTGCCAGACAACCCTGACTCCTGTGCTCCTGTGCTGTGAGATCAGTACCGAGAAGAAGAACTAGGACAGAGGGACTCCCACCAGCCAGCTAACAGAAAATTTCATCTCAAAGTTACTCTTAAGTGATAATGAAAGTATATATCTCAGAGAAAGATAATTGAATCATAACTCAAGACCCACACACTCTGCTGAAGAGATGCAAGAATATCATCTTTCCGTAAAGTATCTTTCCAAGATATTATTTCTCTACTATGGCCAGAGACATCTGTACCAAAAATCCACTGAAATGTAATTCTTTTGTATTGAGGTAATTAAGTAGCAGCAAAACATACAAATCTGCTCTTTAGGGTCATCTATAACCCAACCTGACTAATACTTTAAGAATATCATAAGTAAGTAAGTGATTGTTCAGGTGACACAAGCTTTAGGTAAAATGAGTTTTACACATTTTACAGCCAAAACTAAGTATGCAAAAAAGCATTACATCGGTCACACTTTTCCAAACCATAGATAGTGCAGTTAATTAACTTTGGATTTGGCCATTGCCAAATCCTCTCTTAAAATACAACTTACTTATTTAAAGTTTGTCACAAAAAATGTGGAATGAAATTTAAAAAAAAAAAAGAAAAGGCCAAGAAAACAAGAACCAAGACTACTTTTCAAAACAAAGCAGCTTTTTGCTTGATTACAGCAGAAATCAGCTGCATAGCAATTCTTTCATTAAACTACAGATAAAAATGATTGGGAATGTCTTGCTGCATAAGGGTGGGAACGTATAGAATAAAATATCATTTTGCTAGGCTGTTTAGAAGGGAGATTCATTTTCTTTAACTTTACTATTTCTCACCATAACAGTCTACTGGTTGTAACATACAGGAGGTGGTAGGAATAGGCTTACTTCTTGCCCTTTTAAGTTTTACAATGAAATAGACTGTAAAATGTGTCACACTGACTTCTCAGTATTGGGAATGATAGTAAGGCTAACTATGGTTAAGCCATTTATTACTGCTCAGTTCTTAATGGCAGGGAGACTGCTTTGCTTCTGCTGTACGGCCACTAGAAATGGCAGAATTATGGCAGGGACAGATATGGCCCATTTTCTTAAAATCAGTGTCATTCATTTCTACCAAAAAAAGGCAAAAGAAATTAATGGTTCTCTCTCATTCTTTATACTTTGATTCTTTAAGTTATTGAACACTTTCTATTCTCGTATGATTGAAAATGAACTGATAGAGGCAGGCACTTATCAGAAGCAAATCCCAGAACAGACAAGGGAACATATTCTCAGCTCAGTGCTAGATCACTTCACTGAAATTAGCAGCAGCTCTTTCCTATCAAAGATCAAAACATTTCTATATAGTGTTACATTCTGGGTTGAATGAGAGACTAGTTGCAGAAGCACAGGCTGCAGCTCCTGGGTACCTGGGATGGGGTCAGTGTGTGGATCTCACCACGACAGCTGGCAGCACTGCACTCAGGTACCCTAGCACCTGTGGTCCTGGACTGCAGCATCCATTATGCTCATATTCCATTTATATATAATATAAATTTATTAATGTGAATCATTGAGTTTTAGAGATCTAATGGTTTGAAAATGTATCTGTAAGATCAGGATCTGGGATTGAATGTGGGCTTCAGAGAATATTTTCTACGCTGGGGAGCCACAGGAGAGGAGATGCAACAAAATTTAAATCTTGCTATTATACTGTATAAGATAATTAAGGTGGGTTTCAGTTTTGCTTTAAAAAAATCTGTAACATTAAGGGTTTTTCCTGTGTTCTTATGCATAAACCCAGCTGGGGCAACTAAAAATCAAGTCCATCATACGTGCTGTAATTCATCTATTAGGTAAATAAATTAATGGGAAGCCAATCCATACATAAAGCAGTATATTTAGCACAGCAATGCCTTTCAAACATCTAACCTTTTAGCTGCATGTACAATGAGTGCTTTTGACAGTTTTATTAGTTGAATAGTTGTCCATTTATGAGTCCCATCACATTAAGAATGGGGTTTCTGTATTTCTGCCAATAAGCTAGAAGGGGAAACGTGTCTCTTGTGTTTTCTCTTCTTAGGAAAAACTGTCAGGCTGAAAAGACAGGTTCAAACAGTTACTTAGCCATCTTGGCAAACATGCTAATATTGTTTATAAATCCATAAAGTTATTGTTTTGGGATGGTTTCTGTTACCTTATTTTTTATAACATACAAGTGACTTCCAGTGTGTCAAGGAAACCTAATAAAAAGTAAATACAACCCATTTGCCTTTTATTCTGAGCACAGATTATATTAAAAAAAGCCAAATATATCTGCAACACAACTAAAACAGGATTTGTGTTTATTAACTTTTAATTTATAAAAGCCTGCATCACCTTATCTTTATCATGAAAATTATTATACAGTACTTGCTGGCTAGTGCCCCTATCCAGCAAAGTACAAACATATGTGTAGGTGCAGTATGGTGATACATACAGTGTCATTATGTCAGGTTTAACCTATATATCTCCCTGTAATGTTCCCCTCAGGCAAAAGCCAGACCAAAAAGTGGCCTAAGAGATGCCTTTGCAACCAGGATGGGTTTGGATGAGCCAGAGGCACAAGGGTATTTCTCTGCCAGTAACCATCTATTCAGATTTTCTTGACATCTTCCAACACTTCAGCCTAAGAACTCAGCTTGAACTAAACCTGGAGTGAACATCAGAGTAACATTATCCAGAGAATAACAACCAAAGAGTTCCCCAAAAAGCTGAGAGTTTTTCAGGTTTACTTATTTTTTTATTAGAAAACAAGCGAGATGACTTCCTGAGATATATCAGAAACACCAAAGAACAGTTGTAGTTCTCATCTAGCATTTTTTCCCCACACAGATTTATATGATACTGGAAGAATATTGTCCTTACAAGGCAGGAATTCCCCATTTGGATGCAAGCCCTGCCTCCTTTTATTATTAATTATTTTTTAAAAAAACTTTTTGGGAAAAAAATTGACATTGAATCTTTGTCTGATCTCTCTCTCCTATTCCCTTGCCTACAATACCTTTGTGCAAGGGCAGCCACATTGCAGAAATGCTTTTGTGCACCTATTCTCCACCTGAAAAGTCATTAGATAGTCTGGCCTCCAGTAATATTCAATGGCTGTTCCACAGACTCCTCTCCTTGATGGCCATTGAAATAAACTCAGTTTTGGAGTTACTGTTCTTGTGCCAACACTGTCTTTTGCTCCCCCCACCCCACCCCTTCCATTCCCTTATGCTCACTGCCTGTTTTGAGAAAGCAAATTCCCTCTTGGTCTTGATCTTACAAAGTTCTTCTAATACAACAGACTATCTCCTCAATCATCATCATAACTGGCCTTCTCTTCACATCATAATGTTTGAATTTATCTTTAAGAACAGCACTAACAAGTATTCTAAGGTGTCTCGGGAGAAAACTTCAATGGCATTGGATAGTGCCCTAGTCTTCCTTTGGTAAACTCAACTGCATTTCCACCAGTTTTACATTTAGCTCTCTGTCTTCACACTCTCTTTACTAACATGTTCTAAGGCCTCATATACTATTGAGGTCAGACTAACAGGCAGATGCTTCCTGGAATAGTTCTTCCCCTTTTGTAAAGAGGGCAGTATGTTTGCTATCCTCTACACATAGCATGGCAGCCCCAAAACTGGTAGATAAAAATCCTTGCTGCTACTCTTTTGCAGTTTCCTCTGTTGGTTATTTCAGCCCTCCTGGATGGAGTTTTCCAATTCCTCCTGGCTTGAACACATTGAGTCCTCCAAATTTTGTTTTCACCTTGAATATAGCAATTTTTCATTCTAGACACCTGAACTACTTATCCATGCTGTCTCCGGTCCCATCATCCTTTCCCAAAAACAGAGGAGCACTCATTTAATTTTGGTGCCATACTTAGATTATCTTTAATCTAGCAAGAAACACTTTTGAATACTAAGAAACAGTATTGAAGAAAACAGCTTACACTGCTTAACAAAGCAGTCCTGGAAGCTGAATATTTTCCCCTCAGAAAATATCAGCTTGTTCTTTTGATACCTGCTATCATTATTTGACAGCACACTACATGAATGTATAGCAATACATCCCTGGCACTGGACATATGCTCTAAAATGAGGACTAGAGCTGGACATCACTCCTACTACTCATGTTCAAATTAGAAAAACCCACCTCCCTTTTCAGTCTGCTTATGTTATTTCATCTGGCAAAGCCCATGCAGAAATTAATAATAGCTTTCCCATCCACAAATAAAAGTATGCTACTTAAGATTTTTGGCAGCGAACTGGCATTTTGTCATTTAATCATTTCACATCATTACACTGCAATATGCAATGTAATGATATGACACTCCTAAATGACAAACACTGGGTACCTCCTGTACTGGAAGAAATAATGTAATAGGAAAGAAATTATACACTTAAGATTGCTACAGTTTCACTCCCACAAGCTGGGATTAAAGTACAGAATAGTTGCAAGGAGAACATCACCTACAGATGGCCATGCTAACCATTAAACATACATTGGCTACCAGTGCTATAGTTTGGATCTGATAAGGGTCAAGGATCCCAAAGCCATGCCAAAGGACTCATTACTTGAGGTGCTGAGGGAAATAACACCCCAGCACTTGTCAGGGTCAGACTATAGATGAAGCAAAGCCAAAACCTCCTTATCTCTCTGGTCCACTTGATTTTGAGTATATATTAACCTTTAAGCATTTTGGAGAAATGCCTCTAGAGATCACCTGCCAAAGCCTGATTTGATTGTCTGGTATGGTGGCAAATAGGGTAAAACCAGGTAAAAGTCCAAAGTCACAAGACTACATTTGCTGCCCACACATTGCAAGCACTGGAGCATTTTCAAAGCAAGCCCTAAATGTCTAGGGCCCCCAAGGACCACAAAGATCCTCAGAATTATTCTTTCCCATCATTTCTTCCAACTATCACTTCAGTTCACGTAAGAGGGCAGTGAGGAAGCTGTAAACAACAGTTTAAAATAAAACGTCATTAATGTGCTGATAACCTCTCTCCTGCTGCACCATCCGCTCAACATCAAAATGCCACTCTCCACCTTTCCTTGAGCCTGTCAGAAATCTGCAACTAGATGAAGTTACCACCATGATACACACTAAATAAAACTCTAAATCACTGGAGTATGAGGTCACTGTGGAAAACCACAAATTAAGCTCTCTGAAGTTATAACTTTACCTATGCAAGGGGGATCTTTTCATCGTAACCAGAAACTGCAAACTCCAGTGTGTGGCTGTGACCACTGGTGTCTTAGCACAGCAACCAGATCCCTGTAGACACCACAGGATCTTGCAGAGGTGGGGAGCTGGCAGGGAAAGCCAGAGCACACTGTACTCTGCTTGAGACTTCGCTCCTAAGCAGTCCTTGAGACTACTTCAATAAATTTATCTCCAAGAAATCCTGAAGGGGCTGTTTCAGACATAGTTGATCCAGGTTCAGGTGCAATTGTCTTTTTGCCTCTCTTTTCAGTTGCTCAAGCCATTCAACAGCCTTACCACTCTGCCTGTCAGAAGACTTTAGGAGAATTCAGAAAGAGACAATAAAATTCTGAAAGTGAAGAGCTCTTTAAATATTAGCTCAGCTGGTATTATCATACATTTTTCCAAGTTCAAACATGATAAAGTGATTTGAGAGTTTGCCAACTCCATATTCAGGGGAAACATGCAGAGAGAGAGAAGAAATGCTGATATCTTTGATGTAAGTCCTTTTTCTTTCTTTCTGTTTACTTTAAGCAACAATCTTCTTAAAACTCATTTCAGAAGCCATCAGAAAATACTGGAAATTACACAACAGCTTTAGGAGCACAGAGTTGCAGGTGGCAAGATATTTATTTACCAAAATAAGCTATCTATGAATGGATGAGTTATCCCCAAAAAATGATTATTTTCTTTGCCATTTTATTCACAGAAAAAGCCCAATTGAATTTCTGCTATTCAATCATTTATTATTCAGTGGCTGAGAGAGATGGCTTTTACATTCTTCCCCCCATCAGTAAGAAGAAACAATCGTTAAAAACAAATTCCTAAAGTGACAATGAACTTCTGGTTGCCACTATTTAATAAGCAGCCCCAAACATCTCTCTCCAGGACATGCTGTCACAGCAACCCATAGCAAAAACACTTTCAAAACAGAGAGATCTGGCAAGTAGTGCACTTCTGAGAAGCCTTGAGGAACTGATGTGTTCTTCCCCAATTCATGTTGAGGTTTAGGTGGTTTAAGACAGTCTAGTTTTTCCTGAAGTGAAATGAGCACCTGTAGAGGGGGCCATGATAAAAGCCTGCCACAGCCCACACTCAACCCTTCCCACATTATGCTGAAGCCTCTGCTTATTTCCCATAGTATATTTTGCACAGCTCATCCTAGCATACATTGCAATGCTCTACAATAGATTTAAAGAGAAAATCTTTCAGGGAGAGATCAGATCATTTCAACACCTTTGTAAGTGTCCAGTAAAGCTTGATGGGCCACTAAAAAAAATCATGCTAATACACAACTCTTCACTTAAATGTAATAATATGGAAATAAGTTTACTTAATCCTGCTTCTGAGTGCCATGGGAAAAAAAGCAATATTCATTACATTTGGCAAAAGCAAGAATGGTGAGTGGGAGCCAAAGCAGTCCTGGATGCTTGCTTGTTTCCTCATCTTTTTTAAAGCCTTTTTTATTTTCTTAAATCATTTTCCACTGGCATGTTCACTAAATGCAGGAAAGACAGAAGGTAATTACATTTCATGACTCATTAGCAGAAAAAAAGGAAAAGTGGGAGCAAAAGCAATAGGTGGGTGGGGGTAAATTTACCACATAATGATTAAAAAGTTTTGGAATCCTGCATGTGGGGAAAAAAGGGAATTTAGTCATTCAGACCGAAATTCTAGGAGACTAAATGTCTACTTAAATTATTTTATCACATATTCATTAGACCATCCCAGAGAAACTAGTTATATTATTTGATAGGGTTTTAGTTCTTCTCTGGCACCTTGAAGATAAAGAAAAACAGACAAATTGAAAAGATGAACAAAGAAAGAGGCAGGGAAAAGAAGGGCAAGAAGTCTAAGAAAAAGGAAAACCCCATAGACCTATTGAGGTACTGCAGGAAAATCCAAAGTCTAATTTCAGCCACTGACACTGCCTCCTCCTTCCACCCCAGGCTTGTTGCTTATTGACACTCATCCTCATTTAACCATCTGTAATGCCAACACTGCTGTTTTCTGCTTGTTTGTCTTCACTAGGCTACAGATAAATCAGGAGTTATGTTTTATCTTCTTTCTTCTATAGCACCCAGCACATATAGGAATTTATCCTCTGAGTCCACTAGATTGTAAAATAAATAAATACAAATAATGATAAAAGAAAAAAGGGGGAAAGTGAAACACATAGTAGAAAGTCAGAAAATCTTTGTTTCACTCATATTTATTGCCCACAAACTATTCCCNCCCCCCCCAATCATTAAAACTGTTAAGGTAGTTCCTTTTAGAAAATATAACACATCCTCTTTTTGGCTATATCACAGTAGAGGATGTTCTGCTTACTCCCTTCGAATTTTAAAACATGGACTTAAAGACCCAGGAGAACAGAATACATTTTCTGCTATTTTAAAGAATTAGAATGTGTTAGGGAAATACTGTACTTGGCTGGGAGCTGGTTTATTAAAAGGATGTTGCAGCTAGAGAGTGGGAAAAATAGGACAAAGCATCCAGTGGGAGCCATTGTTCTCCTTAGGGCAGGCAGTAGAACTACACATCCAGTTTGGGAGAGAATGGTACATTCAGACTAGTTCCAGCCAAGTGCAGGAGATAAAAGCTAATCTATCCATCAAGCAGCCAAATCTACCCTGTACAGCTGCATCTTCTTATTCAGCTGGTAGTACTGACAAATTCAGCACAGCTTAGCAGCAAATTTGCCATCAATAGAAAAGAATCAGTGCTAACATCTGGGCAAAAGCTTATGATGGATGCTGTTTTGTTCAGCACAGCAGCTTCATATACAAGGGACTTCTAAAGACAAAAAGAAGGAGGTGTTTCAAATAAAAAGTCCGAATCTCCACAGCTGGCCCTGAAAAGGACAAGCTCCATGGGCTGGCCTGAGAAGGGAACATCACAGATTGTCACAATTGCCAAGCTGTAGACATTACTCAGGTGAAAGTTTTTAAAGGTTTGACCACAGTGCTTCTGCTCATCTGCTGAACTGCACCTACACAACTTAGGTGTTGCGTTCACATAGAAACCCTTTTGGAAGACTGCTTTCTATGAGATTTTTGTTTTAAGAATAAACCTGATAGGATGGGGGTACCAATATCAAGCAAATGAAAGATTTACATAAAAATGTAGAGTATTTAAACATTTTTTCATCCAGTTATAAATGTTCTTACTAATTATAGCTATCCCAAGCTCCTTTGAAAACAGCCTAAATCCTTATTACATTTTAACTCAGATAATTCAATTTTACTCCAGTAAGTTCCAAAATTTAGCAGAAGGGAATATCACACACACTCACCTCACCATTGTGGGAATTCAGTCAGGCACCAAGAGTAATAGCAAAGAGACTGGTGATAGCAGAAGCTTGGAGAACAGAGGGTTTGGGTTTTTTTCTTGTCCCCATAGCTGACGCTATCTTTTTTTGCTATAGTCTTACTCTTTAACAAGCATAATACCAGCCCCCTAATTTAGGATGCATTATATAAGAGCATAACTTAAAGGAAGGGCCTCCAATAGCCAAAGCATTGCTATCCTGAAAACAATGGCATGTGAGTCTCAATGTATTCTGTAATTTAAGTCTGGGTTTCTGGTCACACTATGACTTTCAGAATATTAATTCTTCATATTAGCTGATAGTTGTTAGCATTTGACACATTATATCACAGCAGATGAAACACTGATTCCTGTGCTCGCAAGTGCATGCTCAAAAGAACCAAAACCCGTAAAGCTCCATAGCTAATGTAAACATTTAGTACTCTCAGAAATTTGCTTTAAAAAGAAACAAATATCAAAACAAGTAAAACCCACAACCAGACAAACAGGGATAAGAAGTCAGTGTTTGTGACTCTTCATTATAAGCCTCTTTGCTGTTACAATACAGAACACATTAACTGCATCTTGGAGGTCCTAACAATTTTCATCTTTAATATAGCCCGAGTCTGCATCAGATTCAGTCACAGCATAACCAGCACTGCAGTTCTCTCCAATTTAATACCAATAATCACACATAGGAAAGAAATCATAACTCTATTATTTGCAGTGACATTTGCCTTTTAACTTTAAGCAGTGTTCTTTAAACATTTCTAAACTTTTCCTATTTCTTCCCTGTGCCTTGATATGAATTTGCCTGTCACTGAAAGCTGTACACAAAGAGAGACACAGACACTGAGCACAAAGATATCAGGAAGTGGTTTTCCTAGCAACAGTAATCATCTGAGAGATCCCAGAACATCCTTCCTATTCATGCAGCATTTTGTGTTTTGAATAGTGCTGACAGGTGAAGTGGATTCATAGTATTTAATACAAAAAATATTGCTGTGGATGGGTATGGCACAAAAGCAAAAATATCCACACTATTCAAGAACAGATGAATTCACTGTTTTATAACGTTCCAGATTATTCACTAAGGCACAATTTCAAAAGCAAAGACTCTTACCTTCCCACAGAATGAATAATCCAGTGTACTCTGCTGAAGCAGAGTCACCAGGTGGTTTTCCAATAGCGATTTCACATTTTCACATCCTACTCACCCAGTCTATCAAACATTACCATCAAATTCTTCCACGCATCCAGGCATGCCCATCCTGCACTGAGATCTTCCACCTCATTCCTTAATGAGAAAGTGCTTACCTGCAAGCTACTGCAATGAGGTCTGTCCTCCAAAGGAACCTCAAGTTTTATTTTCACATCATAGATCCAGAAACTAAGGTCAAACCTGATTTTTATTGTCTTACAGAGCACATCAGATTCCATAAAACTAATGGAATCATGAATGATCATGAGCAAAAACTCAATGCAGTTCTTTTCCCCTCTCCCTCACTAGTAAAAGTTTAACAGCAACAAGGTTGTCTCAAGGGAAAGCAGACACAGTTTTCTTCCTGGGGCACGTCTCAATTGTTCTCCTATCTCTTTTCCTTCTTTGCACTCAAAAACATGCCTTCCAGAATTGTTTCCCAACTCTTGTTGGTTCAACAGCTGCATCCCAGCCTCCTCACGTGAACACAGAGCAGACACTGACTTAACTACCTAGAATACTGTAAATTCTTTTTCTTCCTGAAGGTCTTTTCAGTTTATGAGTGCAACATATTAATTATTACCATTCCCTTAAGTCTCTTCACAAACCTATCTAGTTCTTATCCCAGCCTTAACCTTCCTTGCACTTTGAGTCTTTTGGTTGTCATTGTATTAAACTGCTTCCTTCCTACCTACACCTGCACCCCAGTATATATATAATGGAAATGTCAACAAATTCTTGGCTACAGGCATACCAGAGGATGGGACTTATTACCTGGACAATTTGTTACTGGTTCAGAATTTTATGCATTGAAAGTAATAATAAATTAAATTGAAAGGGATAAATTCAGAACAGATGTGAACAGGTATAACTAATGGGAGTGTCAGAGAAAATTAAATAGTGACAAACAGTGGTGTAAATTACAATGTCAGTTTAAGTTGATTTTAAAGGGACATCACCAAGCTTTCGTGGATTTGGCATTTAGGAAGTACAAGTTAGCTGCAATTGAAATGTGTAGGGTATGGATTATAAATATGTGATAAGAGAAACTACTAATATAAAGTTATAAGATAGCAAAAGATTAATCAGCTTCTTTCATGTCTCTGAAGGCTTTATGTAGGATTTATTTTCTCCATTTGCCCTCTGCATTATGCAGTTGTTGAGGGGTATAAAGCAGTACTATTCTAGTAAAATTTGCATACTTGCTTTGTACTACTGCAAATCCTCATGCATGACATGCTCTACATCTTAGTGCATGAATATCGAAAACTAAAAAAAGCCTTCAAACTTCCTTCTTGACAGAGAGGGTTCATCTCCCCTTTTAAAAACACATCTTTGAAAAAATAAAAATATTTTGAAAGTGTATCCCATAAAAAGTTATATTAAAATTCTTGAATCACAGGTGTTTCATAACCTTACTCACTGATATTTAAAACCTCAAATCCTCCATGGCTTCAAAAATGCCAAGGAAAGTAATGCTATACTCCAACCAAATCTGCTCCCTGAATCTCACAAACAGCTTGAGTATCTATAACGAGCTAAAATAAATCTTGAGATTGAAGCACTAATTAACTTTGGAGTTGTTTGTCTCTCATTATGAAACTAAGTTTTATGGCATTAGCTAGTCTCCAGTAACTGTCCCATAGACTTTTTTAAATGAGGCAGCATTAAATAGCTTTACTTTCAAGGACAAGACAGACACATGCAGGCAGCCAAATTCATTACTGCTCCAAGTATGCTCCTCTCCAATCTGCCTGTGGTGTATTTGGCCTTAAAACAGCAAGGAGAAGGTGACTTACAGCATTCAGACATTTGTGGAGTCAGAGCTCTGCTGAAACTCTAGAACAAGCAAACCATCCAATTTTGCTTAGTGCAACAATTAGTCATCATTTTGTTTACAAGTGGGAAATAACATTATACTGTACTTCTATGAGATTGCAGCTAATTTCAAACAATCCTCCAGCAACACTACCAGTAAAAGCTTATGGAAATCTCTGTGCCATACCCTCTGGCTACTGACACAACACTGTTGATACACAAATCAAAACTGATGGTTTTGGTAATGGATTCTCCTGAAACAGAGAGGTTTAAACTATGAAAAAAGCCACCTTTGCTAAAACCAGAACCAGCTTAAGCCAAGATGTGATGCTATTGACAGAAGTTGGGAAGAGGAAGAAGAGACAAAGGATTGGCTATTAAGCTCACTAGAAATCTGTAGCTAAAAAAGAGCTCAAAGACCCTAACATGAAAATGCACATTGGAGAGACTCAGCTCTTGCCTTTGAATATAGTTGCCATCTAAAATGGGTTTCAGCACTTTCAATAAGTAAATATAAAATCATTGGTATATTTGCAGGAATAGAGCTTGCCCATTCCTCCAGAAGCCCCGGAGGCTAGGGCCTCTGCTAAGTATCCCTAGGCTGATGCATAATCATTGTGGGAACAGTGGTTATTTCTAAACTTATGACAATCTTGCACTAGATTAATATCCCACTAGTAGCTCTAAGATACATACATTGCAAATTGGCTAAACGACAGCAGAAATCAAGAAATAGCAATGTAGGCTCTAACTACAGCATTATTCCTCAATTTACACAGTGAGAACTCCCTGGTCTGACATCCACATATTGTCCATGCCTAAGTTCATTTCTACTTGTCGTGCTGGTTGCCACCTGTGGGATGGCACTTCCTTGTGAGATTGGATTGTGTTTTTCCAGGAAGCAACTGCACACAGCTTGGAAGTATAAGCCTCTAATGCTTTAATTTTGGGGAGGGAAAGGGAATGCTCCTAAATTCACTGCAAAACTAAATTCAATCACATCTTTGTTTTCCTCTACTCTCCCAAATTAATACGTCAGATCAAATCAGTGTTTGAGAAGTGATTATTCTTGCTATACAAGGATCATTACATTACAGATATTTACGAAAATCATGTTCAAGGTTAGAATAAGATTCTTCCTCCCATAATAGAGACCATACCAAGAATTCATTTGGCTCTTTTTCACCTACCATCCCAACTTTTTCCCCAATTAAATTAGTGGTATTGCAGTTTCACAAAAACCAGGGATTTTTTTGGCCTTTGAAGGACAGTGGTTTTTAAATTACCTCTTAAATAATATATCCTTGAGAAAAAAAACAATTAATGCAATTTCCACTAAATATTGTCCAAGAACCTAATAAATAAGGCAAAAGTATAACAGAAATTATTTTTTAAAAAAATCACATTTCTGATCAATAAACATCTTCACAGAAGTCTGTCATGGTCAGCAGATAGATGAGTATATGCTTTAATAATCAAGCAAGTTGGCAAGAGCGCAAAGATTGTCACAAAGAAAATCTTCTCTTTAATAAAATGGTTTGGATCTAGTTGAGGGGTTTTTTTGCTCAATATTTATCATTTCCCCTGTCTTCAGAAGGGGTATCAGTATTGATAAATGGATTGAAATGCTTAGCTTTACAATAGTTTCTGTATAAGCAACTCTGCGCCCTCCCCACAAAATTCTGCTTGGCAGCTTCTTACACAAATATTTTTTATAATTCAAAGAAATAGCACTGGACTTCTCATACAGATAGTTCACTAGAGGGATTACTTTCCTCCCATTAGCAAAGGTTTAGCTTTAGTACTAAAGCCAAAATTGATCTATAGGTAGGCAAAAGCATACAAAGTCTTTCCTTTCTTCCTTTCCCCTCCCCCTATCTCCAAGTTTTAATGTAAAAATATAACCAATCCACCCTAATCATATCTCTCTGACTTGTATACAAGATAAAAGTTCTGCAAAAAAGACCTATTATAAAAAATGAGAAAACTGTCTGTCTTAACATATCAAACATGTCCTCACAGTTCAATGCCCTCAGTGGCCACTCAAAAATCATTGCGATTTCAGTACATTAATTGCCAGGATGTCACAAAAATTAACTGCTGCCACACAGCACATTTTTAAAAATTATACTCTGTTAGGTCCTGGACACCTAATAGAATAATAATTAGCAAGTGCAGCAACATGTATTTCTAAATCAACTTGTGGAATAGAGCATATATTTTAAATAGTGAGCAGCAAGTTTTAACTGCATGCTGTACCATCTTCCTTTTTCACACAAGTCCATATTCTTAGCAGACACTGTCCTGCATAAAGTCCATCTACCTCATTTCTCTAAGTTCAGAGAAATAAATGCCTGATATTCTTAGCATAAAGCAAACAGAGGGGAAAAAAAATCAGCTGCATGAACTTGGAAGCAAGCTCCACTGGCACCATTGCTTTTAGCAAGATGCTATCTGACATCTTTTGGCTGAACAAGTCCCTTTTGTAGGGAGGATTGTACAGCAAATATTTCTGAGTAGCATAATGTTTGTTGGATATTGCTCTGTTAGGGCAGCTTGTGTTTTCACTCTATTCTGCTTTTGTATGCGAGGGTGTGGAATTTGTTAATCTAAATAAAACTCAAAATAGACAGCATGGCTTAAAGAGCTGCTGACGCCTGGTGGGAAATTCTGAAAGAGTTCTCTGTTGAAAAGCAATCCTCTGCATGAGTCTATCTCCAAGCTTTGCTTTATTGTGCAGAGCAAGAGGCTTCCAAGAAGTGGATTTAGCTGTTTAACAGGAACACAAACTACTTCCCGTGAAACGTGACCCACTAACTTTGCTTTGCAAGTGTTTACATTTATCTTGCTACCTATCACTGCACAAACCTCTGTTTCAGAGAAGAGTACAGAGACACAAGGATGCAGTATCCTTGTATTCTTTATTGTGGTTAGTTATTCCTCAAGCTGCAGATGGGACACTAATTTATTCTAGTTATTTTGCTGTCAGCATTTCTAGGTAAAACCCCACACCAAGTACCTGCTCTGTTCAGAGCAGATCTACAGCCATATCACTCCCTTAGCTTCAGGCACAGGTGCATTGCATGATCCTGTTCCTTCCTGTGGGGCTCCTGGGTATGCAGCACTTTCACCCTTGTACTGCTTATGGCCAGAGATGTTTGGTTTCCTTCTGCAAAAAGCAAACTGGATTTTTCCTTTATGAATTGATTCTCCTATCTGAGTATACGTCCAGTAAAAGAAGTTTTATTCCCCAATTGCATTGAAGATCTCTATCCTTCTCTAGCCTTCTGTTATTTTCAGGTTTATTTCTACAGATTTCTCATCATTTTTGTGTTTCTTGTTGTCTTGCTTCATCTTTGCCTTCAGGTGAGGCTAAATTGAAGTCTTATGCAACAGCCCTCTCCAGATTTCTGCATTAACAGAGACACACCCACAGAATTGCCTTAACTCTCCTCTGTAACAGATAGCAAGTACCTAAGCTTTGTTAAATTTAAAATTATTCCGTTCTGGATTTGCATTTTCTGATTTAAAGTTAGAAGTTTAGTCTTTGAGCAAACGTCCAAGCCAGCATCTATAAGTTACTGAAAACCACTAAGCAAAAAATATTGCATACACTCTGACTGAAGTTACAAATTCTTCACTAGAATTTATGAAGACATTCAGATCACAGCAGCTCGAGTTCTGCAGCAGAGATGGTTTAAGTTTTAGAAAACCTTTAGACAAGTTAGTCTGAATTTAACTGACCTTTTCTAGTCAATCCGTCATTATAAACTACATTTCCTCCTTATGATCTCCTTTTACAGAAGGAAAACATCTCAAGCTTCAAGAAGTAATATTGCAATAGAAGAATCTCAGTAGTGTCCAAAATGGGTCCTACCTGATGGCTTTAAGGCATGTGACATTTTGGTTAGGTCAGGTTTAAATAAGACTACTGTTGTCAGTGCCATTACAGGAAAGTCCACACTTTCATAAGTGTATGACAGAATGTGTCCTGATTTGAAGCTCAAAAGACTACAAAATCCACCATGAAATCCATATATTCATTAAAAGGTGAAAGCAAATAAGATAACTTCTGTAGAATTTTTCCTTTTTAAACCTGAATACAGCAATCCACACTTTCTTTCTTACATAAATTGTAGATGTCTCTCCATTACTCATACCCAGAGGAGGGAAGCTTACAAAGAATGATTTGGAAAGTACTAAAATTAAAACACAACAGATCACAGCAATCATGAACCCATTGTGAATGGACTGTCTGGGGTTTTCAATTTTTTTTTTCCCGGTATGCAGAATTTGAGAAACAGGATGACTCTGGAAAGAGGACATATACGGAGACACACCTGTGTTGAGTCTTGCAGTTCATACAGGCAGGTGATTATACAAATACCTGTTTCTGTTAACACTGAGCATTATCTCAGAACATCTGAGAGACTGAGCTATTTTGGTTTTGTTTACTTTTTAAACCAAGTAGTAAATGTTGAGGTAGATAATCTCACAACTTCACAATGCAGGACAACCTACTAAGCACTAACTACTGTTTTTAGATTGCTCTAATTTCATCCACTTCAACTTGTTGGCCTACCTTAGCAGAGGCCTGAAATTTTGTAAGATACCCAGTTCTGAAAGCCATTGTCTTTTGAACGCTCCCTCATTTTCTCATCCTTTGCAGAAAAGCTGTTTAGATAATCTGTATTAAAAGTGTGTAAACTTCCATTGCTGCCTGACTCCAAACTGCCTGAACCAAGGCTTTGTGTCATCATCTTCAAACTATTCTTGCAATTCAGCTGAGTCTAGTGGACTGTTAGACTCAAACTGGTGTGGGAGTAGACTGGGTCTATAAATCTATGAACAGGTCTATGGGAAGAAAATTCTGTAACTATGAAAGCCTGTCCTGCCACTCACCAGATCTCAATTCTTTTCAGCTCTTCAATCATACACCTCATCCCCATCATAAAAACAGACTGAGGAGAGCTCTGTGAAGCTGATTGCAAGAGCTGCCACTGTGAGAGCTTCCCTCAGTAGAAAGGATTAGAGCGTCCTGAAAATGTCAATCAGATATCAAAGATACATGAAGATTGAAAAATAAAATGTACAATTTATAAAAATAAGTCTTCAGGAGACATTCTCAAAGTACATTGAAAAATTTAAGAGAAATCTCACCAAAACAAATACATACTCTACTGTCAATCTTTAATTTTTCACTGATAAAATTCCAACCATTGCAACAAATACAATAAATAAAACAGCTAAACCCTCACTAGTATCCAGTTTCCATTTACCACGACTAAGTGTCTCCTACAGCTGATGCACTTCAGCTGATATGAGCTCATATACCTCCCACTGACCAGGTGCCCTACATGTCAATGAAAAGACATGACTATCAGGACTGTCACGATCAAGAACATACTACTGCTGCTGCTCTTGTAAGAGGAGCTGCATCAACCACCCAGCTAAGCCACACCAGTAGTGCCTGCCTGTTGAATTCTCTGTTGTTTGGGTTTTAATTCACTTTACTAAGATTGCTTTTCATTCACTTAGTGACAGGTAGTTATTTGTTTGCAGGGTTCCATTTGACATTTATTGTTAGTGTAAAACACTAATAATAATAATTAGTGCCTTTTTAGAGTTGTCTGAGGTTTTAGTGCTGGTGCATTGTTAATATAAAACATCCCAGTGCTTTGCTGTGTATAGGATAGTATGATAGTATTTAAATATAACAAAGGGGCTCATTATACCAAGACCCGATTGCAGTATCTTTGAGCCTCCTGTTAGCAAGCCAAGATTTAACACCCTCTAAACTCATCTGCACTGCTAATACTTTCTAGAAAGGGGGGGAAAAAAACCAAAACAAAAGCTAGACAGACATATACTGTTTTATTCACTTAGAGTTTAAGAGCTAAATTTAGTTTAATGAAAAAAGAAAAGGAATAAGCAAGATTAAATGAACTCTACAATTACTTTGAGAACCTCACAATACTCCAAACATGCTTGTGCAGGCACATCTCCATGTATGGGAATGGATCATTCAAAGCCACTTCAGTTACTCCACTTATTCATGTATCGGGTAATAATTTTCATATTATGACCAATGAGGCTATGGACAATACTTCCAAAGCATCTCATTCAAATATATTTACAATACTACTGCAGATTCATATTAAGCATGTTCTAGCACACACATTCCTTGGTTGGTTGCTCTTCAACAAGCCACTTAATCATGGCAGTTTTCTGTTTACTATGTTATATCAGTGTGTTGCAATGGTTATTTTAGGGGAAGTTTTATTCTAGAGGGAGTGGTTGAGGAAAACTTTGCATATATGCAGGCTTCAATATCAGGAACCATTTAAAAACGTAAGAAAAGAAGATATACTGTTTTGAATTACATGGTATTCCAAGAGATGCTGTATGGACAGCAAAAATAAAGCTAAAACTATGAGCCAGGCATTTTCCAATCACAACTAGCTTGTTCTGTTCTTTCTTCTGTAGTTCACCTCTAATCATAATTGAAAGTTTCCGTCAGTTTTCATTTCTTCTGGGGAAACTCAGGGATGATCTCACCTTTGTCAGACTCTGGTTTCAGACATCTTATGCCAGGGAAGATTCAGAAGTCAGATCTGTGCCAGCTAAAACTACACAAGTAAAGCCCAATTTACAACTAAGGAAGAGCTCACCCTTTATCTTCTAATGGAGTCAGATCACAAGGGGAGAAAAGAAATATAAAAATCTTGAATGGAAGATAAAAAGTAGGTAGAGAAGGGAGAGTTTAGATTTAAGTAGCTCAACTCATCAAAAAATGTCCCACACTATTACTTCCAAAAACACACATGAAGAGCTGAGGCAGGTTGCAACATGTGATCCAAGAACTCTTGCTATAATTGTATGCGCGGAAAGACCAAATAATTGGAAGTAAAGGAGAAATGCTCAGTTCTTTCAAGAGATAACTCATTCTAACTCAAGCAAATGGCATTTATTATGACAAAATGAGTCTAGACAAGATATGTTAAGATACAGCTACATAGCTATGTAAGCTATATAGCTATATAGCTTAAGGTGTACACATTTATACTACATATTGTAAGAACAGACATATAAAACAAGAATTTCTATACTGAACCTTGATAGATCTTTCAGGCTTTCTGCCTGAAAACATTTGCATGAAGTACTTGCTGCTGTACTATCTTGACAGCCACAGGGTTAACTACTTTACTTTCTTGAGGCCATTGGGCAACACTTACTTTCCAGATACCAAAATTATCCTTCATTTAAGGAGTTACACACCCAGTTGATATACTAAGCACTTACTGTATTTAATTTCAGTATGTTGAATAATTGAATCCAATAAGCCTTTTTAAAAGAAATTCCATTTTGTGCCAACTGTGACCTCTGAGCCAACAGCTTTTCTTGAGTTCTTAGTCTGCCCAAGCCATTCAAGCAAGCAATAGCTTGAGAAGGACATGAGAGGTGGAGTTTTCTCCTCTTTGGATGGAGCTGCAACAACTTCTGATATAATACCAACATCACAAGTTTCTTTTCCACCATATTTGACAAGAAAACAAAAGTCTAAAAGTATCCCAAAAATGTGCAATAACCTCCACAGGCTGAAGGATGCATAGGAATACAAAAGCACATTATGTGACTTGTAAACTGTAGAGGCTGTTAGCATTGCTAGGAAGTCTTACAAAAGAACACAACCAGTACCATTGAAATATTTTCCAGAGTAAAATGCATGAATTACCACCAATTGTCAGTAAAGAAGAAAATGTTAAGCTAAGTTGGTTTTATTGTGGGTTTGGTGTTCCCTCTCCCCCCCATCCATTTCACATACTGTTTAAAACTTGGGTTAAGTTTAAAATGAAAAAGGAAAAAAGGTAAAGCATAAATCGAATATTTGACTGAAAAGTGAATTTGGTTTTATTTTCTGAAAATATGGAGATAAACTTTACTCTAATTCTGCTGTGAAAATGCTTGGGAAACCTGAAACCTAAAAGTCAGATTAATCAGCTTTAGTCATAGCTTAACGGATGAGATAAAGCTTTGTTTTCTGTGGTTCAAAATAGCCACACAAGTCAGACCTCAGCAAAAAGACATTCAATTCTGCTATGGACAAGAAGGGAAGCAAATTCTTAGAAGAAAGATAAAGCTAATATCTGCTGAAATCTGTTTTGATTCTGTGACCTAGATATCAACAGGGAAATAAAAAATTGCTGTATGTTACACTTGGCTTTCTATTGCAGAGCCGAGCCTCAAATGACCCTGGAGCATCCATTTCCTGGATTATAAACTTTCTCAGAAAGCATCAGAAGTCGAGGTGTCAAAATTCTTGTTTACAAATGCACAGCTTCCATAATTATGTCTCTACATCAACGATCTTTTACTTCTTTGAATTATCATACGTGTTTAAAAAGGCTTTGGACAAAATGAAGAGTACTTTTCAAAGAATTCTCTCCCTTTCAAATTAGTATTTCCTAAATGGTCTAAACTTTTGCTTTCTGTCCCCTTAAATTCAGCAAATTCTGCAAATACCCAAACTGTGTTTCCACCTAGAAACTGGAGAATTCCATCACAAGTTTATCCAACTCTAAATTGAAAGTCCTTAGCTCCTGAAGCTAGCACATTTTTGCGTCTCAGGTACTTACAGCATTATGAAATAACAATCCATCTGATGAGGTTTGTATCCTCAGCCCTATCTGACTTCACCTGATGGTGGGTGGGCTGGCCATCTGTTCAGGGGAAAAAATTATTGTGCTTTACTTAGGTTTCCTCTCTTTCCTCAACCATCTTTCTCCCCATTTAAGCTACAGAAAAATCATTTCTTCAGTCTCCTATCCAACCCATAAGTGGTTTCCACCATCCCGCACACACGATGTAATCTAAGAGGACATGATTGATGCAGCCTGACCTGACATGTCATGACGCTGCTTGTCACATGTGGTATTCAGGAAGAAAAAGAAAATAAACAACCTTGTAATAACCAATGATTTTTCGTTTTCTCGTTATCTTTAAATTGCTTAGGCTTTTACTGTATAAATGTTGTTGCTAGTAAGAAAGCAAGCTACATGCTCTTGAGACAGTAAGTTGGACTCCAATCCCAAAGTCTTTACAGGGGCATTGTCTTCCCCAAGAAAAACTGTGACAGAGGAAAGACTGAAGGCTTAAATAGCAGATTTGCCACTACCTAACATGAAGTAGCTTGCACATTTCATCCCTCCTGTAAATTAGAGAAAGAAAACAGCTTGTTACGCCTCTTGAGACCAGTAGGTACCTTCAACAACAAAGTGCTAAAAGCTGAGCCAGTGCTAATGACTAGCTCTACACTTCCTTTAAGTGGTTGCTGGACTCTTTTCCTTGAGTGTCTATTTTAAAAAGCAAGAAAAACAGAAGGGAAAGTCAAGACTATGCAGAGCTTCCCTGCGGTTCTAATGTGCTGTGTATTGCAAGGCAGCGAAGACTGACATCACCAATGTATACTTTATGGCTACTCTGCTTCTAAACTGCCACTTTTACACATGAAAAGTGATAAAGGTTCTACAGCACCTCATAGCCAGTTTTAATAGTCATTACAGTTATTTTCCTAGAAGACTTTTTCCTTGATACTTCATTTGAAGTATAAGAGTAGGCTACAGATACATCCTAGCTCTTCAGGAAGTGTCCAACACCTCTGCTTCTCACTGCAGTCACTAAGAGGCTCCCAACAACTTTAAGTGAAAGCGCTATCAGATTAAAAGAAAGAGAGAGCAATCAGATCCCAAGTTATTTCATGCTCAAGCTAGCAAACGTAAGAGAAGGTAGAGGTAGGTAAGTTAGTATGTTCATAAGAATATCTTGAAATAATTTTAGTTTTTGCCATTTTCAACTAGGAGGATATTCCTTAAACAGCAGAGTTGTCAGTAAACACTTCACAATACCTAGTCTTCAAGTGTTTCCAATATCCCACAGAAAGGCAGAAGCACCCCTAAGTTTTAACTGATCCTGGGTAAATCCCTAACCTGCTTCCTGGCAATTTCAGCATCCTTACCAAGGCAATCTGGCAACTGTTCTCTTTGGGTATCTCCTTTCTCCTCTAGGGTCCTCCAGAATTACAGGAGAGTAAGCAGGTTCCCATCAAAATCCTTCTATCCAGGGCTCTCTTAAGCTTTCTTTAGTCTTATTCAAGGTGATATGCCCATTACAACTTGCTTAAGGCATTGTCCCCACAGAGGCAGTTGCATTCTTTCTTTCTAAAACTGACAGCCAGAAACAGCTTCCTTCACTTTGGACTCATGTGAGATGTCTAAGACCGCCCAAGAATCACTTAGCATTTGGAGGAAAAAAGGACACCATTTAATGGAGGTTGAAGTCCTGTAACTCTGAAATGACATAGTGGGAGGAGGGTTCTGCAGCAATAGACTTCAGATTGGCACTAGTCTGAAGTGGCAGCTTTTACTTCAAGAGATAAACTAGATTAATTATTGCTCAGATTTGGTATATTTCTAGGGCATGCTGAACAGTCCAGCTAAAAAATGGGATCAAGTGATAAGCAACTGAAAAGCTCCCTGGAAGTATAAACAAGCAAGAGCAAATTTGAACTATATTTTAGTAAACACATACCTCCGTGGCCAACTAATATTTCAAACATCAGTTACCAATGCTTGCTTCTAGTTACAGCAGTTGTTGACTTTGAAGACTGGAGGTGGTATCTTTAAAAAAAAAATGCAGCTCCATTGTAATAAATTGAACTGCACCAAAGTCTGCTCCAAGCATATTTGACTTTAAGATCAAAACAATCTGACTCAAATTTTCTGAGAGTGAGTCTAATTGCTTATCTTTACTAGACAATGTTATCATAGTCAAATACACACACAAAGAACCAAGGCAGCTATCAGCTACAGTGCTCTTGAGCAGCCAGGGCCTGCAGAGCAGAGTACACTGTGCTCAGGGTTGTGTCAGTTGACTCATGCAGTTCTTTGTAGTTGTGTTTGAACACAGTAGTGTTTTACACTGCACACCAACCTACAAAGAATGTAGAATTTATGCACTAATCGCTCGTGTCAAGGAAGCACTTCAGATATGGACTAAGACAAGATTACATATTTGGGTGGGCAAACCAGATTGGGTTTGTTTTGCTTAGATCTGACTTTCCTAAAAATAAAAAAATTTAAAAAAAAAAAAGGAAAGAAAAAAAACAACAGCCACATAAAGAACTTTCCAAAGTTCTTCTTCAAGCTGAAGCTAAGTCTGCATTCAAATCAAACATACTCATTCTACTTCCCAGTTTGCTGAACCAAAGTGTTGATGAAAGATTCACCTACATGAAGCCATGCATTTGTCTCATTTTCACAACTAACCTTAGATCTTTAAACAACAGCTAGGAAAGGGCAAATCAAAGTTTCTCATTCATCATGAAACTTGGTAATATGTTTTACAGACAAAATACATCTTGAAAGGAAATTCTGCAATTTTTACACTATTTATGGTGGCTATTCCACAGCCAAGTGCAAGACAAGGTTGTAGAGCCACAAAGGCAGCATAATGCTAGGCCACCTATGCTAAGAAAAAAGTTTTCCTCTGGCTTCTGTAGAAACACAAGCTGCACTGGAATCCAACACGTAAGTGGGACTAAACTAGGAGCTGAATACATGGGTGTGCTCACCAGGCTGTGCATGGCACTCAAAGGCAGAATTCAGTCACATGCAGAAGTTGAGATCTTGGGCCAGTATCTCCCATGCACACATGGTGCATCTATACCTAGCACATGGCTTTACCTAGGGTGAAACACATACGTAAACCTTTCTAGTAACCAACTCGTTCCAGTTGTGTGACAGTTCGAGTTTAAACTGGAGAAGCCCCATGCATAGGTGAGTTATAGTGACTGACATAGTGACTCTAATAATAAATGGTCATCAGGATAAATTAGTACAATTAGTCACACACCTTCCTAATATCTGCATCTTCTTCATGTATAAGAAATTCTTCTATAATTCTCCCAGTGTCACTCAGCCTCACGCCCCACAAGGCCTTTGAAATAGTAACAAAATGCTGTATCTGTTTACTGCCATCATCTTATATAACCTAGCATTTTTAAGCTTGCTAAAATTACTTTTTCTGACCCTGCTAATTCCTGGTATGTATACTGTCATACAGGAGAACAGAGTAAAAAAAACCAACACCTCAGAGCAGGAAAGTGGCTTGCTCCCCACCTTTTTAAGTGCCATATCTTTCCAAAGAGAAGCTTTTATATCTTATGTAGTAACTGCTATCAGTTTGTGACATTTCTAGTCTGTCCAGGGTATAACTAGTACATGGCAGGTCAAGTCTGTCACCTTCATAAAAGCAAAGAACATCTACACTTGCACACTACACTGTGGAGGCCCTCTGAGAATTACCAATGTCATACCAAATATCATCAGCAGTATTTATCTTCTCTTCATCTCTGCCATTTGTAGGTGCTTCCCAAAAAAATCAGATTATTTTTACATGAAGACAGCTTTCTCCTTACTCTTATGAAGAAAATGCCATAAACCAAAGCTTAAATCCATGAGATTTAATTTGTCCATGTGGCAACTATAATTAAAATACAGCTTTCTTTGGGGAATACCTGGAAAATTAAGGTTATTGTTGTCACTTATTAATTAACATCAGATGCTTGCTCTTAAAAAATGATCAGTCTTTAGATTTTGATGCTCCCTGTTATCCTCATTAAGTAAATGGTGAAATAAAGATGAGTGAATTGCAAGAAGATGAATTAATGATTAGCAAGAATACTTTAGAAAGAATTCTGTAAGCAGCAGGTTTCACATCAGTAGAAAATGCTTGCACACCAGGCTGTATTCTGTGTAAATATTCACAGGAAAAGAATGCTCTGATTAGGAAACTTTCCTTTATTCAGAGAAAGATAAATCAGGTCCAAGAAGAGGAAGTTAAATCATTCTCATGTAGCTGGTCAAGGATTTAGAAAGGAAGCAGTACTAATGATGAGCCCATCCTGGACACATCAGATGGCATCATCCTAAAAAAAGAAATGACATATAAAGCAATGGATCTTTTCTGCAAGGGAGATAGAGGATATTAATAATGGGCCAAATTTAGGGTGAAACAAAGCATCAGAGTCCTCCAGGGAAGCAGTTATGCTTCTCTGATTTCCAGGCCAGTGCCAACATTTGCACAGCACTCACAGCATGGGAGATGCTCTTCCTGATGTGTTGGATGTTTTGCCAATTGTATTTACTACTACATCTCCTGTCTCAACCCCAGCATGCTCCTTGTTCTGGCAGGTGCAGAAACAGGGGCTCCATAGCCAGATGGGCTACCTCTAGGAGCTCTCCCATGTTAGCCATTTGCCAGAGGTTTCTCTTGTGCCCCTTGACCTATTTCAAAGCCATCAGCTCCAAAGGACTCAATTCTCCAGCCTGAGACCTTGCACACCATCTCTCTTGTAAGTGAACAGGGGAAGAAAACAGAAACACCAAACAAAACAGGATTAACTTGCAGGAAAGCTTCCATTTAATGAAAAGGCAGACAAAAAGGCTATTTAGAGCAACTCCAAATGATCAAATTCCCTGAATCTCTAGTTTCTAGTATAATTTAGAACAGAAGTTGAATATTACAGAAACCCTAATCAGTTATTCAAATGCATTTGTTGCGCAGTAACGTAGATTTGGCCTTTGCTGTGTATAATGTCAAGACATGCTATTTTAGGGAGCAATATCCCTCACTGTCAATCTGTGTAACACACTGCCACACACTGCTGGCATGATTCAGCACATAGATTTTCACCAAGACCATATCTGTTGCAGGTGGAGCTAATGATATCTTCCTTCTTTACACTTTTCTATTACAGAGGGACCTGCCTCAAAGCTGAAGCCTCACCTGTGTATTGTATTTAATTCTCAGAGGCACAAGCCCTATGTCTGCTATCACCATTTACAGCCACACAGACCTCAGAGCCAGGTCTGTGGCAGCCCTGCAGCACCCTTCAGAAGTTCTCTCTCAGATACAACCACTGCTCAGGTGCTTGCTAACAAAATAACGTTCTGCACGTGTTAGCATCCAAAACCAACCTCACTTGTTATTTTATCACCTACTTATCACTTCAAAAAATCCTGAGGTTGGCTCTTAAATAGCAAAGACATTTAAAGGCATATGTTATTTAGGGTTTGGGTTTTTTTAATGAGTTAGTATAACTCTGCAGCATGCTCTCTGCAAGGCAGAAGCATGCACTATGTATCTTGGTACAACTTCATACTCTAAAGGAACACAGTATCATCCAGTATCAATACTGGATCTCTTCTGGAGGGATAGACAGGGAAGGAGAGGTGGTGGGGTGGCCCTGTATGTTAAGGAATGTTATGAAAGCTCTGAATTTCAGCACAGTGATGATGAGGTTGAAAGTGTTTGGATTAGGTTAAGGGTCAACAAAGATGATATTGCTGTGGGGCTTTGCTACAGACCTCCCAATCAGAGCAGTGAGGTAGATGAAACTTTCTATGAGCAATTGGGAGAAAGCTCACAGTCACTTGCAGTTGTTCTTGTGGGAGAGTTTAACCTCCCAGGTATCTGCTGGAATTACAACACAGCAGAGAAGAAACAATCCAGGAGGTTCCTGGAACATGCAGAGGATAACTTCCTCACACAGCTGGTAAGTGAACCGACCAGGGAAGGTGCCCTGTGGGACTTACTGTTTGTGAACAGAGAAGGTCTCGTGGAAGATATGGCAGTTGGAGGTCGTCTAGGCAACAGTGATCATGAAATGATAAAGTTCTCTACTATTGGAAACATGAGGAAGAGTGAGAGCAAAACTGCCACTTGGGACTTCCGAAGGGCAGACTTCAATTTGTTTAGAAGGTTACTCAACAAAATCCCTTGGGATTCAGTTTTGAAGGGCATAGGAGTCCAGGAAGGCTGGACATTACTTAGGGAAGAAATCTTAAAGGCACAGGAGCAGGCCATCCCTATGTGCCTTAAGACAAGCCGGCGGCACAGAAGACCAGCCTGGCTGAATAGGGACATATTGCTGAAGATCAGGGGAGAAAAAAGAGAGTTTATGGCCTCTGGAAAAGAGGGAAGGCCACTCCCTCCTTATACTAGCGAGTATAAGGATATTGTTAGGTTACGTAGGGAGATTATTAGAAGGTCCAAGGCCCAGCTAGAAATTAATCTGGCTTTGAAAGTAAAAGATTGTAAGAAAAGCTTTTATAAATAATTTATCTTGATTTTAGTAAAGCGTNGGCTACCAAGCTGGTAAAGGGCTTAGAACATAAGCCTTATGAGGAAAGACTGAGGGATCTGGGCCTGTTTAGCCTGGAAAAGAGGGGATTGAGGGGAGACCTTATCGCTCTCTATAACTACCTGAAGGGAGGTTGTAGAGAAGCAGGGATTGGTCTGTTCTTCCTAGTGGAGAGTGATAGGACGAGGGGAAATGGATGTAAATTGCACCAGCGGAGGTTCAGGCTAGATATTTGGAGGAATTTCTTTCCTGAAAGCATTGTAAGCCATGGGAACAGGCTGCCCAGGGAGGTGGTTGAGTCACCATCCCTGGAGGTGTTTAAGAGACAGGTGGATGTTGCATTGCGGGGCATTATTTAGCAGGTTGATAGGGCTAGGACAAAGGCTGGACTTGATGATCTTCAAGGTCTCTTCCAGCTGTAACTGTTCTATGATTCTATAATACTGAATCACACAGGCCAGAGCTTCCAAGGGCCCAAATATAACAAGATATATGTTTAGAATACCAATTATTGGATATATTTGTTGTATAGCCATTACAACCCGCTGTTTACAGTGTATTATGCATCAGATCCACTTTCCCCGCAATTTCCATAGGGAAAGACAGTTATAGACTCCTGCTTGCTGTCCAACCTGTATGAGAAATGCTGACTGCCCTGTCACTGGGATCTTCAACAGTGCTCAGGAAAGGTCTCTCTTACCATTAACTTTAATGGAAAATAAGACCGATATTTAGGGCTTCTAAAAGTCTCATGTATTTTGTCAGCAGTTCAGTCTCTGGGTTCATGCTTCCATTCCCTTATTCATACTCCAAGAACTGTCATCACAGAACAATGGTTTGCAAAATAACATCCTTCATTTCATTACTTATGAAAATAAATAATTCAATTTATATTGATAACATGCAACAGTATTACTTGTATTCAAAAGCTAATACATGTTTTTTCCCTTCTAACCCTAGTTTTACCTTGTCTTGCAAGAGACTGCACATAGGCTAGTGATCAAAGTAGCAAAAGAGAATCAGAAAAACGAGGCTTTGGTCCCTCATTCTGTTGTAAAAGTATTGTTTTGCTACTGAAAGGGAGATTGTACTGAAACAATTCTGTGAGGTTATAGTTTGACCAGAAATTTTCTGGTGGCAACTGTGACATAAGTATCCCTCCCTTAACAGCTTGGTCTGTTTACAGATCAACTTCACCTTGTAGCCTGGTGACTGATGTGGCTGCAAGGCAAGCAAGTTCAGGAAAACTGAAATAATCTTTTTTCTGGCCAGGCTGTTTTTCAGCTAGATCACTTCCTAAGTCTGCTTCATGGTGCAGCTACAAATATGATAGTGGGGTACAGTGTTAGGGGCAATATATGAAGTTAAAAGACAAGCAAAGATCATAGCAGAAGTATAGGAGTTGTTTAAACCAGTTTAATCCCTTTAGAGTAGCACTGCTACAGTGTCTCAGTCTACAATCACAGATGACCCAACTGCCCAGCATCCTATTCCATGACTACTCTTCAGGGAACATTAAAGGAAGTCAGTAGTCCTGGCTGAGCATCCTTGTTTTAGTTCCTTTAAATCACATCTTTTGTACTAGTATTAATATCTTTTAAAAAGCAGTGACAAGTAGCATTAAATCTCTACATTTTCCCCCCTCATTGTTAGTTCAATGGGCTGTTAGCTAAAACATACAAAAGAAAGGAAGACTGGCTGACTTGAGACCTGCTGAAGAGGCTTTTGCTTACACTGCCTGCATTTCTTTGTTTATCTGACTGTATTGTTTTGCTTCAATAGTTATATTTAGAGCATTCATAAAAAGGATGAAATAGTGAGATTTAGGGTTTTTTTCCCAAGATGCTGTGGCTATAGCTAAGTTCTACTGAGAATGCAGGAGCTCTGCAAACAAAGAACTGAGCAAACAAAGAAAAAAAGCTAGACAGAAGCTAGGAACTCCTGTCCCAGCCAGAATACAAAGGGCCTTGGATAGATATTGAACATTTAAGAGTGAGCATGACAAAGGGTGATTGCAAGATGGGGCTGTCATGCCCCTGTTCCTGATAGGTTTGTTTTAATGCTCATCTGTGCATGTTTACTCAGTTTGAGGGCATTTTCACATGGAAGAGGATATACAAACAAGTCCTCTTGGGCTAAAAAGAGGATAATTATTATTTTGCATTTGCGCTTTATAAACGTTACTGAATTAGTTCTCCCACCACTCTGCTCTAACAGTGAAGTGGTGTGATTCAGTTAGGAAACAGGCACAGAGTTCAGTGATAAATCCAGATGTCTGCAAGAGTCAAGAAACAAAACCTTACACGTTTCCTTGGTCACATTATCTCTACCAACATTCTCTCCCCATCAGATATGCAAGAGTTGAAAGAGGAGATGCAGATTTTTTTTTAGCAAACTTGTTTTCACTGAAGTTACAGTGGAGCAATCATAGAATCACAGAACAGTTACAGCTGGAAGAGACCTTGAAGATCATTGAGTCCAGCCTTTGAATGGACACAAACAGGCTGAAATAGCTCAGCTGTAAACTCAAAATGCCCAGCAGACACGCAGGCAGAGAGATTCAGCCTTGACCCAAGTGAGGATGACTTGTCATGTTGTCATTACAGTCTTAATTGTAATAGTAGCTATGTCGTGGTTTGAGCCCTTTTTACTATACCACCACCATGTCCCACTTTGGAGTTCTTCCCTACTCCCCCAAAAAGGGGTTAGGCTCAAAGCAAACTATTCAAGTAAAAGAGAAAATTTTTGTTCTGCTTCTTCTATAAGAAGCAGCACAGAGGGATATATGCTTTTTGCAAGTGTTTAAATTTATACCATAGTATTTATTAACCCATCCTAATGTTGACTTATGCTTCAATAAGGTGTCCAAGGAAGTTGAGCAGTATACAACTGTTATAAAGAGAATAGTACATTATTGCTGATCTCAATTTGCATCAGAGAACAATCAAAGGACTTTTATGGGAGTCATTACCACAGGCACACAGTGAGTGCCGAGTCTGAATTTAAAGCACTTGCAGCAGTGGCAGAAATACCACTTTCATTTGTCACCTCAATAGAAGACATTAAAAAATATATAGGTAATGAAACTTAAGCATAACAGGTTAATAATTAAGATAGCACAGATTTCTCAACACTGAAACAAGAACAAAAAGGCAGCACAAAGCATCTGTGTCATGACAACATAGCAAGCATGTATTCTGTAAAACCACAGGTTGGACAAAGATGAATTCAGGGATGGGGGTTTATTCTTCAGGATTTTTTAATATTTCTGCAGTTTTCAGAGATGAGGTTTGTGACAGGTTTATCATTTTCAGCTACCTCAGCCCCATCCCATCTTTCCCTCCCCTCCCCTTCCAAGACACATACACATTTCTACCAGAGCTGACCATCACGTGCCAAAGCCTGCCTGTCTCTTCAGCCTCTGAATTTGGATGTTGAAGAGGTGAGGCTGGCTTTCACAAAAGGTCAGCTAGTGCTAAAGGAGGAGACAGCCCCAGAGGTAGCTTGAAGCACTTGAAACGATAGAATAACACTTTTGAATTAGCAAAGGGGCAGAGAGAAATACACACAGGAGGAAGCAGAGTCAAGACAACAGGAGACAAAAGTGAGGGGAATGGGAAGAAGGGTAACATGAAGGGAAGCACAATTTTGAAAGCAGAGAGGGTCCAAAAGGAAACAAAGCTATAATTAGAACAGTAGTATAATGAGCAGCAATCTCAGGTCCACACTTCTAACACCTCTACTGTTTAAACAGAGTTCATAGCATATTCCAAACTACCAAATAAGAAAAACTTCTATTCTCTCAATGTGCATGGATGCAAAGTAGAACTAATTTCTTCCTTCAGAGAGGGAATTGAAGCTTCATTTAAACGCTGTTGTTCTTTTGCTTATCACTGACCAGTCTCACCATCACCATGCTTCCTTCAGTCATTCAGCATCTGTCCTTCCCAAATGAAGTAATTTAGCTCACCCCACCACCCAAAAAAAAAAGCGGTGACATGGCAGAAAAATGTGTTAAAGAATGAGACAACATGACTGTTCTTATTTAATCTACCTCCAAATGTGAGTGTTTCTCTCTTTTATCTTTCTCCCACTGCAATGTGCTAGCAAGGTTTCTATCTGGCAGGTGCTGGAACCAGGGATGGTAAGAGTCCTGGTAACAGCTCAGCATGTGCTTCTGCACTAGCTTCCCTCTGGAGTACAAGGTATGAGAGCCCCTTCTTCAGAGAAGGGACTAGAATCTGTCTTGACAAGTGTTTTGCATGCAGTTAAATAGACAAATGTATTCTGCTGCCAGCCTCTTGCAGGAATTTGACTTGATACCTGTCACCAAACAGCTTCTTTTGCACTAGAAGAATTACAAAACACTCATACCCTATAATGATCAAAAAGAGAGCCCCCATGCTCACAGTAGATTTCAGAGATGCAATCCACATTCCCTCACCAGCTAATAATATCTAAGCCTCACAAAATTAGGATACATGTTTCTGAAGGGTAAAACAAACGTGAAACAAACTACTGTATTGTATAAAGGTCACTGGACCATCGTCTCCTGTAGCCTGTTCGCAGCAATGACAATCCATAACACTCCCTAAGACATTTCATGATGCATGTGTACAGAGCAAGCCTCTTCTCAGTTGTGCTAGTTAATGATTACCTTCTCACAGAAAGCAGAAAGGGCGATATAGCTCTAACTGGCTTTAAGGCTAATTCTGTTTGGATACTATTAGCCTGCATGCAAATATCTAATGTGGCTCCTGCCAAGCTATTTCGTTGATGCTTTGTAGCAGTAAGTCCCAAAAGAAAAGTGTGCATTTTATATTGTGTAGTTCATTGGGTATTTTTCCATTTCACTACTAGTTTTTATGTTACGGTCAAGTAGAAGTCCATTAGAATACCTGTTACTGTGCATGATTAGAAACATTTATTTTGGAAGAGCTTATAAGTAACAGTGGCACACATTTGTTGCAAACAGAAGCTCTCAAGAGACAAGATAAGTCTCTTCCTCATTTCACCTTCTGTATCACTTCATTTCCACTATGCGCTGTTACAGAGTACAGTGCATCCAAACCTCAGAATGACAAACAAAGACATTAATGGAAAAAACTCCAGCTTTCCATCTCAGCTAGAGATTGTGCCTCTGTAGTTATCAACACTAAATACTACAATTAAAGACTTAAAAAAGACACTGATAATTTACATGACAAGAACTAACAGTCTGCTTTTTATGGATTTGTATCTTGTAGTCAATTGAAACCCAAGAGGCTGCAAGATCCACTTGAAGCTACCCCTGCTGCTGGAGCACCCATAAAGGTTTCCCCATTTTCCTTGCACCCAATGAGTTTATACAAACACCTGTCCTTCATCCAAGATCTCTTCCTCCTCCATTTGGCCACCTGTTCTCACCCAGCTAACAGAAGCCCTTTTATGCCTCACATCTTCAGCACTAACAGGTTTTTGTGGATATCTGCTTAAATTTATCACCCACAAACAGCATTACTGCATTTTGTATACTTCCACAGGAAAACAAACACATTTAATGTATCTTCCCTTTCATGGCCCACTTGCTCAATCACCATTGCAATGCAAACAGATTACCCAAAGACTGCAAAATCTCCATCAACTGAGGTACTAAAAACTCACTTGGAGATCCTGAATAAATTGATTTGACTTCACAGTTGGTTCTAACTTCAAAGCTAGTGCCTCCTTTGAGCAGGTAGGTTGTACCACATGAGCTCCAAAGTACTTTCAAAGTTTGTTATGCTGCTAGTACTTTTGAGAATTCTGATAAGCTTCCTACAATATTTAGACACCTAAACTGAGTTGCCTATTAAAACTTACTGATTAACAGTACAGCAGAGGCTTGAAGCAAGTGAGGAACAACATTGCAAACACTCTCCTCTCCATATTACAGCAGCCATTCTGTGATTGATAAAGACTGTATTGTCAAGTTATTCACTACTTAGAGCATCCACTCTAAGCATTCAACAACCTCCCAGCCCATGAGCACAGCCCATTGGGCTGCCTTTGTAGCATTTCTAAAAGGCACCAGTTGCAGTGCCATGTAAACCAAAAGTCAAAAGCAGCTAGATAGAGCACTAGTTTCTTCCATGGCTCACTCATTCTTTGACTTCTCAAAGGAGAGAAAGACAGCAAATTGACTGAGCCTCAACAACTCATCTTAGAGGCTTCCAAAAATGGTAACAACTTTGTCACTTCTGGCTATGATTGAATTTAAGTTGGCAATTCTACCAACCCTCTGAGCCATCCAGTCCCTCATGCCTTTCATTTTTTAGGATATGGTTAGATTAGCCCATTTGTTATAAATATGACATAACAGTACCCACAAGCATTACAGAGTTTTCAGCATTTCAGCTAAAAACCCCATTTTGGAAGAATTTATAGCTTGGCTGCAAGAGTGGCGTCTGGCTGAAACGTGGCATGCAAAGTCTCGCCATAAGAGCCGAGCCGTTAAATAATAAATCAATTTGGCTATTTTTAAATTAGAATGCTGAAAAATACAAACGAAATTTACCATTTGCTGACACATCTTTGATCTCAGAAGGAATGTGAATTCCACAGACCAACTCTTCGGCTGATGTAAATCAGCATAACTACACTGGCATCAGTGCAGCTCCAGTGATTTACATGCTACAAATTTGTCCTTGTATTTATTAATGGAATATTTGTAGTTAGCTTTTGGGTCAAAATTTTGCTGTTGATGTAACCTACTGGAATCAGTGGGGAGTTGCACATACAAATGCAGACAAAGACTTGGGTTTCTTTCTTCCCAGTCCTGCTTATTTAATTAATTAAAACAATCACAGAACAAGCCTAATCATAGAGAACGCAAAGTATTTAAGGCAGTGCATATCTCGGTTGAGACCATAATGATATTTACAAGGTAGGTATAGGACAGGCATCAATTGCTACTTTTTAATCTTTATAGATTGATCTATGCAGCAACCTGTGCTATAATTGAGCCAAATTTACACCACAAGCCTATATATTAGTAATTTCATAGAGATTCCATGCTGAAACTTAAAAAGAAAAAAATCCATAAAAAAACAGAGGACAAAGATTTAGTACTACATTCAGGACCTTCTGTTCCTTCCTCCTCTCCACCCACGCTCACTCTTACCTATCACTTGCTTTGTGTTGCAGAAAGAGCTAAATAAACTTCTCTGCCTCTACTTCTTCAAACTATGCATACGCAGAGTTATCAGCTACTGGAGAGACCAGCTAGTATCAAGGGAGCAAGTAAGACAAAAAGCCAGAACATCCAAGCTCAATTTAAGTCTGCCTCAATTTCCTTTGCCATGTAGGGCAAGTTCTGTCACCTTTTGGCACTGCTTACATTCCCTCCCCCTGCCATAAAGCCAAATGGGACTAATGATATTTACTAAACTGTGTGTGGAGCTGGGATTTATGTATGACATATGCTAAACATGCCATCTATTTGCATGTTTATGATTGCACATGCCATCATAAATGCAAGGTGGAAGTATCTTTGCAAATGCATCATTTTACAAACACTTCTGAAAACCTGAATATCATCTGGGTTACTAACCAGATCTTTTAAAAATTGTATTTTGTGATACTATAAACACAAAGCATTTACTAACAGCACATACAGTGCCTATTATGCTGTATGCAGAAAGCATCATAGCATTAATTGACGTAATGCCCAAGATAGAAATGTTTGCTTGTCTCACTCCATACTTTTCTTCATTTGCTGAATAATTCAGCTTCTATACAGACTTAGCTGACCTTTGCTTGATAAAGTCATATTTCTAAACATTTGCTAGCATTTGTTGTTTTTAATCAGGTTCAAGTCCACTCACTACACATCAGAGCTGAGAATAATGATGCAGATAGGCGTTTTAGCCAAATGATGTTCCTTATAGTGCACACACTTCCCCCAAATCACTGAGTTGTTAACTAAAGTGTAAGAGAATTTATGATGCTAAATAAAACCAGGGAAAAAAAAAAGATGTTTTAATAAGATGAAAATCCAAATGTTAAAATAATGAGCCATCTGTATGGGTGGCCCTCTCCTGAGAGATGCCAAGAGCTTTACCATCTGTGAAACATTTACCAGCTGTTTCCTTCCTTTTTCGTGAGAACATAAGAAATCCTTGCAGTTGGTGTTTCTAACTGAAACATCCTAGTGAAGGAAACAGGTTTGTTCAAAGTCAGGGACCTCTCATGAAAGCTAGGTTGGCTGGAATTAACCTAATAATATTTTGGTAAGCATCACTGTTCTCTGTTTTGAAAAGGTCTTTTCAAACAATGGTCCAAAAGGGCCACAGAGCACTTGGGAAAGTGGAAGAAGCAGAAAATAGCCTATGAACTGGTTTCAGGGGGAAAAAAAAAAAAAGAAAAAATATTGGATCTGAACATTTCTTTACTTCTTTGCTTTTTTTAAGCCCTAATCTGTTGCAGGAATTCAGGATAAATTTGTAACCCATATGAAGCTCAAAGGTACCTGCAATATATAAGTATAACCCAAGTACAGAACTAGATCTTGCTGTTTCTCCTCTGATCATCATTTGACATACCTGCAATCAGCATAACACTGTACCTTTTGACCCAATACATACCCTACCTCAGTGCAAGTGAGTTACACAGGAACTTCAAATCAGACAATCATGCTCTGAAAGATTTTCAGTTGCAGTACACAGATCAAAGGTGATAAAGATAAGTTTAATCTATGAAAGGATATATCAACTTGTATTTATTTATACCCTGATGTGCTGTAGCCCTGATTGCCCAACATTTAATTATTTCCTTAGTGTTCTCTTCTGTCATTAGCTGCCAATGTGAATTGAAGAGAATATAACTTTAGAAGCAGAATTAGCTCTTAAATTCCAGGTCAATGAAATTTACCCATAGCAGTGATAAAGGGAGTTTCTGTGAAGTATTCAGTTATGTTTTCAAAAGTTAATTTTTCAAAGAGACTTGAGGTCAGGAAAAAAAAAAGACAATCAGCATCTGATCAAGTTGACAGTCTATGTGGTTGTGTGAAGAGCACTATTTGGTTATCATTTATATGCCGAACACCATGATATCCTGTACTTCACAATTACGAAAATTGTACCAGACATGAAAACAGACATCAGTTCTACACAACACACTAGCAGCACTTGCCTCAAATCATGGACTGTTTTTTCTCAATAGATGTTTCCTCTTCTCTCACTCTTTAAAAGGAATATTAGCCATAGCATGAAGAAGTGAAGGAGGTTTGTTATTTCTTGTGTGAGTATGCTCTGAAATACACAAGTGAGGTCACCACTGAATGGATCAGCCAGCAGTTGAACGTACCAGGACAGATTTCTGACGTGGTACCCAGAAAGTCCCATATTGCTTGCAGGGAAACAACTCTGCACAAATTGCAGAGATGCCTCTATCTCACCACTGATTCCACACAGTCCATGGCTCATGTGTTAGCTGTACATAATAGAGCAACCCCAAAACCTCTTCATTTTGTACTTATCACAATACGACCTCCATAATCAGCTCAACAAAACCTCATAGCCAATTCCAATTTTCCAAGAGCTAAGTACAGAAAACCTGTATCCACATACAGGGGTTATCTATGCCACAGGTGATGTTACAAACGATAACCTTTGTAATTCAGTTAGATAGCACCAGAATAAGGACAAGGCAGCATACACTGGGCACTGTCAACAAAAATACAAGTAGACCCTTGGACAGTCATCCTGCTAGGATCTACAATACGAGAGCACTAGAAGACTGCATGACACTGAGAAACAGCTGCAAAAACCATTACTGAAATTGCTCTGCATCTTTCAGCAGTGAACCATAAGCCAAAGAATCACACTATGGGGCCAAAGAAGAATTCCTCTTGAAATCAGCATTGAATAAGTGAGGTAGCCAACAACAGCAACATGTTGCTGATTTCCTGCACTGCAAGATCTGTTCAGTATGTACTTAAATTGAAGCATTAAACTTGTTTCTAATATATATAACACTTCTTTAATTGCTAGTGGAACCATTTTTGCTTAAGTTATAAAACACTCAAATACAAAAACTTTGAAGAGATAAGTACCAGCAAATGGAATAAAAGGGCACTGGGCATTTGGAAGCAAGTGTGAATGACTCTTCCAAAGCACAACATCAAAACTGAGGGCAGACCTAAGGAAAAGTGTAGAAAGGATAACCTCAAGGCCTCCAGGACTGGGTACAGTAGTGTATTTGATACTGCATTTATTATGATACCACGTGAATCTGCAATGTGTGGAAAAGTGCAGATATAAACATGATTCCAATTTCTCTCCATAACTTGAGAAATCATACTTTGCCAGTAAATTAAGTCAGAGTTGTAGATACTTTTATTAAACCACTTTGAATGCTATGAAGCTACCAAAAAATACCAAGATCTAAGACACAGCATGGATATTAAGTAAGAACAAATGAAAATAATGGAGTTATTTATGTCCTCCTGTGCAAACCAACTTCCCCAATATAGCATCCATACTGTCAATAAAACACCTGGCTCTTCTCATAATAATGAAAACTTAGATCTGAAGTTTTTAAGTAATAGAAAAAAATAGCACAAGATTTTTGCTAGGCATCCTCCCAACAATGTGAGAATGGGTTTTAATACTGAATGTTACCAAAGAGTTTGTGATCTGTTCTTTAAAGAGGAACTACATGGTTTGGTAGCTTGCAAAATGTCTTAAAGCATAACACTTTCAAATTAATTGATCTTTTACTAGGAGATCTAAAGTATTCAAAAAATTCAGTTTCGTGCAATCCTTCAAAAGTACTGGGAAACATCGTATCAATATTTTTTTCAAAGAAACTGAGGAATGAAGTAACACATGAAGAATTATTTTCAGGCTGATGTATCTATGCCTGCCTTAAAACCGTCAATTAGCTCAGTTAGATGGAAGTCCTAATGGTACCATAGCCCTTATATTCTTCTTTAAGTATTATAAAAACCTTGGGATACAGGATAGTATAGAAAATGTGGGTTATTTGAGAGTTACCTGTTCAAAGTAACACCTTCTTCTGAGGTCAAGTGATTTTAATTTATTATATCCTCTAGTGACCTGAACCCATAACAGCATCTACACTTACATGAATGTTATTACTATGTGCTTAAAAAGGGATCAGGAAAAAGCTAACACTGACTGCATTACATGCTGTGTTCCCCTGCTAGAATAAGAGTAAGGTCATTGGCAGGGCAGACCATGTATGTGTAAAGTTTACATTGCAGATATCTTCACTGCTTTGCTGAAGTGCTCATAATTTCAGGCACTCAAATACTCTTCAACTTTGTGAGTATAGAACATATGCAATTAATCAGAAAGTCATTACTAAAAAAAAAGGGTTTTGTAGGTGTATGAAATCCTGCATAGCATTTAGGATTTATAAAAGCCCACAGCTCAGTCTGCTATTCAAGACAAATAATAGCTAAATTTTAAAATTAAGCAATCTTAATTCTTTGTTGCTATTTTGAAATCTCTCAGGCTGATTTTCCATAGGTTTAAATTTCTTACATGGCATCAAACATAGCATGTCTATATATGCATTTTTATGTGTATATTAACCCATTTTGTTCTTGGTTCCAGTTCTACAGAACAAATACTGCTCTGAACAAAGCCCATCTTAAATACACCCTCCCATACACAAACAAGGAAAACCTCACTTTGCATTTGAAGTACCTGTATAACTGAGCAAGTGTTAAGCCTTGCTTTTGTTTTGAAAGCTAGCAGTTTTAACAGTTTGTACTTCTAAAAGATACCAGTTACAATGTTCAAAGTATAAATTCTAGATTATGAAAATGGTTTGTAACCATACCCTCTTCTGTGCTCCTGGAAAGGCTCTGACTGCTCTAAGCTGCACAGCAGGTTGGTAAGAATGCAACAGAACGGACTCCAAGTAACAGCAAGGTGACAGGGGTAGGGTTACTGACGATTTAGTAGGCTGCACAGAGCTCCTAATTAGTAGGCGTTTGAGATGTAAACTCAGAATCCAAGCACTCAGCACAGCTTAAGTTTCCATTGCTGGAATGGTAGCTGTGTTAACTGGAGTATCTGGACAAATTCAAGCATAGGTAACTGCATTCTGTTTTGCAGATTCTCCCTCTATTTCCAATTACAATAGGTATTCATTTTTGCCTTTGCGCCGCTCCCATGATAGGGGTGAACAAAGGCAACAGTCAACACTGATCATTTTTTTGACAAACAGGTGGAAAAAATGGGCTTGCTAAGTATGTAATGGTGTTTATCAACATTTTAGATTGCACAGTTCACTCTGGGACAAGTGGTAATTTGCCTTGAACTACAGGAACCATTCTCAGTACAAGGCAAAGAGAAACAGAGACTCAGCCGAAGTGCTGGGGCTACAGCACTACAAAGCTCTGAGTGTATCATGTGATAAAGAACTAGGTAGCACTAATGATCAAGAAAAGCTCACGTTCTTTCTCTCTACTTCCAGGTAATATGTGTCCATCTTACTACACTAAATGCTCAGAGAAAAACTGCTACTAAGCAAGAGAAGAACAGACTCAGAACAAATTTGTAAGTTTACGTGGGATGAATGACTCTATAAATCTTTTAAGTCCTTGTGCATCCTGCGTAAACAACGACACTAAAGTGAACCACTGACTTTCAGTGGATGCGTTGAAGACTTAGCAAACTACCACACTGACAGAAAGAGACTTTGCTCCAGAATTTCAGTCCATCTCGGGATTTCAACCAGGAAGGTGCTTTGCAGCTGCTCTTTACCAACAGGTTTCATCTAAAAAAAACCCACTGTACAAATTTATATACTCAAGTACACTTAAAAAGTATCATCTCTTCTGGTCCAAAGGGTTCTTAAGAATAGCTACAGGACAGAAGTAATAACATATATGCAGGCAGACTGACATTTCTTACTATTATTTTTATGTGAATGACCAAAATGGTGCTGTTTGAAAACAACCTTTGAAAGTATTTCTGGCTTTTCTAACCCTGCCCTTCTCTTATTGGTATAATATTTGTGATCTTGTGTATCTTAACTCTTCCATTGAGAGTCTTATGCCAATTCACAGACCAGTTGCTGTGTAGGTGGGTGTTGTGTGGGCTTCCCCTCTGCTCAGATGCCTGAACTACAAGAGCTAAGCATTACATTCAGCCAGGCCTGAACATCCTTTAAGCCAAGGTTAACAATCTGTGCCAAACTATGGAGGCAGCCTGGGATCAAAATACCTTTAAACTTCTGTTAATATCTAGCTATGTAAATGGTACAAATCTGTCCATAAGAAATACTCTTAAGCACTTGTGCAGTCAAACTCACACCTCATTTGCCATAATGTCATTGAACAGTAGATGTCCATCCTTGATTTCATAGGAATTTTTCATTACTTAACTCCACTGATTTCTATAGAAGGCATCAGAAATCCCATCAAGAGAATAGAAACAAACTATTTTTGTCACTTCAGTAAGAACTCATTTGTGAGCTAAGAGTAGTTGCTTTTTGCATCAAATTTCAAAGGATGATCTGATTTATAGCTTTTGTTTCAAATTATTAATTATCCAATCTCAGTCTGCTGGGATCTTCCCCTAAAGAATGGCACTTAGAGCAGCATATTTCCCCATCAGCTGAACCTCCCTCAGCTTCTTAACAGGGGAACGCACCTACATTTAGCATTCCAAAACACTCTAGACTCCACCAAATCCCTCATCTGCCTCACCACTCTCAATCCTGATGGGCTGTCAGTCTCTTTTACCAAGTCCTTGGTAAAAACAAATACAAAAGCCAATGTAAAATTCAAATAGGACTGAAAAGTACATTTGGTATCAGATTGCCTTGAAACCTACTGCAGCTTTTTGCGAAACTATACTCATGTTCTCCCAAGTTCTTGGGCACATCTGGAGTTTCACAGTTTTGGATCAAACCAGATGACAGCAGTCTGTCAAAAGACAGCCAGAAGCCCATCAAACAGATATGCAAAAGAATTAAATGAAGAAAACTCTTTTGAACCCAAAATAGACTTTTCTGTAACACAGAAATAGTTCTTTTTGCAAACTTCCTTTCATGGAAAGGACAGAAAGTTAATTCTTTCTGTCTGAAAACAACACATCAGCTTTACTGACGACAGTCTTTAGAAATAGAAAGGCAAGAACATTTACTACTAGATCTAAGACCATTTTACACATGTGAAAGTAGCATTCATCTTGTGCTTGACGGGGAGATGGGACTAAAATCACACCAGGATTTGTGATCACCTTTGGAGGACCCAGTTTTCACCCAAAAGTTTTACATCTCAGGTACAGATAATCTTAATAAACTCAAAACACTGTTTCAGATTGAAAAGCCAGCTAAGCTTGTTCAGGAAGAGCTTATGGCTTGTTTTGAGAGATGATGGTTCAGAGCATTGTACTTGGCCACAGGAGTGTAATTGTACCTAAATTAGACTGAAAATTGATCAGGTTGGATTAAAGCCTACTGGGATTCTGGAACAGAGATTTCTCATTCTGTCCTTTGCTAATATTTTTCCAAACTGATTTTTGGCAATACTTTCATTTTTGCACCCAGTTTTCCCTGCAAATGAGCAGTGAAATTCCAAGGGACACTATCAGGAGTTAAAATCACTCAGTATATATTTGCCAGCGCATGCAATGTTTATTTTTAAACAGTGCCAAAAGTGTTTATAGATAGAAACAACAGGACAACCCATAATTAAATAACTGTTTCTGCTACATCTGCTATTTAGCAACTTGAAGAAAAATAATTTCCCAACAACAAATAGGAATGGTCAAGAAAGCTCTCAAGTTTAGGCCCATTATTACCATATAAAACAACATATTAGTTGCTTAGCTACCAATCATAAAAGAAGCCCAATTAAAAATGAAAGAATCTTAACTAGCTGCATGGAATATAAAAGTGAAAAGTTAAAAGCTGTCAGGTGGTTAGTGGAGAGAATACTGAGAAGTGATTGACAAACTGGGCTTGCTTTGCTTCAAATTTGGCTTTGATTCAATAAATGATTGACACGCTGATGTCGTCTGAAATAGCAGATTGTGCTTTGGAGAGGCTATTTAGCAGCCCATTGATTGACAGGTTACTAAAATTGTCCCATGGACAGAGGTAACCAAACAGAGCTATATTTTGACAGGTGGGCTTTTTTTTTTCTTCACCTGTATTTGCTATACAGTTTATATTAAAAGCAGAAGTAGAGAAAGGCCCATAAAAGTGTCATTCAATTTCCATGAAAATGGCTTGATGTCTCCTTTTGTAATACAGTTCCACAAAACTAGAATTCCATTCCCCATTAAGTATCCTGCTTTTTATGGAAGACTGTAAAGCCAAAGTGAACAGCCTGAGGTTCTTTTTTGAAAATGGAGACATACTATGAACATGAAAGCTTTTGCCCACTTGCACACCAAGCACCCTCAGCTTGGCAAAGCAGGAACAGGTAATGCAACTAAACATAATTCCTAACTAGAACCAGGTTACAAGGCTCAGTTCAAGGGTGATGAGGAATCTTCCTAACACTTGATCGCAGCTGTTCCCATAAGCAAGGTGGTTCGGCACTTGAATTTGAGATCTATAACCCTGAGTACAACAGAGTTTGTAAGAACCCTTTCAATCTCCTCTGAAACAGGTGTGAGGCAGCACAAAATGATACAAAGAGTTCTGCCACTAGTGACACAAGTGCTCCAGAAATACCTGATGATCTAACAAAAGGGAAAAAAACATTCTGACCAGTGATAGCCATTAAAAATCCTGCTAGTACTTTTTTTTTTGACCAAGGAAAGAGCACTAAATTGCATATTTCTTGAGAAAACAAATACAGCACTATTCCTCTCCATTGTTAGCCTCAAGACTCCAAAACCTCTAGCTTTCTAGGTTTATTATCATGCGTATTTCTAACACTTTTAACACAAAGCCAATTAATATTATTGAACAATAATTCTTGTTTCTGGATGCCCTTCTCTTTTACTCTTAAACTTCCATTTTGTCTCGCAGTTTTTATTCGTAGCATTGCAGACTTCCACAAAACTTTAATGTTTCTGATCTTCATTTATAACTCTTTTGCTTTCCATTTCAGCTTTTCAATTGCATAAGATTGACTGATAAAACTCCATTTTATTTAACTCCAGTTTGCACACTGATTGCAGACAAAACACTAAGGATGGGCACTTAGCTTAGGCATAAGCAACCTAAGTTATGTAACTGAGTTTGCAGGTTAAGAAAGCGATTGTTTTCCTCAGAAAAACTACTTCACAGTGCATATTTAAACCAGACTGCACATTAAATACAACAAAAATTACTACTGAGAACCAAAACATGACCTGTAGCTGAACGCAAAAAAACCGACCACCATGGCAAACATCTTAAAGTTAGTTGCTGATGTTACAGAGCAGCTGTATCTACTCACCTAAACAGTCCTGGTGCTCCCCAACACCTGCTGCTCGTGAGGGCAGTTTGCAGTGTCTAGTGGCACCACCTGGAGAAAAGCTGATGAGTCCCACCCAGAAATATAAGGTCGGTCTTCTGTTCCTACAAACAAAAAGTTTTCATTAATATTGAGAAACTTCTGAAAATTCATTTGTAAAAAAGAACAAATATTTCAATATTTTTTGTCTCCCTTTAGTTTTCACATGAAATAATTGCTTTTTGCTGTATGAAAATTTTGTCCCTTGTACCAACAAGAGGTTTGATTTCTTAAAATTACATTTAAATTAAAATCATATTAAGCATTTTGTCCCTTTTAGTGGCTTTAGTATTTCAGTTAAACTTTCTCTTCATTGTTTAATAAACCGATGTGTTTAGTATGTGAAAACTGTGTTTGTCCATTTATCTTTACTTGACATTAAAAAGAATCCCACTATGGCTCAGTGGGTGACATGGTACAAGTGGTAACATAGGGAATTAAAGATTCTTAAAGTATTTAGCACCTCACCTTTTCCCCAACCATTATCAGAGACAGAACACTAAAGGCTTTAAAAACTACTAGTATCATTTTAACCTCTGTATTATTTTAGCCCCCATATTATTCCAATTATTCCAAATGCCAGCATAATTTTATTCTCTAACTATAAATAATAATAACAAATAATCACACCAATAAAAAAAAGACTAGGCTTACACTGCACAAGCAATTAATTTGAGGCATAATGGACAGCATACATTCCAATACCATGCTGACTGGGTGCTTTACAGTGAAATTATCCAGATGGAGAGGGGTATTTGCATACTTTGTCAAATCAACACTGCTATAGCCATTTCTAAAAGCAACTGTAGTCCTGAACATCTATGTTTTTGCCTTGCAGCCTCTAACACAAAGTTTCCTCTAGATGTTTATCAGCTTTTGTCAACTCTGTAATATATTTTCCACAGGTTATCTGCTCACTTTATTTCGATGGCTACTCAGTCTTTAAAAGGAAGAGAGAAATACAGCATCAAAGAGCTCCCAATATTTACTTACCTGCTTTTGTAAGTGGCCTGGCCTCTCCCATCCCCTTAGCGCTTTCAAAAGAGGAAGGACATTCTACTTTCCTAAGGAAAACTGCTTCTGCCTTCTTTTTATGCCTTCTCCAGAACACATAACCTCACAATCTCTTAGCTACTGGCAACTAACAGTCAAGACCTTACTAAGTGTGAATTTCATATTGGCACAGGTTTTCTTAGAAACATTGCTCTCCAAAAGGAAGGACCAAGTTGCAATCCTTGCGTTTTTTTTCATTTCCCTCCTTCCCAATTATAGTAGTGCATACTCTTTTTTTTATTCACTGGAAAAAAAAAATCAAACCCTGATGTCATCTTCAAATGCGTACTTTGCAGTAAGGTATTCAGCAGGTTTGTAGGCATTGTATAAAATATATCTTTTTAGCAATTTTAATATGCATAACATATTTTTAGAAATCTATTAAAATACTTTTTTCAATGAAACATGAATTTTGTAGGAAAATATTTTGGAAGAACACTGCCTTCTTGATTTTGCTTTTTCACCCTAAAAATGGTGATTCTGAGTTTGGGGCTTTTTCTCAGTTGTCTTTTCCCAAGGACTGTTCAAAGGCTCCAGTCCATTTCCTGCCTAGTTCCAGCCAATTGTTACTATTTTAAAAAATTCTAAATATGTTGTTACTTTTTAGAAAACAAAATAAATCCTCTAGTCCAACATGCCTGCTAATTAAGGATGGACTTAAAACACAGTGACGAAAATAGAAGGTATGTGGACCACAGTACAAACAACTTTTCGATCAAACTAATTCAATTAGCTGCTTTTGCTGGTTTGAGTGGGATATGGTATTACAGTGTTGCTGCTTTTATTTCAGAAAAAGTGGAGTGTTGATTTTTTTTTTTAAACTAGAGGTTTGTTGTGATTTAAAGAAGGAAAAATCAGTTCCTAAAATGAAAGGTTCCAGGCTGTTTCAGTCTGCAGTAGGTTTGCAAGACTGAATGATAAATTCTGGAAATAGGATGTCATAGTTAAAAAATGCATGGTGAGCCTTATGTATAGTTCTGAAGGAGACTTTATAGGATAGTTCAGCTGATGACATTGTGATGGAAGATGAACCACAGATGTGGCTGGAGAAGGTTGCTGCAGCCAGAGCTGTGCAAACTATTGCACTCTTTTAAAATCTCATTACTTGGCCACAAAAGATTATTTTTTGCAGTTAAATTGGAGTTCAAATTCAGGTGTCTTTTTGCAGCCAAAGGGTGAATCCTTTAGCTGAATATTAGAATGCAGGGGGCTCTAGAAATGCTGTCTGCTGTAACTCAAAGTATCAGTTATTAGCAACACCAGGATTTCAACCCAGGAGGTGAAACTTAACCTCTCCTACGACCCCACCAAACTGGAGTAACTGAACTGTGTGCAGAGAAATGCCTGAAAGGAGAAAACAGATTTTGCCTCAGTGCTGCTGTTCTACCCCTTTGTAGGGAAAAAGATTGTTGTATAGCATGGCAAAGAGTATTTCTACAAAAAACCCAAAAATATACCCTAGAAACAAGAATATTTGCCTCTAAGTGAAAGACATGCAAAGAAGAGTTCCTTGCAGTGACCACGAACACAGAAGGAAAAAATATGCAGAGAAAGTCATAAAATGAGACACAACTAGAAAGGAACACAAGAGGAAGAAAGCATTTGGTAAGTGCCTCCACTATGCAGGAAAAGACCTAGGAAAGATTACATCTCTCACTCAGCACAGAGAGAAAGCTTTTGACAGATCACCCTAAGAAAGCCTTTTTTACTTTCATCTTTGCTACAGGAATCATCTGTGAACAGATTGCAAAAATATTCAAGATCAGTATCAGAATAGTGGGAGCTGTGGCTACAGTAGCAAGAAGAGTATCAAGAGCACTTAGAAAGCACATAGGTAAGGTCAAGCCATTAAACCATTAAACTTATCTTGGAAGAGTTTCAGAACTACCACTGATCATTCCTGAAGACCTGTGAAGAACCAGTGGCGTCTGGAAGACTCAGACCAGTGCAAACACTGCAGCTTTCTGTAAGACAGAAGGGCAGGAAGGGACCATTGGGTCATCTTACCTTCTGTTCATGTAAAAACACTGAAACAAAACCATCAAACCATCCATAAGAACCTAGAATAAGGCTTTTAGAGAGGAATAACAGACAACGTAGATTTATTCAGGATAAATTATGCCAAACCTACCTAATTTCATTCCATAACAGTATGACAGACCTTGTGGACAGAGAAGTCAGGTATCTTGGCTTCTGTGAGCTTCTATCACTGTCTCACAGAATACTCACACAGGTGAGCTACAGGATATCCTCCAGATTACATTACTATAGGGGGCTGGAGAGGTCAGGAAATCATACTCCTACATAATATCTTCACGGCCCTTTTTGGGGCTGGAATAATGTCTGGAGTGGGCCCTGGGCCCAGTAATATCCAATACTTCTATTAGTATGTTAGAAGGTGGAACAGAAAATATTTTGCATGGTATCTGCAGATGGTACCAAGCTAGAGGGAACGGCAACAGCCTTTGAAGACAGCATTGTAATACAGAATGATCTTGACAAATTGCAGGAACAGTCTGAAAAAATAGGATGCAATTCAAGATGAATCAGTGCAAAGTTGTCACTGATGCATAATCAACTGTTCAAATATAGGATGGGGACAACTGATTACAAAGCAGTTCTGCAAGAAAGCATCTGGGGTTACAGTGAATCAGAAGCTGTACATGAGTCAACAGTGTTATGCTGTTGCAAAAAGGGGCATATGTCAAACTGGGACATATAAACAGGAGTGTTGTATGTTAGACATGTGAAGTAATCCCACTTGGTGTTGGAAAGATTTCAAACACGATACAGCATTCAGTTTTTGGTGCTGCACATCAAAACATATGTTGTCCAGCCACAGAACAATGAAAACAGTGCCAGGTCCAGAAAAAAAATGTAAAGAATGACTGAAGAAATTAGGGTTGTTAGGTGAGTAGATGTAATGAGTCTCAAATATATTTAAAACTGCTGCAGAGGATGGAAGTGAACTGTTGTCCATTTCATTTGAGAACACCATAAGAAGAAACAGGTTTCCAAAAGGCTTCCAATAATATCAAAATTTTCTAATGGTAAGGCCACTAGAACAGATTGCCCAGAGGAAAGGTTGTATCTGCATCATATTGGTCAAATGTGCCTCAAGAGTGAAATAAATAGAGTTAATCCTATCACTGGCCAGAGGATGGCACGGGATCACTCACCAAGGTACTTGGTTTTGTGTAAGGAATCCTCCGGCTCTCTGTCAAGTTGATTTGTTGTAATCCTTTTTTTAAAATAATTTTTCCTATGAATTCTGAATAAGAGGGAAGTAAACATTGAAGGTGACAATGTCATTAGCTGGCAATACTACTATAGATTGAAAAATTTTCATTTATCAAACCCAAGTGCTTGTTTGTTTGTTTATAGAACTTGTCAGAACTTCCACTTCTTTCCTTCTCTTAAGTGGTAGGCACAGCATGAAGGGGGGCATCAACTCCAATATAAATTTCATTCAAGATGAGTTATGTACCTACATATATATAAATTCTGGGAAACAAAAAAAAAAAAAAGAAAAGAAAAAAAAGAAAAAGAAGGAAGGAAAGTCCTCCTCCCCTATTTTGAGTTATCAGCATAGCAGCCACAGAAAGAGACAGACAACAAAAATAAGAAAGATGAGACACCTCATGTAATACAGCTGAGTTTGTTGTGACTACTCATGATGGGAACTGTTATCAAAGTCAAGTAGACAAAGTGTATTTGCCCCTTTGCAGTACACAAAAAAAAAAAAATCTGTAAACTTCACTGTAATGCAGAACATATTACACACAGTATTTTGAAAAATCAGACCCAAACTACCCCAAGCTCTAGCAGTGGAGGATTTTCACTATCCCAGATCACACTATTGTTCCATGTAATCCGCACCTAACCAAGAAATTGGAAAACCTACAAGAACATACCTAGTTGATTGTATATTGCTATATTTGGGGGGAGAAAATTCCTTTCGGATCCCAGTGGAGAATTCAGCTCATGCCCTGAAGCATGAGATTTGATTACTCTTTTTTGAACATGCATAACTGCCATTGCTATTACTGGTCATAACATTTTGTCAGGAAAGAGAAATATTATTCTGCAATGTAATAAAAATAGATAAAATTCAATATAGCTTCAGAATCATTTGCTACATTTCCAAAGTAAACATTAAGCACCCATCAAGATTATTCCATTGGATAAGCCAAAGAAGCCTCCAGTGCTATCTGTTCATTTTATTATCTCTAATTTTCAAGCGTGCAAAAATGCTTTCAGTAAATATTATGGGTTCTTCCTGTGCTAAAAGAGATGCTAAATGACCTTCAACAACTTAGTTATAAATAACAGAAGCAAGGGAGCACAAAATGCTGTATAGTTTCAGCTCTATTCAAACCTATCAGCGAATTCTGACCAGGGGATAAAAATGGACACCAGATTCTGCTTGCTTTTTTCCCCCTTCTTCATAATCCCACCCCAGTTCCCTCTTGAAAGGCATTCTGTTCTGTCAGCCATAATGGCATCTGCTGGTGGAGACAGGAAGCCATAAATCTGTAGGGTTCCTCTCGACCAAGCCTTGTTAATGCTCCCATTTATCACCGAGGATAGGGTGCCATCTCACTAGTGCTCTACTCAGAAGTCCATCTTCTCAATTTTCCCTTCCCAAAGGAGTAACCATTTAAAACAGTGACTTTCTCATCTTGCATGTTGAGACTGAAAGCACCACTGATACAAATACCATACCCAGTGTGTAGCATTTGGATTTAAGCCATGAATCTGGAAAACAATAGCCGCTACTTGCTGATCCCAGACTACACTGAATCGCTGCTTTGCTTACATCTATGGCTTGGATCTTTTCAGCTTGCACAAAAGTAGCAGATCCCAGATGCAGAGGTTAAAATTTCAGTGGACTCTGTCATTTGCCTCCCCCCCTCCAATTCCTACTAGTGTCCCAACACATTACACCATGGCCCATGGTTTGGGAGAATTGTTAATAAATATCACTGTGTTAGAACAACATTTAATACACAAATATTCACAATGAGCAAACTATCCTAATCAGATGTGCATCTTTCTATGCAGACAGGGAGGAGAGAGAAAAAACCCACAACAAATAGATGTATCTCCATTTTTCTAATTTGAGAATGAAGATGCAGAAACTGAAGGGCTCAAAATCACGAATCAAGGCAGGATGAAATGTGAAAAGAAAAACCTAGTGTTCCACCCTGTCCCTGAACTACCTGGTACAGGTCCAGTGCTGCACTTAAAAATTAGATAGGGTGTCACTTCTTCTCATCACAGCACCAGGGTAACTGCCCTGCTGATGGGGATGCTGTGGCCCCTCTTGGCCCTGTGTTTACACTTGCCTGAACTGGAGACCAAGCAGAAATCCCCTTGTGTGCACCCACAGGATTTTACACATGCTGCACACAGGTATAAGAGGTCTGCACAATTCCAACTGATTCAAGCAGAGCTGTTAACTTCTGAGTGAGCTATGCTAGGCAGAACTGGAAAAATGAGTACTTTACAGCAGTGTTATACTATTTTATCATTCAAAACAAGCATCTGCTTGCACCAATAAATAATTTCAAATTGCTTATGAAAATTGCTAGGGTTCATATAGGGAAGGCTATCAAATAATTTAAATGAAATCAGTTAGGTGGACACTTTCATAAACACAATCTTGTATTAGGCTGCTAAACACAAAGGTCACTTAGGGGTCTTGAAGTAGAAACTCATTCCCTGTCTGCGGTGCAGGACTGTGGTTTGCAGACTGCCAGTGACACTGGCTATAACACAGCGGCTCTTGCTGGTGCTTTGTCACAGAACCTGATATAGCAGGTTATTTGCATTAAACCCAATGCCAAAACAGGAAAAAAACCACCTAAGAACTCAATTCCATAGCAAACTCCAGGATTAGACTATGGAATACTGCAAAATTCACTTTTAAGAGAATTTACTCAAATTATAGTTGAACATACAGAAATTAATGCAGCCTTTCAGCCCCAAATAATTTTTAAACCCTCAAGGTGTTAAAGGCAGCTGTGGAAAAAAAAATCCTGAAATTAATAAATGGGGCAGGCGAAGTTATCTCCATGTGTCTTAGGGAACAAAAGTGTTCAGAGCTCCAGTGCCACCTGCCCTTCCTTGTGGCAGTTTGGTGCATACTCTGAAAGGGTGAGAAATACTATGGTTGGACAGGACAGATTTTGCTTTCCATGAGGGTGCAGAAGCACCCTGATGGACATACTTGATTCCCCCTAAATGTGAGTGCCTGGGGTAACTAGGAGAGCAGAGGGTGCTTGAGCACAACATGTTAACCCTCCTTTCCAACGTACTAATACTGCTCTCCTCCCACATGCTAACCTGCTCTCCCAAATACTAGCCTGCTCTCCCACATGCTAACCTGCTCTCATGGGTCACTGGCGGTGCACTGCTTTCCTGCTACAGGGCGGGCCTCAAGTGAAGCCTTGGATTTCACCTGAACTTCACCAAACTTTGCGTTCACAGCCAACCACGCCGGTTCCCCCTGCTGCCTCTAGCACGGTGACTGCCGTTAGGGTGAGAGATAAGCTCACAGGAGCCGAAGGGCCTCGGTTCCACCAGCCCCGAGCTCTCCACAGGTATTTCCACCGGCGACAGCACCCCTCACACTTCAGCCGCCAGCCCGTAGTGCAGCGAAACGGCGGGAGCGACAGCCACGGCCCCCTGCACGCCAGAGGAATTGCCTCAAATCCCTGTTATTCCCGTGAAAACGCCTTTCCCGAGTGACAGGGGGCGAAGGACGGCGCCTTCCCACCCTCAGGGCCACCCCCTCACGGGTGCCACGCGCTTCCCGCCGCTCCCCGCAGCGCCCCCCCTCGGGGCACAAACTCTCCGGGGACGCGGGAGGTGGTCGCGCGTGGGGGCGGTAGCGGCGGCGGCGCGGGGGTAGCAGCAGTGGTTCGGTGCGGAGCGGTGCAGTGCGGAGCGGCGCGGCGCAGTGCGGAGCTGGCGGTGCGGGGCGGTGTAGGCGGAGCGGGGCGGCCCAGGTGGCGGCGGGCCCACGGCCGGCGCGCCCTGTCTCTTTAATAAACTGCTCTGCCGCCTGTCTGCGCGGAGTAAATTTCATCCTGTCATCAGGTCGCGGAGGAGGAGTTTGTTAATGTTCAGTTTGCTCAGTGGATCGATGTTTGCTGGCATCGCCTCGCCCTGCCTGTGTGTGTGTGTGCGTGTGTGTGTGCGCGCGCGTGTGCCTGTGCGAGAGAGTGTGTGTGTGTGTGTGCGTGTGAATAGCAGATTTCCTTCCATCCCAAGCCTCCCTGTCCTCTCCCATATCACTCACTGCCTGGCATCTGACAGCACGGAACCTGCAGCGCTCCGCGCACACACACGCACGCACACACACACCACGCACACCCGGGCACCGCTCCGCCATACAGCTCTGCGAGGAGGAGGAGGAGAGGAGAGGAAAGGGAGGAAGCAGCCAGCCCCGCAGTATTTCCAGAGCTGCCTTTTTAATATATACATATCTATTTTGTTATTTATTTATTGCCATTCTCTGTCACTGTGGGCGCCTTTCATTTTTGCTCCTGAGCTTGGATGTTTGAATCAAAGCAAAGCAAGTGTTGCAACAGTTAAAAAAAAAAAAAAGAAAAGAAAAGAAAAGAAAAAGAAAAGAGCCAACCAAAAGGAAAAAGAGAGAGAGAGAAAGAAACCTAGATTTCTAAAATAAAATAAAAACCAAACAGGTTCCTATCAGTGAAGTGAAAGGAGGGGGGCAGGGGAGGCTTCAGGGGGGTGTTGGGGAAAGCAGCTGAGAGGCAGAGGCAGAGAAACACGACTCAGGAGCGTCTCAGGGCTCTCGGATCTGGGGACAGAAGTGAGATTGGAGAAAGTAGAGCGATGCCAAGGAGGAAACAGCAAGCACCCAAACGGGCTGCAGGTAAGGAGAAGCCATCCACTTACACAGCCTCTGTCTCTCCACTCCTTCCAATCCTACCCCCCATCTTTATTATTATTTAGGGTCACCCTTGCTTTTCCGGGCTGGATCTTTATTTATTTATCCCCCCTCCCCCTCCCTTTCCCTCCGTAACTCTGTGGAGCCAGTTTCATTCCTTATTGCCAAGATCTTTACTCTGACATGGGCTGTCCCCTTCCACCCTCCTGCCGCTCCCGCCGCGCTCGGTCCCCGCTGCCTCCTGCTCTGAGCTCCCATCCTGCCCTGGCTAAACTTTTCCCCCCAACTTTCTCCCACTCGGCTCCCCTTCTCCCCCGGCCCCTTTCCTGTACCGAACCGAAAGCAACCTCCCATTTGCTTCCCGCTTTAGTCTCTCCTTTTTTTTTAGTATGTTTTTTTCCTCTTTATGTTTCCCCCCCACCCCCCAGTTGGTTTTGTTTTTATAACCTGTGTTTCGCGAAGTGGGTCGGTGTGTTTTATCTTTTATTTCGCCGTGTTTCTGGTGGCATTGCTGGTCGGTTGTGTGTGTGTGTGTATGCGCCTTGTGTATGCCTGAAATAGTACAGGGACTGTCTCTGCTGATGAACCCGGTGGGGAAGTTCAGCCTTTGATCATCAGTGGTGAAAATTGCAACAGGAAATAAAATGAAACGTTCTGACTGCTAGAAGACAATCCACATTTTCAAATCAAATCCTTCTTTTGTTTTGTAGCTGTTTTTATATATTTGCACATGCCAAGTGGTTTTGCAATTTTTTTTTTTAAGAAGAAAATAGTTTGCAACTTTGGAAGTGTTTTGTTTTGTCATCTGTAGGGTGTTCTTTTTCTTTCGGGGGCCAAGAAAAAGAAACAGATGAGTGGGCCTGTATAGTAAATCTTTTCAAAGAGTTTTCTTTCAGGCTGCTTAATTGCTTTTTATTTTTTTTTAATAGTGTGGTGGGGTTTTGTTTCTGGGAAGCGCAATATGGAAGTTCATTTTTCTCCTGCCAGACCCACCCACTGAAAAATCAGCTTTCCAGTTGATTGCCAGCTTTGATTTGACATTTGATTGATCACCTGTCATCTTGCTGCCTTTGATCTATTCATTCTTGATATATATCAATAAATCACTCACCATGGTAACCCAAGTGCCAATGACGTAAGGCTTGCCCTCTAGATTCTCTTAGCCAGACATGCACAATTATTATCTTGTTTGGCTTTTAATGTAGGCGGGTTTTTCCCTTCCTTTTTTTTTTTCTTTGTGTCCTTCATCAGATTAGCTCTCTATAGAAAACTAATATTTTATGGTTTTAATTTAAAAATGGTTTACTTATTTTTCCTCCCCTTTCTGGCTATTTTCTGGGTGTAGCATACTATATGTGGGACAAAATGTATGGGCAAGTTTGGTGGCATACTTGAATAAACTTTTGAAAGTAGTGCTTGGGATTCATTTAAAGGTAAATGTTATTTCAGAGAAACTAGGACATGTGTAACTTTTATAAACTTACATATTTTGCCATATTTGTGTAGGTGTGGGACAGTGGCATGCAGACAGAGTTTTGGGACGTGAGCAATGACTGTACCTATGCAGGTTGCTGTGATTCCTGGCAAGCAAAGATCCCCTTTAACCATAAATAATAGTTAAGCTAGAAATGCGCATATATATATATATATTTATATATATATATATATGTATGTATGTGCTCGGAAGAACTCTGATGAGTTACTGTTATTGTCTTATTCACAAAGAGATTAATCTGAATAAGGCATTTACATTTTAAACTTGGAGGATAAATAGCTATTTTTTCATGGATGCTGGTCAGCACAGTGAAACTGCTAGGATTGCTCCTTTTTTCTCTGTCAGGAGTATGAGGCTTTGTACTTTGTTTTCCAAGTAGAATTTTCACTTGGAATGTGTGTAGTATCTTTTTGTAGAAGGAGCACCCTGTTCTTTTTTAGAAACATAGGCTACATAGTAAGTAAATTTTTGCAAGCAAAGCCCATGCTGTTGTTTCCTGGGATCTCCCTGCTGAGAGTACAGTGACATGTTTTTATCCAGAATGTTACAGCATTTTTGAGAATCTTAATGATGAGAGAGAAATTTGAATGACCACAGTTACACCTCTCCTTCCTTGTTCTCATTATAAAATGTGCGTTGCTCTTCAGTGGTGCATTTCTTTTCTTACATTTGTCCTCAAATCAATGTTGTTTCAGGTGAGCAAAATACTGCAAATTCAGTCCGGTTTCATCCAGCATAGCCTATTTGAAGTAGGGTTGTACTTTTGCAATAGTTCTCCTGCTTTGAAGTTGTATTTGTGTGATTGTAGGGGCTGGGGAGGGTGTTCATAGAGCAGGCGTGCCTCTTGTATATAGTTCTTAAAACTGACTTTCATTTTCAGGGATAGTACTGAGGTTCTGTTTTGTATGGTGTAAAATACCTCAAAGTGACAGTAGACAGACTGTGCAATAAGAAATGAATCGCTCATCAAAGCTGATTGCAAAGCTCCTTATTCCTGCTTTTAAAAGGAGTTAATATGTTATATATTACTTAATTTTCACTTTTATTTATTTTTAGTTGTACAAATTCAAAGGTATCAGTTGCACTGCTTTTTGTCTTGATGGCAGCAGAGATATTGAAGAGAAGTTTGCAACTTCTAGCTTCTTTAGATAGTTCACCTCCCAAGGAAGAAAAATGATAATCGTTATGATTCTGTACATGCCTGCTTTTGTCATTGCTTAAAATTAAATACTATGCACAACTGTAAATAATTACTACCATGCACTGACTTTGAAAGCAGGTTTCTAGTTTGATTAATGAATAATGTAAAGGTTAGAGAGAACCAGCGAGTGAATCAGAAGTGAAGTCCTGCTGCTAGATGAAAATCTATCTAGAGGAATATACATGGCAATTTTGTCCTTTTCTATTATTAATTTTAAGCCTTGTATTCCTAAGAAATATATTAAAGACCATTGTCATGAAACAAGGTAGTGTAATTGGATAAATGGTGCACTCTTTATGTTTGATAATGAGGATTTTTGATCTCAAATTACACTTTTGAAGACATTTTATTTTACATCAACACCAAAACTATGTCAAATGCATTTAGATCTTTCCAGGGCTGAATCTTTCCTGAGTGTCATTCCTTTTTGAGATTGTCATTTCCATTTCAGTAATTCTAGAAGCAGATAGTTACAGCTCTTTGTATCAGTGCCTGCTTTGGTATCATACTTCTGTTTACAATAAACAACCCATTTGTGCTGTAGTTTTCACCCAAATGAATCACAAAGGACTTCACAAGCTGTGGGCCTAATTCTTCTCTTGCTCAGGTGCAAATCAGAAATAGCTTTACTAGCAGCGTAAGTGCAGTTGCAATGAGTACTGTCTGCTTTTGCAAGAAGAGATTCAGGCCCAGAAAGTACTTCATCCTTCAGTGAAATGCAGCCACCTCTGGGGTAGAAGTCTTGTAACGATTCCATAACAAATGGTAATATATTAACAGAAGGGTGGAAAAAGGGTGGGAGCAAAGCAGAATTGCTATTCAGATTTTATTCCTAAGGGTATGAAATAGCTTTCAAACACAATTTCACTGGATTAAACTCTCCTTTCCCCTGCAGCTTGTTTAAATGTGCATATTTTATTTTGTGATCATGAATTGCTAGTTTGCTTTTTTAAAGCCTGCAAAGAGGAATCTGGACTTAACGCCTTTTCCGGCTGCAATTTTGTTTCTTCTTTTCTTTCCCTCTCAGCTCCAGTAGGCTATCTGAGATCCAAAGCTCGGGAAAAGTACAGCAAAACCAGATATCAGTCGCATTTATTTTGTTTATTGGAGCTGTAGGATAACATAGTTTTGGCTTTGGAAGTGTCCTCATAGAACAGCAAACAGAAGACAGCAGTCAGTACTTGAAAGCTGCAGTTTGTACCTTAGTAGTAAAAGGTTATTTAAAACAAGTTGATTTAGAGAGTGAAATTCTGCTTCTGCAGAGAGCAGAGCAAATGACCAGCTATGTCTGAGATGTCTATTTCTGTGATGAAAGGAAGCAAGATAAACCTGTATTAATAACCAAGAGCAGTGTGGCTTTTTGAGTATTATTTGTGTCCTTTATTAAAGGGACAGTAGAAGCAGGTTCCAAGCAAGCAGTACTGAATGAACCTGTAGAAATGGCAGTACTGCTTTGTTTAAACATCCTCCAGAAAAGCAACTGCACATCAAAACCACCTAAATAGTTCATGCCTCAGAACCTTTCAGTTACTGTACACATCATGATGCTGACAGATGACAAAAAAGCCAAGGTGTTCATAAACAAAAGGAGCCTTTAACTGCTGGTTAATTAAATATATTTCAAAATAGGTACTTCTGCAAGTAAAGAAGCACCAGAATTAGTTGCCATCTGTGTTAAATTTTGGGATCAGCTACTAAGCTCGAAGCTGCCATGTCATTTTTTCCCATGTCAAAACTCAGGCCTATATGGGACAACTGAAATCACATTCATTTAAGTTACTGTTTCCTTATTTCATTTTCACTCTCACATATCAAAGCACAGTACTTATCACTATATAAAGAGTGGGACTCACCATTAGTTCAGCCCCTGTGACTGTGAAATAAAAAATGTTTCCATCAGTAAATGACACATTTTTATAGCATTTTTTAAAACATGTTCATTGTCAGAAATTGTTTTGTATAAATGCACTCCCTCTTCTTTGCTCTCTAATTGAAAAGCCCATTTTCTTCAAAAGGGCAGGATTTTGGTACTTCCTCTCTGAGCTTTTCTCCTCCTAATTTTTGCTCTCATTAATAGCACCCACCTCAAGTAACTGTTTCCCCTAGAAGAGGTCCCTGGAGTTCCTCTGTAGCACAGGGTCAGGGTGAGCCTTTCTCCCGTTATTTTACTTCCCATCCCGATGAGGACATCACTCCCAGAGAGCAACTCCAGACTCACAGCAAGAAAAAAAAAAAAAAAAAGGCTGTCAGTTGCTGTGGCTGCAATTCCCAACTTAGCAGCAGCAGAGGGAATGGAACTGTACTCTATCAATTACAGTTGGAACCAGAGGCTAAACACTTATTGTGTTAAGCTATTGTGCAGATCTTAAGAGCTCAAATGTAAAAAAAATACCATGTCAGCTAGTGGAGGGGAGAATAAGGCCTGGTTCTTCTACTGGATGACGTATTATTAGCAAATGCGAAGTAGTATTATTTAAATTCCATTTAATGCCTCTCAGGTTGCAACATGTGTGTACCATATTATGCCTTAAAAAAGGGAGAGCCTACTGACTTTACTGCTAAAATAAGTCTTTGTTTTTCCCTCTTCACTGCAAAACGAAAATATTTGTGAAGTTTTACCTCTAAAGTGTGCTCATGCGAGCAGAGAGACATTTTCATCTGTCTCCGAATCTGATACAGGAGTCAATTGGAAACACATTACACTCTCAGCTGAAGTCTTACATTTCCTTCGTGCAAGAGCAGTGATTTTTCATTACCTATTTAATTACAATAATTTACATAAGAGTGGGTCCAGTTCTGCAGCTCTTACTCAGCACTTCGCTTCAATGGGTAACTGGCCTGTGTAAAGACTGTCTGTGTAAGACTGGGCTGTTTAGCTACGAAATCAAATATATGTGTTTCTTTAGTAATTTTTTGCCTCTGAAAAGGGACCAGATTCTACCATTAAGCTTTAAATCGCAGGGCAGTTCTGCTCATACCTTGTGTTGCTGATGGTTGCATGCTATTCTTTTCTGAAGTCTATATGACTGAGATATTTTGCTTGCTCGGCTAACTTCACTTCTCACACGCATTTCCATTCTCTGTGTTAATTATCAAACACCGTTTCTTGGTGCTAGCAGATGATAATGATCTTTAAAGAATCCTTTTTTAACATGCAGTGTTAACATTGTGCACAAGAACAGCAGCTCTCAACTAAATGCATGAAGGAGGTTTTGCAAATCGGAAGTCTGAAAGTTCCGTGTAGTTTTAGGGAGGAAAATCAGTTCTTTCTCATTAAGGTGACCTCTTACTTGAGGCTGTTGGGTCTTGGCACCAAGTAATTTTTGCCAGGTTATAATAACAGCTTCTGCAACTCTGAAATACCTTGACAGTGAACTGTGTATTTTTTAAGGTTTCAAGGAGAAATGCATCAGAGAAGCACACTGTTTCCCATTAGATTTACACATCCCTCTTTAACTGTTAGCAGCTTTTCCGTCTGTTACCTTGTGCCATTCTTCAGGCAAAAAGAAGTGGAAAAACTGGTCTTTGATCGAAGGGTTGCATTAAGTGTTTCATTTAGAAAAATGAAGAGAATCTTTGTTTCCCTAAAAGAAATGTTTCCCCCCTTTGCCCTAGGAAAAAGAAAGTCACAACAATAGCTTCAGAATAACAGTATTCAATTGTGAAAAATGCATAGTTTATCATGTACAGCACCCGATGGCCCCAAGTATTGGTAAAATTCCACAGTTAAACAGAAGAAACAGTCCTAAATGTATTGGAAACAGATTCTTTTCAAGTATGCACACATATATACCTGCAAAAAGGAGTGACAAGCACCTGCCTGGGAGAGGGATGCACCGTTCTTATTGATAGCAGCTGGAAAGTCCAGTTGTTTAGAGCAGGTTTTTTTATCATTCTACCAATATTTGCCCAAATGTTAAAACGTCTATGATGTTACAAGTTGTGTCCACTGAAAGTCCTTTGTTAGTGTTTATTTTCTTTAAACCCCCAGCTCCTGGAGTCTGATGTTTATGCAAGTGTCCAATATTCATTTTAAAAGGAAAATTTATTTTAAACTCCTTGCTATTAAGAAGCTTGAAAACATGCAGCCTAAACATTCTTACGCCAGAAGAAAAATGCCATGATTCTCAAAGTAACTGTTTTTAACATCTCATAATTTTCAGCTAGTTTCATGATTTTTGAGGTTATGCTTCATGAGTTTTGAATAAACAAGGTTAACAATATTGCTTTTGACTGATTCTGATGATGATCTAGTGTATATGTCTGCATATATAATTATATACATACACACACATAATGCCAGTAAACAAAATACATAAAATAATGATGGAGTGGAGTTATGTGAATAGTAGCTTTGAATTCTTTTGCTATAAACAAAGTGGTTTTGAGAGATCATACCATCAGTTCTTGAGGAATGGCTTTCAACTGAAGTTTCGTGGAGATGGTTTTTAGTGTCAATTAAATCTAGAAAGTTAATAGCCAGTAACAGTTCTTTAAAGTCTAAACACTTGCAAGACCTACGAGGAATGCACAGAGTGCCTTTTTTTCAGATAAAATCAGGCTCAACTTTATTGAAAAAAAATTTACAACTAGCAACATTAATGCTGTATTTTTATTGTATTAATGCAAATGAGATGCTGACTTCTTTCTTTCATCTCCATGGCTTGTATCTATTATAGCTGTATCTTACTCCTTTTTGTGTCTTTTTTCCCTGTGTTCTGTAAACTGCTATCGTCTAATGATGCTGAGGCTCATTAAAGTTACTCACGATGCTAAAGAGACTATGGGAAACATCCTTAGCTCTAGAAAAGAAAAACTACTGAGTATACAGGGAAAAATAATCCAGATCAACCCTTCCATACCCACTTTGGGAAACCCTTTAAAATTGATAGGTCGAACAGGAGGAAAAAAACTTGCAGGAAGGACTGTGTACTGGAAAGAATAGGTCATTTTTAATACTCATCCCTACCTGACAAAGATAAAAAGCAATAAAGTCTTAAGAAGCTTTCTGACTCTTCCTGCATGTCTCTCAAAAGACTCATTTAATTGAAAAGCCTGGTGTGCTTGGGTTTCTGCATGTAAAAGAGAAAGGGGGCAATTTTGCACAAGGCCCAATATTCCAGCACAATATAATTTGGAACTCTTTCTGGTTGCTGTTTAAGTCTCTCTGTTCATATAAAATTAAGACCCACTTATTTTAAATTGTAGTAAATCTCTTTCAATATTGCTTTCATAACTTAAAAGATGCTGTTACATATTCCCAGAGCAACTTTGTTGAAGTGATATTTGGTGTGTTTATGTGGAATCAGTGCAGAATTTCTATTGAAAAAGGAGCAGTACACAGTTCTTTTTAATGAAAATAATTAAATTCTATGGAATACCTTGACAGCAAAGATTTTTTTTTCTAGTGGAACTCTGCTTAGAGGATATTGGAATGAAAATCTGCACTTTGTTGCTGTTTGGTATGTGCAGACAACAAGCCTATTTCTATCACTCTCCACTAGGACAGAATTAGTATTTTTTGACTGAAAAATTTTGCTCTGAATTTTCCATCTATAAATAATTTTGTGTGAATTACACTGGGAGTCACCACCACAATTCATAAGGCCTGCAATTTTCTTTGTACATATAGGAAGAATTCATTTAATCCTGCAGCATGAGTGGACTTCACAGAAAAGAACTGGATCCTTTCATGATGTACAGTTTTGTGTTGAGGAAATATAACCTTATGCTAGCTGGTGCATTGGTCTACCAAAATTAATTTTTTTATGTCTTTTTCAACCATGTCACAACATTTATAAGCACAGTACAAGTAACATTAAATTAATATGTGAAAAGAGAAAGAAGCTAAGTAGTTATATGGATCATCTGTAGCATTAAATGCTAAAAGAAATTAAAAGCTTTCCAGTGCTTTTGATTAGCTGCATGGTTCCTGCTTGTATATGTGCTTTGTTAGGAAGTGGAGTAATATCTTGTCATGCTTAGCATCTTTCTTCCAAGGATTTCTTACTAATGCTATGTACTCCTCAGAATAACCCCGATAAAGTAGAATACTTTTTTCCCCCATTTTACAGAAAGAAAAATTGAAGCCAGGCGGTATTAGCTAATTTGCTCAAGGTCAAACAGCATTTGCTCCTAATTCCCTGCTCTAGGTACTAGATCACATTTCTATCATCAGCGTACTTCCAGGAGAGAAAGCCAGGCTGGAGGTTCAAGGCATCTGCATAGTGCTCAGGGGAGAAGAGGAAGCAGCCAGCTGGGGCACTGGGGAATCAGCACTGGAGGGGAGCTGGAAGGGCAGTTTCATGTCTTCCGTGCAACAACTCGTGGCAGAGTAGGAGGCACTTTGCTTTAGTCCAGGGAGCTCCCAAGAGTGGGAGTTCTTGTTAACTCCCTTACAAGCCAAGGGAGCTTGACTAGGCAGAAGTCTTTTACCTCTCCTTAGATGCATTTTTGGTCAGTGGTTACGGTTACCACTCTCCCAGTATACCGTTCTACATTTCTCTGTCAGACCTGGGATCTAGCTTTGTGCTTCTGACAGTATATAACGATGAATACGAAAAATCTGATCTAATTGCAGCTAAACAGGACATACACATTTTTCCTCCACCTAGACTGCCAGAGGTGGTTGGAAGTCTCTGGTAATAAAAGTTTGAGGCACTAATTTTTTTAAGTCAGCTTCTAACATTAAGGGTCTAAATCCTTACATGGGAACCTAAAGAGAGACTTGCATTTTCAAAAGATTTTAGCACCAGACAGTTCCCATGGACCTTCCTCAGTTCCATCTCTTGTATAAACTGGAATTGTTAAGCCTTGATCAAGGGCAAGGTTGTTTTTCTAAAGTGGAGATGTATGTATTGCCTATAGAAGAAATATGATGCAAGTAATAGCCTATGGATTCATTAAGGATTGTTTATGTTTATTTTCACACCATATTACCTTTCAGGAATGGTCGTTTCAGCCATTATATTGACAGGAACTCAGAATAAATCTTAGGTAATACAGGGCTAATCTGCCATACCTGGGAGACCACCTGCTACCCTCTGAAACAGAGGCCAGATCATTCGGTACTGAATCACCAGGTGGGGCTTTCTTCTTTGGAGCTGGGGACTTGGGAAGCTCTCCCATGGCTCCTTTTCATGTGGAAATTAATGCTTGCCTCTTTTTCTGAATAGTAGGTTGTTAGAGTTCGTATGCAAATTCCCAGGGTGGAAATTTGTCTCTCTTTGATAATTGATATAATAATATATATTTTTAGTGGTCCAAAGTCCTTGAGCTTGAGCCTTGTATACATAATTTATGTTTATTTCTTACTGTTATTAACTGTAATTTAGTTGTTGGTGCTTTTCATTGCCTTAGATTGAAGGGAGTGTCTCTATCCCATTGCCCCTCCATAAACAATGCCCTTTTAGGGTTCCTTCTTCTGTATCCTTGCCCAGACATTTCCTAGCCTGTCAAATACTGTCATTTTATTCCTTATATATCATTCACAGTACGTCTCCTGTTGCACACACAAATAAGGAACAAATGCAATCAGAATGCATCATCGTTTAGCATAACAAATAAAACCCGATCTGTGCAGATTTCCCTTAAAGCATCTCTTAATATGTATTGTCAAAATGTCTGAAGATGTCTTTTGCTCATAAGCGTTTAATTATTTGTGACAATTAAACTAATATTCAGAGCAGGAAAAAAATTAGGGTATTAAATATTTTCTCTTGTCAAAAGCTAACAAAATGTCACCTGACATAGCAAACGCCTTAAATTTTGTATTTCAGGCATACCTTAACTCAAAAAGCACTTGAACAAAATTACAGAGCCTCCTTGCACAGCTCTGGGTTTTGTATTGAATTTGAGGAAATTGTATTTTTACAGCTAGACCAAAATTTAAGGGCACATCATTAAAACATATATCTGTAATGAGCAGCTGAATACTTGATGATTAAAAAGGAGTTTATATAAATTTTTAAGTCTGTGCTGAATTTATGGCCAAGGGCCCCTCTGATTCATCAGAGACTCAGATCTGGGTTTTGTAGCCTCAGCCAGTTATTGTCTTGTGCATGAGAAAAAACAGCTCAAATAACAGAGAACAAGTCATCAACCTTTTCTGTGTTTAGAATTATAGATTCATTTTGTTGGTTTTGTCTGATGATGCCTCTAGCCAGATGGATTATTTGAACTGGAGAGGCAACATGCTGTGGATGGGGCAGAACAAGTAGCCAACATTGCTGCCCAGGGCTCAGCGCCTTCATCTGCCTAGCAGCCCTTTAATATAGTAAAAGTTCAGCTATGTGGTAATAAAAAGGGGGAAAAACCAGAGATCTTGGGGAGAACAGAAAACCAGTGGAGGCCTTGAAAGCAGTGTTGTATGGATACTGGCACTGCATAGCCTGGAGTGCGGAAGCAGTAATGTCTATATCTTGGGTGCAACAGTTCCTATAGACCATGTCGTTTGGGATTTTCTGTTGAGAGGTTTGATGGTTACTGATTCTTATGTTTCCAGTTCTGAGCTTCTCAGAGCAACCATTTCCATTATCAAAATCTGTGTTTCCTTTCTTAAAATGTTCTTCCTATAATTTAGGGTAGGAAGTTATTTGGCAAAAAAATTAAAAGGCGTACATCAAGGTTTCTTTCAAAGCTGTGGGACCACTGTGCTTTCTGGCAGTGACGTGAGTATTTTTCAGAGATACCTTCTGCTTTCCCTGAGAAAATCCACCCAAATTTGTCTGACTTGTAGAGTCTAAAAGTTGCCGTTGCCAAAGAATTTTTAGAAGGTGACACAGCATTCTCCAACATGCTATCTCCACCACGCATGCTCTGTTCTCAGTTTCTCTTTTTCAATTACATTCCCTTAAAATATGTTTTAGCTGGGGATAAGTAGGACAATTGCTTTCCCTGCTGCTGGGACAGCAATGGGTCTGAGCAGTCAAAGGAGAATGAGAAAATGGTCTGGCTTTTGTGTTTAGCTGGTTTCTAGACTCTGAAATGGGAAGCAAGGAAGTTTAGGAAGCTAAGTGTGGACAAGCAGGATTAAGGACAGGAGCAGAGAGCATAATATTATCAAATATCCATAGAAAATAGTGGTAAAAATGTATGCTTGACTCTGTTACCTGATCAGTGTACAGCGTGATGCTTATCAGCATTAGATCTTACAGTGAATGCATCCAACAGTTTCTGTCTAGATTAAAACCTGGGTGGAAATAATTGTGGTTCCACATGTGTGGTTCCTAGCTTTCCTCAGCTTGCTTATCCAAAAGCCTGGCTGGGCCTTGGCTTCATTGCAGGCAGGGGATGGGTGAGTGCAGGAAATTAATCTGCCTCAGCTGGGAAAAAAGATACTATGTGTAGGGCCGCTCGCTGCTGGGCCTGTGTGGGAGTGTGGAGCGTGAGCAGCCTCCAGGCGGCGGCAGGGCCCAGCCAGGCCCTCCTCAGGTGGGAGCTCAGGCCCAGGCACCCCATTCTCTGAGGAAAAAGTAGAAAAATTCACTTAAAAATTGCCAGAGCTGTGCCCCCCTGTCTCTTAAATGGCAGTGGTGATGTCTTGTCCCTGAATTATCGTGTAGGCAATTCAGGAGCAGTCGCAAGGCCACACCATGAAAACGAGGGAAATTCAAATTCCCTGCTAGAAGCCTGAATGAGGGCAGGGAGCCTTGGAGCCACACTTCAGCAGAAGAGAATGATGGAAGAGTGCAGGCAGCACACTGAGAGGTTGGTGGAAGCTGGTTAGGATGTATAATAATGATAATACATAGAGGGCAGTGTGAGGTGTGGCTGTGTGGAGCTGCAGGAGCTGCCTGGCCAGCAGGCTGGGTGCTACAGGGCTGGGGAGCTTGAGGTGTAGCTAGAACGGCACAAAGTGTGGAAATTACTGGCAGTTAAGTAGCTGTTGTACAAAAGCAAGCACCTCAGAGAAAACACAGAATAATGCCAGAAGTTTCAACCACAGATACCTGTTTAGATAAAAAGAGCCTGTTAGTCTGAGATCTCTTCTCATGCCGCAACATGCAAATTGTAGAGGGCCGATCCCTGTGTCGCTGTGGGAGTAACTGCCACTTACCTCAGCAGGCCCCTGCGACTCTGACGTTGGTTTTACTTGGAGCAAGGGGTTTCATTTTATTTTATTTGATGTCCTGTGGGAGATATTTTGTAGCAATTGAATCTTTCTATCTGGAAGCTGGTGACAAAACTTGAACCAGGATTGGTGAGAGCAGAGCGGGTTGCCTTCAGGTTATTGTACAGTTTTGTGTCACCTCCAAAATTTGTACATTAAATATCTAAAATCATGAGAATGTTAATTGAGAAAACAGTGACCCTTGCATTACTCTTTCACTGTTTCTGTGAACTTATTAGAGGATTTATAAACTTGTGATTTGGGTTAAGCTGAGGTAAATCATTAGAGATATTTGCGGGGAGGACAGAGGGTTGTTATGATGCCATCGATATCTGGGTTTCCAGTTGTTTGGATTAGGGACATTTTACCAAACATCTCTACTAAAATCCCTTCTTTCAGTTTTTATCACCTATGAGGTATAGCCAGGCAGATTTTCTTTTTTTTTTTTTTCCTTTGTATGTGTTAGGATGAAGTGCTGAAACTTGTTGTTTGAGTAAGTATACAAACAGTCTCGTTTTTATATTTGTCCTCTTTCACTATAATTGTTTGGAAACACTTTGATTCACTTAAATTCACTGTTTTCAATATACAAAGTATGTACAGGGGAACAAGGAAGTAATTATGAGTTTCTCCAAGGAAAAAAGCATCTCTTAGCCATCATCCTACAACTGGGAAAGTTCTAATATATGACATCTATATAATTTAGCCTAATAATTTTTTTTTTACAATGATGTAATGGGGAGAGTGACCTGGACTTTGTAAAAGTTCCCCTACTTACTACAGATTCCCAAGGGCAATGTAACATTCTAGACAGTGTTTTATATGCCCTGATTAAAATGTAACATATTTTTGCATTTCCTGTGCGGTGACCTGTTAGTGCTCATAGGCAGAACATTTAAAGAACAGTTAGAAGGAGACATTTCCAAATGTGCCTAATATCTGTGAGTTTTTATAACATTCTTATTTCATTTGAAATTGCAGCTACAGCAGGAACCATTCAGACGGTGCATTGATTTAACTTTTTAATCTGCTGTTTTGCTACGTCAAGTAAAATAAATGTTTGTTTTTAGCTCCTTTTTTTGCGTTGTTAAAACTCGTAACTACTTGCTTTAAGCTTGGGATTCTAAAGGGAGCTACATTATCTGAAATTTAAAGCTTGCTTTTTGTAGCTGCTTTCTCACAACTCCCCCAAGAAAAAGAAATATAAAAGTACAACTTTAGCAAAAAGGGCTTTTATATCTCTATCAATTATAGAAACACCAGCTGCAGTAGATTACAAATGTGTTTGGCTGATTGTGATGTTGTGTGGGGAAAACTGTCACAAGGAGCTGGATTCTGTTCTCCTTAACACCACTGGGATGTTGCAAAGCTCCCTGGGCTGCAGCCGGCACTTCTGTCAAAGCTGGAGTGGGCAAGAGCAGGATCTGGCTCTGAGATTGCCAGATTTCATAGTGCCAAATCTAGCTCTGTACTTGTGTGCACGTCCTGGTGCTAGGAAAAAATATAGAGCTGTTGAGTGTGAACACAAGTGCTATCTGTGTAGCATTGTGTATGCATGTGTTTTTCTGTGAGCTGAAGCAAAAGCCACACCAATACGTCTGCAACCTGGATGAGAAACCTCTGGGGAGAATCACTTCAGTTGTTGTTCTTTATTTTTTTATCTAAGATATTTGTTTACTTTTACTTGCTTGAAGAACAAAGTGGAGGGCAAAGGCATCATAGAACAAAAATTATTTGACCAGCCCATAAAGGTGGAGTAGCTGGAAGTCATGGAAGAGAAGAAATACATTATCAAGACAGGAATAGAAGATGGGCAGTTTAGAATTCTTGGTAGTGTTGAGCTCAGGGAAAATTAATGTATCAAAGTGCATGTGGGTCATCTTACTCCACCAGTACACTGGGATAGAAGGGTAGCACTGTAAGGGCTTTCAGTTAGTTGCATCTTGGTTACAGTTTCATTTATCTTATTGTGCTTTGGGTCACTCTAGGAGGATGTGATTGGGCCCTGGTTTATTTTAACAAAGAGAAACTGATTTTGGTGTATACTTTACAGAAAAAATGCAATTTTCTATTTCCTGTTAATCCTAGGAATGTTGGTATTTTCCAGGCTGTCAAACAGATGAGTGCACTGGAGGACAGTTAGATGTGTCTGTCTAGTTCATCTATCTAATCTACCTCAGTTTTAATGTGCCCATCACCATGATGTCTAGGCAGAAAGTATTTGCCCTCATTTGTTTTTTGTCTATTGGCTGTGGTAACTTAAGTCCTAAGAACTTTCAGATTCATCTGCAAAAATAATAACAAAAACATTGTCAGGCTAATGATTCATTTTTGTACTCTTAGACAGAATTTCCCCTCTCTCTTCTAGGTATGTTTGGCTAGTTGGTTATTGTTGCCTTTTCTAGAAGAGGTTATATTTTAGAGGTGTTGTATTAAGTTGGAGTTTTACCTGAGTCATCAGTGACTCAAAACTTCATTTGTCTTCTAAAGTGAATTCACTCATGTCCTCTAACTTCCTTCTGCTTTTCTCTGCAGAAGCTGACTTCATTTACTAAGCCACCCAGTTAAGCAGCTGCATCTGTTCTGTGACCCTTTGCCATATAAAACATAGGTAAAAGTAATAAAATGTAACAGACATTGTGACTTCAAAAAAGTATACCTTCATTTGGAAGCACTGGTTTCTGTTAAATTTAATTACTTCTCTGTCTACCAATCAGGTCAAAATGCATCCTAAGACATAAATGAGCAGTTTTTCAAAAGCAGAGGTCTGAGGTCTATCCTCAGAGAGAAAAGACCCTGCTGTTGATTTGCTGTACCTGCATGTGGTTATCATGATCTGCATGGACTCATGGGGAGAATGTGCTTTAGTGGGGGCACTGCCAGCGTGCGCAGTATCCTGTCAGTGTGAGTGGTCATGGTGATTTTAGGAACGTGTCTGCAGGGCATGAAGTGGCATCTGCAATGTTATGTGCCACCTTCTGCTTTTGAAAAATGTGGCCTAGGTAGTAATCAGGCTGCAGAAGTCAATAGATTCTTGTGTTCCAGAGGCTGAGAAACAAGCATGGTGCTCACTGAGAGTAAGAGTTCACTGAAAATGCTGCAAATGTAGCTTTCTCAGCTATAACTGAATTTGATCTCAACTGTACAGTTACATACAGCCCCCTTTCTACTCCTGTGCTACTTGTGTTGCAAGTGTCTTTATAAACCTATGCCTCAAAGATAATTTCATTGAGAACCAGACATTTCATACGTGACAGTGATTTCTAATCCCATCTGGACTGGCAGATCGCAGATTCCCAGCCCGTGGCCTCAGCATGTAATGTGAGTTCACACAAACACAGCAAACCATCGCTCTGGCTGTTTGGGTACTCCTGGAGTGATCAAGTAAGAGATGGATTACTCTTTGCAAGGTTTAATTTCATCTTTTGGGTTTGCAGTGGACTGAAGTATGGACATGATTACATTTCACAGGTTTTTCTGTGATTTAGAACAAAAATTATTAGCAGAGCTGGCTCAGCAAGGAATTTTTGATGTAA
>VWZO01002743.1:538075-655575 GCA_013396975.1 Bucco capensis | reverse complement strand
ACTTAAATAAGTCACGTTTGCAACACCTTGAAAATATGCCTGCATGCTTATATTCACTGAAATTCTTTTCTTTCCTCATCTGAAGGAAAGTTTATTTTATGGAGAGCAGATGTTTTTTAGCTTAATGCATTTTTATTCACATGTTTTAGCTTTGTTCAATAACTTTTGAGCTCACTTGGGTATTCCAAAGCATGTAATTGTCCTGCAAGTTCACTCAGAACCATGAGATGGCTTCAAGCTGGGTTGTCATTCAGCTAGTGGACATACCAATGTCTAAGTGTGTTTCTGATGAGCCCTTTATGTATCTGTTTCTAAATCAGTATCTAGACAGCTGTGCTAAATATTTATTTTACAGAATAGGGATATTCAGTCTCTGAATAAGTGAGCAGTCCCAGGTCAGGCCAACACTAACCATGCAAAGAGCTGACCCAGAGCCTATGAAGCTGAGGAGGAGAAATTTGCACTGGGGGAAACTGATGTGAGATATTGCTTATGCACAAAGCATCATGAGATCTCCTGCACTTTTTTATTTTTTTTCAGGAGCTATGAATTTTGCTATTCTTTTGAGAAATGGATATTCATATTCAAACCATGCAAAGTATTTCAACAGTAAATGCAAGAAAATCCTCTTGTTGAGAAGAAATTTTAGATTTTGAACTTCAAAATGTTGGAAGGTGTGAAAGAGTCTATGAGTTATTTGCTCTATAGTGGTCCATCAACTGGATTTCTAAAGGGCTAATGTGGAAAAAAGGTGTGATAAATCTGTGCATTTGTGTTCAGTGCTGCTCTGAAGGAGGAGAGGAACAGGCTGTACTGTAGAAGTTCAAATGGAAAATTATTGCTTATGCAAGAGGGGTCTGTAATTACCAGGAAAGTATGCAGTCTTGTGAAAATAAATTGCAATAGATGTACACATAGATCATAACATTTTCTGCAGCATCAGCCACTTACGTTCACATCTCCCAGTTTCATTTTGAATTTAAAGTTTGAATCAATCCAAAACTGCAAGGCCAAACTGTTCTGAAATTTCCAGTTTTCATCTGCTTTTGATATGAAACTATAAACCATAAATTGACTTCTCACTTTGTAGTGAAACTCTAGACTCAGTGAATATTTGTGCTTTTTGTTTTAGTGTAAAAGTTTGCCTTCCTTTATGAGTATGAAAGTACTGCTTTTGCCCCTAAGGCTGAACTCACATGAACCCAACTCAACAAATTTACTTTAAATAACTTTTTCAGTATTCTGTTAGTGTTGCTACAGAAGAAATTGTGTGGCAAGTAGTAGGCTATGAATACTCAAAGAGAAGAATGCACACATAAGCAGGCAGACACAGACATATTTTCTATTGTAGTTAGCATTTTCAGAAAGAAAAGGAACCCATGCATCCCTCTTCTACAAAAAACCTGGCCTTTTACCAGAGGTTATAGTGTTACTAGCAAGTAGCTTCATTGGAACATGATGAGGAAACAGACTGCTGGTCAACCACTTTTAATCTGTCTCTGTCACCCCAGTTTGTTTCATGTTAAAAATCAGTTTATATTCCATTGGAACTGACCATCAGTTCCAATTCTGTATCTTTGCAGTCATTTCCCAAAATTGTTCTTTTGGGCAAGAAATCTAATAACAAATGTGGAAAATCAAGTGTGAACAAGCTCCTTCCCTAGGCTGTCTTACTGAAATAACTTTTCATGCAAATAATCTCGTTAGTGTAAAGATGTTGTTCCCTAGTTTGCACCAGAAACTTAAGTTCACATAACTGAGCTATGAGCTGCTGTGGAAGACAGAGGGATTTGTAAGGATGACCATCAGAAGATCCAGCGTTAAATAGTCGGAAAGCAGCAAAATCCACATCTTCCTAAGCCTGCACCTCATTGCAAGGAATCATACCACTCACTTCTGAGCTAGCCAGGCAGGCATTTGTCAAATGTTTCACAAGGTGGGGAAAAAAAGAGGTAGATTTAATGATAAATAATAAGGCACTGTCTCCGACATTAAAGGACATCATTGGCTCTCTTCTCTATGGTGTAAATCAAGGTAATGTGTGAATCCTTTAGAAGTAACTTGGAATTTAAAATGGAAAATATGAGAAGCTAGTAGAATTACTGCTAAAATCATCCGTTTATTATCTAGGTGTGCTTAATAGCCTGCTAGCTGATGAAAAATCATTTGCTAACCCCAAGGAATGGTTCATTTTCCAACTCAATCACTCAGCCATGCATTGGCCAGAGCTTTTAAAAAATATACCTTGTATTACTTCTTTTGTCAATGTCTGGAGATAATTTGTAATAGCAATAACTTCCATTAACACACCTACTAAGCAGTTTAGTTAGAACAGGTAAGATTTGCAGGTGGACTTGAGATGTTTTAATAGCAAACCAATTATCTGCCAATGATTCCAGCATTTTAAAGTGGTTTTTGGTTGGACAGAAGTTAATTCAGTTATACAGTAATTAATAGCCTCAGTTGTTCTATGGTAATCAAGATCCTGTATATAGATTTGCAGGATTGCTTCTTTGGTATATTAAACTTACATTGCTCTTACATGACTCTTACACACCCTTAATAGAATAGCATAAAAGGGACCTTAACATCATTAGAATCTGCTTCTCTTTTGCCTCTTTAATAAATATTTGGCATTTCTGCAACAGTTTTTTTCCAAGCATTTCAAAACTCTTATCAGAGTAGCCACTTCCAGTTGTTCACACAGTAGCTGAGTCTAAGAGTAGCTCCTGTTGGGCTACTCCACACTGATGATGTTATAACCCAGTTACATGTAAGTCAGACTTGCTCACCTTTTGTGGCAATGTATAACTTACACTCTCCTGTAAAAAGAAACATTAGATTTATTTTCTTCCTATTCCTAGATGTGTTTTTTTAGGGCAGTGGTTTGACAATGCAGCTGGTTGCAGCGAATTTGCTGCTAATGAGAGCACTCCAATGCCCTCCATCCTGAATGTGCATCCTCTCCTCTTCCTCCTTGGCCATAGCATCTCCATTCAGTTTTCCAAGCACCCAGCCGTTTTAGAGTTTAAATGGCTGAGAGGTAGCCCTACAGAGAGAGTAAATTCAGTTTAACTCCCTGATCTGGTTTACCGTTTGGTGATATGAACACCAGCGTGAAGCAAAGGAAGGGACAGGAACATATGTGGAGCAGAGCTGAGGACAGGGGAAACTTCTTTAGGTAGCAATTAGCTATTAGATTTGCTCAGCTAGTACTAAACCCTTCTATAGCTTAGATTTAAAGAAGGGAGGCACTCCAAGAATGCCCTTAGCAAAGAAACTGCTTTTTATACATATAAAGGTTCCTGTATAGTGCTTTTAAAAGATATTTCATATGAAGTTTAACAGATGATGGCTTTAAATTATGAATATTTTCTTTTGTTCCTTTGATACCAGAAGTCTTATTAGCGGGTGGGGGGTGGGGAACAGAAAAGAAAAACAGAAACTAAACCTTGAACATCAGAAACGAGATCTAAGAAGGTATTTGTTTCTTACACCTTTGGGTAGGCTCACATATTTTATCTCTTGAATCCAAGTCAAAGATGCTTTTGGAAATCTATGGGATTTGTGCAGAAGAGGGGATGTGTGTTCTGGGCGATTGATGCTGCTGTCCCCTAGGTTTGCTGTGCAGTGTTGTTGTACTTAATTGGTAAGCTCCACATTAAGTCATGTGCGTGCTGAGAGGTTCAGGGCTCGTATTTTTTTCAGTTTCTTGAGCATGATTACATTTTTTGTAATTTACATTTTTAGCCACTAAACAGTGATACATTATATTTAGAAAATGAGATGTTCTGAGTGTTAGCACGATGTGACAGTGACAAATCTTATGAACGTTAATACTGAAACCCATCATAGTTCAAGTCCCACTTGCTGTATTATAGCTTAGGCTATGGTTTGGGAGGGGGAATGTTCTAGTTATCAAGTTGTCATTGTTCAAATGCCATTTTTTGCTCAATTTAAAAACAATATGCAATTGTAAAAGCTCTATTTAGTGGTTATGAAACCTTGTAGAAAAAAGTACAAAGAAAAAGTCACTTCCCTGAAGGTCACAAAAAAGTCACAGATTTGCAGCTTTAGCAGTGTGTCCTACATACATTTTGCGCTTATGTAGTACAAATACATAGCCAATGCCTAATAGAGAAAAAAAATATATCCTGAGCTCCCTGAGTTTGTACCACTAGTGTTAAGTGTCCGTCAGAGTTTCTATTGTGATCACCATTTCAGGGATTTATCACTCAGCTCTGATACCTAGCTCCAGGCTAAAAATTGGCATACAAGAAAGCAGATTTGGTTTAAAGATATATGAAGTTGCAGAAGTGGGGAAAGTCACTCTCTGATTTCAGAGTTCTGTTTTCAGCAGTGCACCTGAGTGAGAGATTGGGAATTTGAGTCTCACTGTGACATCTGAGGGAAGAGCTCAGGAGAAAAGTCTCCTGAGATCCCAGTTGGCTACAGGAGATGCTTGTTATCAGCACCAGGCCCTGGGTCTGCGATGCGGTGGTAGCAGGTTCAGGGGCCAAATGGTCACTTTGCAAACACTTGGGAAGCAGTCTTGATGTTGCACAACTGATCACTTTGAGTTGGAAAGCCGAGATACACCATGCCTTTGGCCTAACAGGGGACCAGGACTAGTATTCCTCTAATACATCTCTGTGGGTTTTGAAATTAAAAAAATGAATGTAATGTATAATAATAACTTCAATAGGGGTAAAATAGGAAATGGTTCTACGAAGCACAAGCTATTTTCTGATGTCTTCTGGGACAGTACAGCTAATGCATGTCCCTGATGCAAGAAGACTAGCAAGATAACAGCATAGGCACTTGGTATCTGGTCATCAGAAACCTGAATTTCTTCTTGTTACTTCCTTTATGTTGAGGTTTTGGCATAATGCTTTCTCTCTGCAGTTCCCCTGTGATAAGTCCCTCAATAATCTTTTTTTCATTCCTATTCCCTATATCCCTGCCCAAATTGTGGTAAGTTTTTGGACAAGTCAAAGAAAAAGAGCTTTGTGCTAAAGACTATAATCTGTAGGTTAGACTATGTAAACCTTCCAGCCTGAACATGCCTTTATCTCTGACTATTCCTCCCAGGACTTACCCCAGATATGTGCTACTGAGGGATATAGGCAGGGTACAGGGAGCAGCAGTAAAAATGGTGATGCTCTGTGGGGTGTCCCCATGGTGTGATGAGCTGTAGACCCCACCTGTGCGTTCATGGATCATGGCCAGCATGCTCTCCTGAGCCATTGCATGATGCTGTCAGCAGTGCATGGGTGGGAGCTCTCGCTCTGGGCTGACATCTGAGATCATAATGACTTTGCAGGAGCTCTTCCTCATTTACAGTCCTTCATGTCAATATTCAGCAGGCTAAGGGTTCATAATAATATGCATTGACACATTAGAGACCATATTGCTCTGTCTACCCAGTCATCCATAAATTTTAAGAGGACTACATGCAACATTTTAAAAACAATAAGAAACTGGGATGCAACAAATACGTATATATGTTAAATGCCTGGGCTTAGATGCATGCCAGCTGAACAAAAGTGGAGTTAAAGCTGTACTTTATCCAGCCTACCTTTGTAATACTCACAAGCACAAGGGAACAGATTGAGTGCAAAGTGGAAACATTAGCTCTGCATGGTTTTGTTTTTAAGTGGGGATGGGGTTGCAAGACCCTTAACATTGTTTTGACCTTCCATTTTTTATGTTAATAGTCTCTCTATGTTGTTACCCCATGCTATAGTGTGTTATAATATGTGAAACAGCTTGGTATTTAAGTTAGTGCTCATTGTGGGTGTGCTATCTGCATGCATTCGTAATTCAGTTAGAACTATTTCAACATAGTCCATACCAAACTCATTGATCTTTTGTTTTGAAAATAAACCCAAAATTATATGCTTGGTTTGTGCTGTTTGTTTTTCAATTTTTTAATAAAAAACAATTACAGTAAAATATGCTAAATTTGCACATTCTAACTGCTGGAAAGATATCTGAGTCTTTGTGTACTGCAGTAATTCTGGTATTAGTTGACATTGCTAGATAGAGGCAGTACAGATATGTCTGCTTTGTTAAAGCTGGTATTTCTCACAACCAGGGTTTCTACCTTTTGTCTACAGCAATCTATCAAGGCTGTATTTCAGACTACAAATTTTTCTAAGAGGAAACAAAGCAGATAGCATCCTTTAGCAGGCGTAAGTCCAACAAATGTCAAATTCTGAACAACATTACTTTGTGTCTCTATTTAACATTAAAGCTGATGGCTTTTTGACAGGTTTATAGCTGACAACTTCCATAGCCAGTCATGCAGTTTGAGCTAATTTGATGAATCAACTTGATGTTCTATAGTCCCAGTTGGCTTCAATAGCGTATGTGCTCAATTTTCTGCTGGAGGTCAAAAATAAGCTTTGAAATTTGGCTAATCCCATCACATCCGCAGAACATGTCTGGTGGAATAATCTTTGGACATGAAGACTTTGACTAATGCCAGAAATAGGAAGGAAAACTTAGTAATTTTATTAGACCCATCAATCATGAATCGTGTAGGCACAGCAATCAGGGGTCTCACATCCAGCAATTTACTTGTATGCTTTCAAATGCTTTAGTGGTTAGGGTAGTAGGAGGAACATTCCTCAGGCCTGGGTCGTGTTCTGGAGGAAAATGGGTCTTATTGTTAATCTACATTTAGAACAAATGCTAACTGAATGGTGGTGGGGAGGGAGAATGCAAAGATTTTCTAATTATGCCTTTCCTGAAAAGATAGGCTCTGCCATGGCAGTGGTGTATGTTAGAAATGCTCTGGACTATGATGGTGTTAGAACTGCAATTTTTATGGTAAAATCATTACTAGTTATGAGACTGAAGTATCTCAGATAACCAAGCAGCAGTAAATGCATTGAAACCTCTTAACGCAAGCTTTAACAGATTTCCCCAACCAATATAATTGGTCCTTACTCATTTTTTAATGAGTTTTAGGCATAGAAACTTCAGTCTAACTTGATGCTTGCACTTCTGGGCATTAGCATTGCTCCAAAGTGGAAACTAAAAGCTTTAGCTTTCGTGATAGCTTGGCATTGAAAAGGCACACACAGCTAAATGCTCCAGTGTGAAACACAGTAATGGTCAGTTAAGATCCAGTACTAGTGTCCTTGATTGTACAGGGTGCCCATGGTGAATGATATGTGCTCTAGCTCACTCCCAACACACTAGTATTAGGCTATAAAATTATTACTTCCTTGAGACACAAACTGGTAGCCTCTGCAGACCAATCCCTGGCAGGAACAAGAACACCTGCAGGTGAATATACCTGAAAGGGGCAGTGCTGGTATTGCACAGCACTTACCAATGTCTTGGCCAAGCAAGAAGAGTGTAGTGAGTCTGTGTTCATTTCTAGCTTTATCTTATCTTAAATGTGTTTTTAACCATATGTTGGCAAATCTGTCAGATATGCAATGCAAACACTTCAACAAGAGATTTGACTTTAGCTTTGGTATGTGCACTAGATTTTGGGGAGCAGGAGGATCTTCCACTGTGATGTTCTGAATATCAAAGGGATAAGAACTATGAGCTACATGTGGTTTGTGATTTGACTCCCACAGCACAGTGAGTGTTGGTGTGTTAGGGTAGGTGCTCCTGGAAAGAAGTCTCCTCCACAGCAGGAAGAAATACTGAGGCGAGCATTTCTTAGTCATCCTGAGCAGAATTCAGATCCTTCTTGTGTTTGGATTGTGGCTTTCGTAGATGCAAAGATTTTCATAGACTCATAGAACAAGCCAACTTGGAAGGGACCCACAAGGTTCATCAAGTCCAACTCCCATTAGGCACAGGACAAAACTCCAAGATCACACGAGGTGACTAAGGGCATTGTCCAACTGTTTCTTATACTCCACAAGATTTGGAGCCATGACCACCTCCCTGGGGAGCCTATTCCAATGCTCCACCACCCTCTGGGTGAAAAACTTTTTCCTAACATCCAGCGTGGATTTCCCCCAGGACAGCTTCATACCATTCCCCCATGTCCTGTCACTGTCCACTAAAGCGAAGAGCCTAGCCCCCACTCCTCCCTCTCTGGTGAGGAGGTTATAAACTGCAATGAGATCTCCCCTCAGCTTTCCCTCCTCCAGACTGAAAAGGCCAAATGATTTCAGCCTTTCTTCATATGACTTCCCCTCCAAGCCCTTAACCATCTTTGTGGCCATCCTCTGGACACTCCAGCAACTTCATGTCCTTTTTGTATTGTGGAGCTCAGAACTGCACACAATACTTGAGGTGAGGCTGCACCAATGCCAAGTAGAGTGGGACTATCACTTCTCTTGCTCAGCTAGTGATGGAGTGCTTGATGCACCCCAGGATTCGGTTGGCTCTCCTGGCTGCTGAGGCACACTGCTGACTCATCTTCATTTTACTATCTATTATTACTCCCAGATCCCTCTCAGCTGTGCTGCATTCCAGTCTAACATTCCCCAGGAAGTACGTGGTTTTGGGGTTACCTCTCCCCAAGTGTAAAACTTGGCACTTACTCTTGTTAAATTTCATTTGATTTGTGACTGCCCAGACCTCTAACCTATCCAAATCTCTCTGGAGAGCCTCACATCCTCCAATGGAGTCCACAGCACCCCCCAACTTAGTATCATCTGCAAACTTACTTACTAGTCTTTCAAGTCCTATATCTAAGTCATTTATAAAGATATTAAACAGCACTGGTCCCAGGATGGATCCCTGTGGTACCCCACTCATCACCTGCTTCCAGCCCAAATTAACTCCATTCACCACAACCCTCTGGGCTCTGTCTCTCAGCCAGTTGTATACCCACCTGATGATTTTTTTATCTAGCTTAATGCTTGACATTTTATCTAAAAGGATACTATGGGAGACAGTGTCAAAAGCTTTACTAAACTCCAAGAAGATGACATCAGCTGGCCTTCCTTGATCAACTAGATAGGTAATCTCATCATAAGGAAATCAAGTTTGTCAAACATGACTTCCCTTTTATAAGCCCATGCTGACTAAGACTAATAAGTGCGTTGTCTGACAGGTGCTTATCTATGGCTCCCAGAACAATCCTCTCCCTAATTTTGCCCACTGGCCTGTAATTATCAGGGTCATTCCTGTTACCCTTCTTGAAAATAGGAACTACATTAGCATGCTTCCAGTCTGTTGGGACCTCTCCAGATTCCCAAGAGCGTTGAAAAATCATCGAGAGAGGGCCTGCTAAGACATCAGCCATCTCTCTAAGGACTCTTGGGTGGATTCTATCAGGCCCCATAGACTTATAAGGGTCTAATTGGAGGAGCAAATCATGCACCAGTATGGGGTCAGCTATAACACTGACAGATTCTATGTTTCCAGTTTCTGTCTCATGACACTGGGTATTGCATATCCCATCTGCCTCATCAAAGACAGAAGCAAAGAAAGTATTGAATATCTCTGCTTTGTCAATATCACTATTTGTAAGGCCACCATCCTTATTTAGTAATGGACCAATGTCATTTCGTGAATCTGATGACTATTCATTTGCCTGTGAGCCTCCTAGAAGTCCTTTAGTCTGTCTGAGTTATCTGATAAACGTCTTGTGACTTTCTGCCGTGTAAAGATTTTGGTATGCACTTGAAAAGGCTGGTACAGAGTGTAGGCCACACTTTTATGTTATGATGAGGAAGGAACAGAGTGTGGGCTCCCATTTCTGTTCCAGTCCTACACCTGGGAGGCAGAACACATGAGATTTCTTGAGAGGACTTTCTTGTTCAGAGAATATTGGCCTTGTAAATGGTATGTATTTTCTACCATATGCACACACACACACATACATATATAAAATGTCTGTGTGTGTATGTGTATTTGTTTAATGCAGAAGCCTCTAACATGGGATGAATCTGTTTTCTGGCCTATTGAGCTGATGACATTTTGCACTGTCCACAACAGCACGCTTCCATTACTGAGCCACCCTTCACCTCTCCTCTTCACTCATTGCCGTATAACACACAAGATGTAGCTGAGATGAGTCATGATTATGGAGCTGGGTTTGTTAGCAGTGTGAACTGAATCGCCAGATTGGATGCAAGAAAAATACCAAATATATATATATATATGCACACACACATGCATATGCGTGTATATGTGTACTTTTGTATTCTATTTCAGTCATTAGATCTGAACTATTACTGGCACTAAATTAGGCAGCAAACAGATCTAGGTCTGTTTCTCTTTTTTGCTCTGAGTAGTAATTCATGTTACATCAAAAGAGTGGATTTTTAAGAAACAGTTTTGATTCTTAACTTGAATTTGTAGCAATTTAAGTGATTTACAAAGAGAGACTCATTTGATAAGGAATGACACAGAATCTGAACATTTATATGAATACAAAACAATTCTAATAAAGCCTGGAGATTGAACTTTTTTCTATCAACATTTCAGAACATTTAATTGTCCCCTTTAACTGCTGCCTTCTTAGTGTATATAAATATGCAATATTAGGTCCACCTTTGCCTCTTAGTTACAAATTGTTGTCTGTGTATTCATAACTGATGTTTCTGTGGTCAATCTGTTTTCCTGAAGTTTGCCAGTATGTTATTTCAACTTGCTGTTTTGATTTGGGTATTTAATAAGACGAAACAGATAAAATAGCCTGAACTAGTTTTCTCTGAAGGAGCAGTGTGATGCTCAGGCTGACTGCAGAGCTGGATATGAATTGCATCAGCGAGTCTTTGTGGGGCCAACTCAGCATCCTTTCTTTGCCTCTTGAATTTGACACTGCACTGATGGGCATGGTGCCAGCTGTTAGCAAATTGGGCCCACAGTTGTTCTTGCTATTCTTATTGAATCAGCAGCTGTTTGTATTATCAGTTTGGGAGCTTCAGTCACTGTTGTGGCTAGTCTTGGAGCCTTCATGAGAACTGGCACAAAAACATTTAAAAAAAAGAAAACAAATAAAGAGGTTTGTCTAAGAGGTTTGTCCTTGCATGCATTAAACATTGAGATTAGCAGTACTTTAACACCTTATTTATGTTAAGAGAAGGAAATGACATTCTAGCACAAAAATCCCCTGAACTTTAATCGGCCTAGTCTCAAGGGGCTTTTGTGTTTTTGCCTCCATTTTAATTTAAACTTTTCTATGCATTGGTTCATGGGAATTTTGAGACCTGTTTACCAGATAATCTGATCAACATTGTGACTCATCCTACACTTAAAAAAAAAGAAACCAAAATGAGACAGGGAGGTGGGGAAGAGCTTTCAATATTAATATATTTATATTAGTTATGAATGAAGAAAGAAAATTTCCTTCACGAACACAGCTATTAGTTTTAGATGCGTAAGATAAAAATCTGCATGTATACGAGGATCACCTTGGTGAATTTTGCCTGCCATTTCCCAGCTCCCAGGAGCCCGAGCGATGAGAATGCTCTGGGGCTGCCCGCTGCACTCTGCTGCTGGTGCCTTCAGGCTGGAAGGTTAAGGATCTGGAGTTTGCTCTGGACTGCTGAGGGGTGTCTGCAGTTTGTGGTGTGCGTGTACAGGGAGGAAGGAAAAGCAGAGAGGAGAAGGGGATGCAGCTGAGAAGAGCAGGAGATACAGTTGTCTGTCTTCCTGGTCAAAAGTCTGCTACATGGCTGGACATGTGATGTAAGGAAAAATACATTCGCTGTAGCAGAAGGTCCCTTCCTTGCCTGTGTTTTGATGTATCTCTACAGTGCTTTGTCTGCTTACATGTTCATAAAACACTATGCATTTGAAAATAGCGGATTTCCCAGTGCCATATGCAGAGAAATCTTAAGTATAGTCTTAAAAATCATGAGTGGCTTAGGAAAATAATATTTTTTTTAATAACACATATTGTATTCTTACGGTTTGCTTTCTGCTTTTAGAGCTGGTATGTTCTTGATTTCAGGCTTTTCCCTGTGACCACAAAAGCTGCATGCTTTCTTTTTGTTGTTTTTGTTTTTTAATGAAATATGAGAGCCTCACAAAACTACAGAACTGGAGGAAACAAGCTTTAAAGACAAGTACTAACTATCCTGAGACCAGCGATAAAATAAGTAGAATTGGCTACACTGAAAAATGGTCATGATTTCACACACAGCCTCTGCCCAGTTACATGCCTGATTTATGTGCAGCTACCTCAGTTGTGCACACTAAAACCAGGGGAATTAGCCCATTATTGGACAAATGGCTGATCAGGTATACTTCTGGATGGTTATCAATCTTCCCTGTGCACACTTGGGATATGCATGTGTTTTGCATAGGCAATTGCAAATTCCATGTGTTTGCACATTTGTCCCGTAATAGTTGGCCAAATATTTGTTCTTAGCAGCTACTGTTGCTGTATTGTCATATTCATTGCTAGGCTGCTTTGGTACTTATGTTCCATACACTTATCATTTGAAGGGAAACAGAATGCAAACACATTATGAAAAAAAAGAGTTGGCATGTCCTGTTTTTTTTAGTTCCCAGTTACAGGCCTTCAAAAGGAGAAGTCATGGTTACCCAGGAATTTCTGATCAGCAGGTCCTGTCCAACTGTCTCCTGTTGATTGCTCAGAAATATAGGACACAAGAATTACTACTGCTTTTTTAATTATCACAGAATCACAGAGTTTTAGGGATTGGAAGGGTTCTCTCAGTACAGTGGTTCTCAGAAACGTAGGCAAGAATCTTTAGTGACCCAAATCTACCTAGAACACAACCTAAAGACATGGGTTTACATCTGATTTTTCCTACCTGACTAACCTGAAACATCCCATAAAATATTGCTCGGTACTCAAACCTATGATATAACAAGCAACATTTTCCTGTTTGCAACATTATATCACTATGTTTTTCTCCTTTAAACCAAAAAGGGAAACAACTTAAAAAGCTTTCCGACCTAAAGGTAAACTTTAGGAGTTACAGAGAGCTGTACTTATGTATCAGAGGACAAAATTTGAACTTAAGTCCTTCAAACCCCCATATGGTAGTTCTTAAGTTTGCTTTTTGCATATGTAGCTAACAGATGCTGCAATGTCTTCAGATTCCTTCCATACCTTCCAAAATATGCACAATATATGCAGCCATTGGAGGTCTGGAGATTGTATCTGTCAAGACTGGCTACACGTGCAAGAAACATGATGGTAAAATATGTGGCAAGCATGGGAACTGCATGAACAAGAAGTTCTGTGCTTGAACTCTTCAAATGAGTCTGACACTGGCCAACTGAAGAGTTGATACCTTCAGGAATCTACATCACTTGCCCCAAGAAAATGAGATGACACCAGTACAGCATCTATCATTGAGTTTCTTCCCACATTTTATCTGAACTACTTTTTATTTGAACGATCAGCTCTAAGTATCTTGTACAGCTACAGAGATAATAAAATAGCCTTGTGGGCACAGAGCAGGTCATTGTCTCCTTGGGGTCCATTTTAGCTATGCATGTTTTGGTATGGCAGTATTGATATCTTCTAGAGACAATATTCACAGATAAATAAAGAAAAAATGGACCTGATATTTTTTTGTTCTTTTTAGTAAGGTTATGGTGATAAGGAGAGAAATGATATTATTGTTTTGAGCCCTTGAATCTTTCCAAATCTTCCAGGGACATCTAGTTTCAAGATTTTGAACCCATGATACGTCTCTGTTGCCAGTTTAATTAAGACTTTGTCCTAAGGCCCCATCCCAAATGTGATCACAAATGTCTCTGTGGCAAATATGATCGTTGATTACATGTTGGAAATGTTTGAAGTCTTAACAGTAGTCTTTTCTACTTTGTTGGCTTTAACTTTTTCAGTAATAATAATGAAAAAGTACTTATCCACATCCTATCGCTCCTTTTTTGGATTTACCTGCTGTGTTTCCATTGCTGGGCAGGTGTAGAGGCATTGTCTGGTCTCACAGCCTCTGAGCTACTTCACACTGAGCATGAATTCACAGGCTTTCCAACTTTTTGAGAGTTTTCAGAGATGCAGCACTTTTTCTTTTTTTCTCCCCCCCCCATATCTCTTGCTCTCAGTATGGGAGTACTGCAAAGTCTTTCAGCATACATCCCTGAAGCCCTTAGCTAAGGTTTTGATCACAGGGACAAGAAGCACAGAGAAGAGGATGTGTCCACACTGAGTGAGGTTATGTCAGAGCAGGGACTCAGACTGGCTTCCTTGGCATCAGACCTTAGCTCTTTTTATTTCTTTCCAGAGCATAATTTACATATCAGGCAGCACAGGGCACTGCTGATCTCCTTTTGTTGTATCTGTTTATGACTACTAACAGACTAGACAGATCTAGATTTCTTAAGACCAAATTAAACTCAATTTTCTGAGTCAGAAAAACATGTTTGTTTCTTAGTTACTATATGTGCTTCTCTGTTGACTTGAAATGTATTCTGTAATCCCATGCATATGTGATTTCTTTCCTGGTACTCCAGAGTGCACTCTATAGATAACACTTTCATGATATTTTAAATTCTATATCTTGACTGTTTTCAGAGAAATGAATATGATTTAACCTTCTTTAGAGCAAGGATAAACTTTGAAATGAAAACTAACATATGGTCTGTATGCTATTTTTATAACTTTATTTTATAATTGCTGAGCTGATTTTGAGAGCTGATTATTATTTAACAAGTGAAACAAGCTGTCAGTGTGACTGCTACAGTGCTCCTGTGGATTAGTCCTCAGCTTTCCAAAACTCAGTTGTAGGGAAGCTCTGCAGAGAGGATATTGTAGGTCTGTGCTGTGTCCCATAGGCAGAGCTGCTTGGGGAAAACTTTGTGCTAACCCCTGATGTGCTCAGCTGTAGCAAGAGCCTGTTAGTCTGTCACTTTTCTTAGCACTAAATTCACTCACACATTTTTTTTTGTTAAATATACTGGCTGTCAGACTACATTATATTTCTTCATGATCCACTGCATTTTCTGTGTGTTTCCTTGAGATCCTCCATACTCTTTGAAAGAAGACCCTTTCCTCCTTCCCTCCCTTCTCCTAGGCAAGGTTTTTCTAATTTTGTGATGTCCCACAGATGCAAACCCTAGAACTTTCCAGGAGATCCTCCAGCTTCCCCCAGCTAAAGGATTCATGAATTCTACTTATAAATCAACCCAAGGGAATTCAACTGTCTTCCTGGGATTCTTCTAACTATAAAGAGTAAGAATCCAGGAATAAAAAATCATAAAGGAACCTTCCACCTTGGAGAAGACAGAGGGTACTGTGCAGCTATTGGCCTGGCTAATCTATTGGGGAAAGCATGGGTGGATAAATGTAGAAGTGCTGTCAAAACATGTGAGGAATGAGGAATCCATTTGCACACTACTATGGAAATTTTTTCTCAAACGAAAACTTCAAGTACAGATGTCTAAGTGTTGCAGGTCCTGCTGTTTCATCTTTTGTGTGATGTTGTCTTTATTCCCAGTAGACTCCAAGAGTACACCTCAACTTCACTTCTTCTGCATACAAATATTTGCCTGAAATATATAGTACATTGTAAGGTCACTTGCAACTATGCCTGGAAAAATCAGACAAAAAAACTGAGCAAGTTTTCACAATTGAAATTAAGTAGGTCAAGAATCCATCTAGCTTGTCTGGCAATGTGCTCTACAAGCTAATGAGATCTTGAGAGAAGAACCACATGTATGAGGTTGCCAAGGTGAGCATACATCCTCATTACAAACCAATGAACAGGAGTAGAAGTCTCTGATTTTTGTTTTATCTTTACCCAACAATGCACTCTCAAAACGTTTTACCCTGCCTACAAAACTTTCTGGAATGGGTAGAAGTGTGTTATGAATGTAATTAACTGCTTTGTTGGTTACAGAATTTATCCCTTCATCTTTATGGGTGGGATGACCAGGCATATATACTTAGGTACTTACATTTTGTTTGTATATTCAAATAGATAAGAAAGATGCATTAAATGATTATAGTATGCAGGGTATGGTGTTTATCCCATACCTGATCATACCATAGGTGAGTTAAGACCTCATTAAAACTTTGGTGTCAGATCTAGTGCTGACTTGCATGTTGGATAAAATCATTTCCCATGGTATATAGGTTTTATGAATCATTAAGATATAAAAGACTGGTACAAACACTGCCATGGAATAGGTATTATAGAAAAACAGTAATACATAGTCATAAGGATATATAATTATATGTATGTGTGGGCATATATATAATGTTTAGTCTAGACATCAGTATAATTATGCACAATAAGATGTGACATCTGAGATTCATGCTTGTTATAAATCTTTTTGAAAAGGATAATGGTTAAGTCTGGGAAAATCTTAATTTTTCCCAGCATTGCTCTGCCTCAATGCCTTTTTATATCTGAGTTCTGAAAAGAAGACAAGGCAAATCATTTATTCTTGAGCCATTTTCTTTTAATGTACGTCTTCTCATCCGATCCAAAGGCCACAAGCTTGCTCTCTAATGTGCAGATGAAACAAACTCTTTTGTTGTCCTCAATCAGAAGGCAGAGGGCTTGAGGCTGCAGAGTTGAAAGATATGGCTGCATGGTCTGAAAATAGAGCTGGACAATATAGTCTGTTATTTATAATATCACCATATCTTTTTTCTAATGGAACTTCTAGGCTTGCTAGGAGAGTCAGGACATGACATGACAAGAACAGAAAAGTTAAAGAAGTTGTCTCTCAAATATTCACATTTGCAGCTGGAAAATGGAGGGCCAGATTTTCAAACCTGGCCAGCTTCTTCATGCTTGTAATTTGCAGGAGAATGTGAATGGAATTAATTGTGGGTGGAATTTAAGCTATTTATTGGTCTTAAGAATTTAATTTGGGGGAAGAAAACAGACATTTTAGGATTTAATGTGTTCCCAATTCAGTTACAGAACTGAACCTACAGAGCTGCAAAAGCTGGGAAGGCCCAGATAAGGCCAGGATGAAAATGTTGCTCAAAATAAAACCATTCAAGGTTAACAAATAGCGAGACATCTTAAACAATTTAGCCAGCATATTGCTCGCTCACAATCGTATTTTCTGCTTTGCTGGCTTTAACTTGTTTTGACTAGTGTTGAAGGTTCAAACCAGTTGGGGACCACACAGCTTTATATAATTAAACATTAAACTGGTAAGTGGGGTTAAAAACTGTTAAATATATCAAACTTTCAGGGCACTCATTGAACAGTGTGTTTATTTCATTTGGCATGTTATTTTAAGTATACCTAAGAAAACAGCAAGTGCAAAATGCCACGGGTGACAGAGAGACTGCAGAGAATAAGCAGAGGACACAGGGTGTTCAAGCACTGAAAGTTTGCATCTCTGCAAACAAGGCATGAGAGATTCACATGCCATGTTAACTCTCAGATGCATTCAGCAAATTCTTCTGACAATAGTGCAGGAGAATGCAAGTGCTTTGTTGTGCATCCTACTAGAAATATGACATACTGCAGAGAAAAGAAAACAGAGAGGGTCAGTCAATATTTTTCTTGAATTTACTCCTAGTGGTAGAAGCTCTGCCCAGAGTATTCCATTTATGTTTTGATCTCTGCTCTATATCATTGTGCTGCTCTGTAAAGTAAATTTATTCCTGAAACAACAGCAACAAAAAAAGAAATGGCTTTTCTTGTAGCATATAGTGCTGCCAGGAAGGTCTGAGGGATTAATTGATTTTATTTTCTTTTAAATTGATGTACAAACTAGAAAAAAAAAGTCTGTTTAATTCCAGGCTTTGTTATATTCTTTCCAGTTTTTAAAGTTATTGGATTTTAAAGTGCAACATCACTTAGAGTTGAAGACTTTAGAGGAGTTTCATCTCAAAAGGAAAAGTTTTGACTTGATAGAAATTCAGGGTATTTTAGTTATTTTATCCATCCATCAAAACATTTGCAAGTCTTGCCCCTCATCTGTGAATAATTATGACCTGGAATGTCATTTTTTTGTCAGCAAACTCTTTTCATGAAAACACCCACACCTGTAAAATGCTGATTAAAGCTCTCTTCAGTTTATTAACTGAATAGTCCAAGTGTGGGAAAGTGCATTCTATTTCTCAGAGTAATACAGTATTGTTGTTTGAATACATCAGAAACAACCTAACAAAGGGGAAATCTCTGCATACTTTGAGTGCCCTATACCTTGAGGAGCTACTTGGGTAGACGTTTTGTGGCTGACCGCTAGCAATGGAAAGCCAGTGTAAGTAGAGTCAGACTGCTGCTGAATTCCTTACTTCAGCTCAGCTCTATGTCTGTGAATGAGGATGAGCCAAGGAAGAGTAGAAGCCAATGAAAATATTCTGACATTAGTTTCTGGTGGTCTACTGTCACTATGTATATCATTTCATTAAACATCTTTGTCATGCAATATACAATTTGGCTCCATTTGCTTGGGTTTGAATTAAAGAGCAGAGCCAGACCAGAGACTCAATTTAGACTTTATACTTTCAAATTTCTGGCTTCTACTGTGTTCTAACAAAAACATTTTCTGTTGACTTTTTAAAAAACTACACACATTTCAGGTGAGGTTTTCTTGCTGCTTTAAAAGTGGTTAGCTGCTAAAAGTTATCCGCTTCTGGCTGCTATTCATTTGTCTAGAAGGTTGTTAGGAAACTAGAACTTTCAAGAAAGTAAGTATTGCCCAGAAAGGTAATTTCCCTCTCTCCACACACAAATAGACAGGGCTAAATTTCACTGCTTGTCTTTACCTTCCTGCTTCCTGACATAATGTACCAAAAAGGTGAAAAGTCTGTTAGTACCCACAGACAAAAGGGTCCTTTGCAGTGCAGGGGACATTTACTAATTGTTTGTAAGGAATAAGAAGGTAGAATGACACAACAAATGAAAAAACTTTGATTAAAATAGTTGATCTTTTGAAAACTTCTGTATTCAATCCTATGGATGAAAAAAGTAATCTTTTCTGATGATCACTTAGTTCATAGTTGCAGAAGGGGAGTTCTAAGCTGTGCATATATACAATTTTTTCCCTAGGAAAACTGATATATGCTTAGAACATTAAGTATGGCTACCAGTAATACACAGATGCTTTAAACTTTTAAATATATTTGGCTCCATTCAACAGATCAGTGTGGTGGTTCAGCTCATTAGCATTTGAGCAAATTTGTTACACTTTTAAGGAGTGTTTTCAGAATGGCCTAACCTGACAAATGCAGTGAATTCCAGATGCTAATGGCATCATTTATCAAGACCAAGCTTTTTAACATAATGCATAAACCTTTCCTACATGGTAGTTTTACTGTGCATTCAATTCCATTGCAATTCACTGCTTCAGGCAGAGGAAATGAAGAACTTAAGCAATGTAAACACACTAGGAGAAGGCTCTTAGATCTATGTGGCTCCTGGAGATGAAGTACTTATTTTCACAAAATTTGGCTTCCACTGTAACAGAGTTGGGTGAACTACTTTGGGGACCCTGGAGTTAAATTATCTGTCTAGGTGTTTTTATGTTTCTCTTCTCTGAAACATTTGCTCATCTTGTACCCTTTCAAAGCTTCTAAAAAAAGAAAGCATTTTTTGAGGAGTTACTTAGAGCTTAAATTGCTTTGGCATGGGACATCTTTTATTTGGTATTTATTAGGTCATGCTACACAACAAAGCTCATGCTAACTGAACTCAACTAATAGTTTATTGTTATTTAGCCTATTTACTGTCTGTAGCTACAATGTAGCTAACTGTTGTTACCAGATCTCTTTCCTCTCTGTAATGTTTGGAATAGTATTAAAAGCAAGAAACTGACCATGCAAAGAGTAAAAACATTGAGATTATGTTGAAGCCAATGTTAAATGAGAAAAAAATATGGAAAGAATCAAACCATTTAACATATTCCCCATCTCCAGCTTACATTACTATCTCTAATACCTCAGATTTTTCCAGTCTCCTTGACATTTGAAAGTGATCCCTGTGAAACCAGCTTGATGTCTGCCTTTGTGCTGAAGCAAATAGCAATGACCATATTGCTCTCGTTCCCTGCACCCAAGACTTTTCCTCTTTCTAGGCTCTTGTATCTTGTCAGACCAAGTTGACACTTCAAAATGTAAAGATTGCCGTCCAAAAAAAAAATTGTTGCATATTCCCTAAGGTCCCAGTTCTGGAAAGTAATTAAGTATAGACTTAATTTTACATTTATTCAGCTTATCAGTTGCAGGGAGCAACTCCAGTTTACACCAGCTCACAGTTTGACAAAAGAGCTGTGACTGTTACCTGTGTTGATGTGAGATCATGCAATTCTTTTTATTTTTCCTGCCTGTTTTATTCCAAATACAGCTGGCTTCAGGTTCTCATCCACTATTATTTACAATGCAAGAATTTTGGACCTTGATGCTACAAATGTTCCTGCATGTTTAACTACAAGCATATGAGTACTCCCAAATGAAGGCCCTGGAACTCTTCACATCTCTAAGCACATAGTCTCCAATCCTGGAAATTCCTGTACATATGCTTTTCTTTACCCCCTTGAGCAGTCTCATTAATTTCAGCAGGACTACCCACAGTAGTAAAGTTAAAACACATACATAAGTGTTTGCAGGTTCAGGTCCATAGTGACATTTCTTGCCCTTCAATGTTGTTTTATCCCTCAGCCTGTTCATTGTCAAAAAATGAATCTTTGAGAAATCAGGCCTCACAACTCCTCTCAAACCCCTTCCTGGAACTTATTTGATATTCTATTCTCTGGCAAGGCCTGTGGAGAGCAGCAAGGTTGTCCCAAATCAAGTAACCTTAAGTATCTGACATGAGTTTATAAGAGCCATGGCTAAGCTAAAGTTTAAACCAAGCTGAAGTGAATATTTCTCCCTGAGGTAGTTTAGCTTTAGTAGCACTCTACTTCATCTGATTATTTTTTTTTCTAATGATAGATAATAAGCTGGATGGGAATTATAACTGAGAGAGACTTGAATGCCAAAGTGCTAGAATTTGTGTTCTTAAATGACCTGGAAGAGAGGCTTCACTGCACTTCTTAGCTCCTTATGTTTTGTAACATTTTACTCCAAATGACCACCTGAGGTCTGAAGCAGGACAAAGTTTCAAAGCTCTGGTACAAAACCCATCTGTGCAATTGGAAGTTGCACTATGTAAGTGTAAGGAACAGAGAAGCTCACAGTCCTGGATGAACAACTGGAAAATCCTCTTCTAGTCCCATGTCAGGTTCCCGGGCAATTCCTTTCCTCTAGGGAAGTGCAGAGGCTGTTCTGGTGAGGCATGGTCCCCCAGAGCCTGCCCACTTACATCTGTTTCCTTACAGCTAGGGGGGCAGTACAGCCTCGAGTGCTCTGCTGAAAGGCAGGAAATCCTGACTGCTATTCCTGGCTTATACATTGCCTGTCTGAGGCCTTAGGTGAGAGAGTTGACTTCTCCAGCATCATCTATAACATGGAACAATACACCTGCAAACCAACACTTATAGGACTTAATTCCTGTTGAAGAAAATTTGGGCTCTACTTTGTAAAGGTGTGTTCACAGTGTATTGCACATGTAAGAAACAGTGAAAAAAACCAGATGAAGAAACTAGTCATAACTTCTTGTGTGAACATATAGATTGGATGTCTTAAGAGGTTATATCCATCAAAGGCACATGGGGATCTGCTCCTAAATTATGTCTAGGACTGCAACTGCAAATCAAAAATAATTTCTCTTGCAGAGAGGTGGACTTACTCATCCACACACACAGCAGCTTTACATGAATGTGAAATCATGGTGACTGTGCATTCAAAGACATGCCTAACTGTCTTAAAAAACAGACTCAAACAATCTCATAACTCCATAATCCCCAAATATAAACAACTGACATGGATTTTACGTTCCAGTGTATTAGAAGTGGGAAGCATCAGTTGTTTTAAATGGAAACATAGCAAATTACTGTATCTGAAACTCTGTCACTTGCTCCAAGCAGAGCTCAAACAAATTATGGCTTATCTGAATGATTTCAGATAAAATTTCAGATAGGATTAACTGTGATGTTCTTTGTTCTCTAAACTTTAGAGCACTTAAGTAGAGGAGCTGGCAATATGGACAGTGTTTTATGATAAAAAATGTAATAACAGCTTTAGTGGAGGAAAGACAGCTGCACATAAGCAAAGTTAGAATAAACTTGGAATTTCTGGAAATTTTAATAGTGAATATAGAGCCTTCTTGCCCATGTGTAGATAAGCTCTTGATTTTTTTTAAGTATAGTTACCTCTATTCAGCATAGAAAATAACAAAGAACTAAAACATTTTTTTCTGCATGAGAAAAGATATCTCCTATTTTTAGAAATAGAATTTCACCCATAAAACTGATTATCAGCTTCCATGATCAAAACATGTTTTTCCCAAGTGTTGCATTTTTGGAAGTGATTTCCTAAGATTGCTTCAGTGTTTTAAAATATTCAGGCTGAGATTCCAGTTTTGGATTACATTAAATTTGTAATCTTCATATTTACCATATTTTCAACTCCTAAAAGCAAGAGAGGAAGTAAAAACAAACAAAAAAAGTAAAATAAATTTTTGGTAACAAGGACCAAAAACTGTTTGCAGCTATTAATGAAAGAAGCTTCATTAAATTCAGGGGAGCTAGACCCACTTACATTAACAGAAAATAGGGTCATTTTTTCCTCTCCTTTTCAATAATTTTTCAAGTGCTATTTTTAACAATCCTAAGGGGAGGGGGGAAAGTAGGATGGAAAACAGTTACAGCCATTTTATCACATTTTACTCCTAACAATGCAGTCCAAATGAAAAGAAACCATAATGCTCTGTAGAATAATACATTAATCATCATCAATCGTCATTCAGTGCAGTATATTCTTTCCACACCATGCAAAATCTGAGCAGATACCCTCATGAGAAGGAAAAATGTCTTATCTAATCGTTCACCTAGCCTGGAATACATAAGGGTTTGCAGTGGGGTTGTGTGTTATTTGTCATCTCATGTACGGGGCAAAAATCAGGGGATAGCTTTCCTTTGAACCACAAGAGATTTATGGAGGGTTCCACCCCTCAAGGGGTGGGAATTAAAGAGGTTAGAGGCCCATCTACCCGGAATATTTTTACTCAGTGGCAGATTAAAAAAAATAACTGGAAAAACCCTTTTTCCTCAGTTCAGTTACTTTCATGAGGAACTAACTAGCTAAACTTGGTAAATTCTGCCTCATCATTGAAAGATTTACTCTCCAAATACATTTAACTATGTAGCATGCAGTCAAGCCTCAAACTCAGAGGGTTTTTTTCCCTATGATCTCCAGCATTTCCCCTTCCCCCAGCTTTTTCACTCACTTGTCTCACCATTACTCCTAATAACATAAAATTATTATAGTTGGGAGCCAGTGGTAAAAGTATTAACAGAAGGATAGTCAGGAGTTTTCCTAGAGATGTAACATGCAGAAGAATAAAATTAGGAGGCAGCTTTCAAAGTGCTTGGATACTTGTGAAAATTTCATGTGAAACTTCTTAATGAAACTTTTCCCCTGATATTTCTTTCCCATGTCCCCTCCCCTTCTCCCTTTTTCTTATACAATATATATGCATATATATTTATACTCTAGTCCTTGCATCTGTCTTGTAAATACATCTCCTAGGTGTATGCATGCTTAGGTATGAAAATACACTTTGTACAATACTATAATGTTTGTACTGTTTCCAATCTTCTGTATCTCTGAAAAATAAGTAGGTGCTATACTTATGTCATTTATTGCTATTTGTTTCTTTATGCTGGTTCCTCTTAAAGTGCTTTTCTCATAGCATAGCTCCAGGGCATCCTTGCATACAGTTATGATACATAAAAAAACTGAAAAGCACAATTTAAACTGCAGCACCTCATCTGCTCTCCCTGTTTGTCTGTATTTTTCCCTCTGCCAAACATCATATTCCTTTCATTTGGCAATATATTATGATCTACCATAAAGAAATATAGCACAATGGAGAGTGAGTCATTCAGGCTAAAAGGTTAGGGCCACATCCTGCATTCTCTCCTCCAAACAAACTCCTGTGCATTTGAGTAAAAGCATTTCCCAAGCTGGGAACCTCAAGACTCAATCTTATCTTATGTATGCTGGCATGGGCTAGCTTTTTTAGCTACAGGATGCTTCAGTTTGGAAAGTCATTGCCATTTCTCTTTGCATTGTGCCAGTTGTTCCAGTTCTTCCTTATTCTTTGTTCTTGGAGGATCAAATTTACTCAGAGAAAGACCCATACTGTTTAACTAATCCTTATCTGGAAAATGGTTACAAGGAAATTTCAGAGGGATCTCGGCCTAGGCGTTCCAAAGTCTAGCTCAATAAACTGAATGGGGTTTTTTGTGGTGTACTTGAAGGACTTCAAAACTTGTCATGTGTAACTCAGCAAAACTCCCCATGGTTTCAAGGAAAACTTTGTCTGAATCAGAATCTGTAGCCCAAACAGGCTTAATATTTGGATGCCCTCATATCTTTAGCTCTGTGTTGGGAAGCCTCGACACAAACATATCCAAGTAAGCAGGCTTTGGGGCTGAAAATGCCAAGAGGCCAGACTAGCCGTCCCAACTAGATAGCAGAGAGAGACCCTAAGCTCTCAGGCCAGCTGAAGAACATCTTTTCTTGGGGCTCCTATCCAGGTACCCCGGTCTGGATCTACTATCCTGCCAGCAGTTACAGCTCTCCTCTCTGGCGTGGAACCATCCTCTGCCTCAGTGGATTTCAAGCCAGCTCTGGCACCTCCCAGGAGAGCACACTAACCACCAAACTGTTCCTGCTTTGCATAGAAACATATTAAAGAAGGGATGAGAGGAGATAGAAAGACAGATTAAATCTACTGGCTCAGGTGCTGATGCAGAATGTGGGAGCTTCAACTTCCAGTTTCTTTTCTAACGAATATTCAAATGCATAGACAAAGTGGAAGAGTTTCAGTGGGAAAGACCAGAGGATACTCACCTTGGCAAGTAGAGTAGCATATGGGGGCTTTGCTGTGAGATGGAAGTTAAAATTCCCGCTCTAAATCAGGACATGGAAGGGATTGCTGGATGCAAATACAATATCCTAACTGGTGAGCTCCTGCCAAAGGCAAAGGTGGTGGCAGTCCTTGATCTATGAGGTCATTTCAAAATGTTGAATCAGACTGTGTGGACAAATCTAGGCAGAAGGATATTTAGCTCTTACTTTGTGGATCTTGTTGCAATATGAACTAAAATTTCAGTAGAAGCACAAACCAGCAAAAATTTTGGTGCTTAGTGCATTTTACTAGGGGGAACTGAAATGTCTGAGGTATCTAGGCTCTTCCAGACTAGCTGAACAAGGTTTTTGAGTACTTTATTTTGCAATTAGTGACTGCTAATGTATCAGTTAGGTGAGGATATCACTTCATGACCTTAAGCTTTCCAGATTTTACCTTGTTTGGGTTTTTTTCAAATTCTTCCTGTAGCTTTTCTCCAGTGACTTTTTCTGTTCTTTATGCTGCATCAGTCATACACCAGGTTGTGGCTATTCTCCAGTGACTTGCAGAGAACAATAACACAGGTGAGAAAATATGCCTACTCATATATTTTGATTGTTTGACTTTCCCCTATATTTCTCTGGAATATACCTCTACCTGTTTGTTATTTACATATTAATGTGCAAGCATTTGCCCACGTATTTAGCAGGATGCAGAAACTGGGGAATAATCTGCAGATAGCAGAAGTATATCATTTTGATTTACAGTCTAACATTTAAATGTTTTGAGGTCAGACCTCTGAGTGAAAATAATTCACAACTGGATCTACAGCTTCCACAGGCTGTACATTTATTGCCAGCAAGTACAACACAGATTGTTTTTTACGTGCCTGCTTTTTATTGCTTTAGATGCTGTTGCAGGATAGTTCACATAAACATTTATATAGGGTTTAGAAAACAGTTGTTAGCGAGGAGGAAGCTTTTTCTGTTTACACAGCCTCCGAACAAAGCCACGGCGCGAAGCTTCCTGTAATTGACGTGTGGGCGGGTTTTTTTCAAGTCACTGACTGGAAGAAGTGAGTGTCTGAGATTTATTCCTGACAGGACTTAAATTACTGGTAGCCTGACACATTTGTGAACAATTACTAGACACTGAGGTGTTTAAAGTAATGGGTACTGTTTGCTCGAGGGATGAGGAAGTTTCAAAACCATTAAAACAAAACAATTTTCCTTTTGATTAGTAAAAAGAAAATGCATGCCTTTATTTTTTCAAAAAGGCACACATGTATTTGACTTAAATAATTTTTCTCTCCACATGCGCATATTTAACAATTCCCTTGATTTCCTTAAAAATAAGTTACCATACATTTGTATGAACATTGGTTAGCTGAGCTTACAGTCAGCTCTGAACATAACGTAAGAGCTTGCAGTCTCCCAAAAGGTGAATGCACTAGAGATGACTTGATTAGAAAAGGATCTTATTGTAAAGTTGTCCAAAATAATAATAATAGTATTCACATTTTTGTCCTCCTTTATTTCTTCAATTTGAAAGAAGCAAAGTGAAAGCCCTAAAATTTGCACCTTTATCCATTTGACCAGTAAGTACTGTGAACATTTATGGAAAATAAACTCTGCATAATTCTTTATTAATATACACTGCATTTATTTGTAACTCTTCATAGTAAAAGTTGTATTTCTTTCCAACATTTGCGTTCAGTGTTCATATGCAGTGACTACTTCCATTCCTTGTTACAGAAACTGGGTCTAGGAAATACACTTCATCCCAACCCCCCAACTTTCTGTTAGCCATTTGAGAGACTCCTGTCACAAGAGGTATACAATATTGCCCTAGATTATTAAAGATTTTTAGGAAGCATCCTACATGCCCACTGAACCCTGTGTACACACTTTCATCCATCTTCCCTCATTAATCATGATCTGTTGTACAGGTGCTGCATCTGCAACTCTTGTTATTCTGACGTTCTGTGATGAAAGTGAATAAAGGTGTTAAAATTTCCTTATATACATCTAATAATAGCCAAAATAAAAGATTTAGACAGTGAACATAAATCAGTATTTTAGAGAAGGCTAGCAAGCCTGCTTCACCACTGGTCTAGCAACGAGAAGCCAGATTGGTCTTCCTGGCTGAGTCAGTGAAAATGTTTATACATGTCTTCAGTGCAATATGGCCACACAGAGAGCTGCAAGAAATGTTTGTAGTAGTGGTAGATTGGGATGTGAAACTGAGATCATTGCTTGCACTACTGTTGATCCAAGCACTCAGATACTTCAAGTCAGGTTGCCCAAAATCATGACATTGATTTAAACATGTTAAGCTTTCACTGAAATAAATTTAAATTTAGTCCTATTTTTTAGTTAATCCACCAACAACAAAAATGTTACTTTAAGAAAGCAGAAAGACAAAATGATTACATAATCACATTGTCATAGAATCAGGGAATCATAGAATGGATTGTGTCAGAAGGGATCTTAAAGTTCATCTACTTCCCAAAGCCCCTGCACTGGGGGTATCCAGCCCTGGGCTGGGACACCCTCTGCTAGACCAAGTTGCTCAAAGCCCCATCCAACCTGGCCTTGAATGCTTCAGCCTTTATAAATTACTATGTGTCTACTGCTTGCTTTCCCACGAAGGTAAGGTACATGGGAGGTATATTAATTCCTTGACCTTCTTTCTTGACCCAATGTGACACAGAAGTCAAGGGCTCCCAGTCTTAGATGCTATCTTCAGGAAAGGGGTAACTTCCAGACTCCAGTGGCTGGTGGGCCAAGATTTTATTTTAATGCTCAATATCAGTACATACTTCTCTTTCACATTCATGGAAAATAAAGGCACTCTGTCTTCTTGATGTCATTTCCAAAGTGATTTGCATTGGCTTCATTATGGCAAGAGCTCCTTAAAATCTGTCCCATGTGCCCTGTGTAGGACCCTCTCAACTATGTCAGAGAAACCACTCTCTGCTCTTCATTTGAACCTATTTAGAAGACTCTATACACCCTACAAAGAGGGAGTTTTTATTCCCTAGTTCTTGTTTTCTGTGTCACTTCTTGATGCACTGAGTAGTAAAACAATTTGTAGCATGCTGTTAGCACAAAAGAATGAAAAATAATTCCAAAAATAAAGCATGAAACTGCAATGAATGCATCTATTTTTACACATTGTGTTCTGACTGAAGGAAATTTCAGACACTTCAGCAAAAGAACCCAAAACACTTTCAGGGTATCAAATCACCATAGGGATGGCTTTCTCTTGGTTTTGCAAATTTTGTTCATCTTCTTGAGTAAGTAAGGAGAAAAAAGAACTGCAGATGTTCCAAACTTTCTATGGTCTTTTAGAACTATTTGGGGCGGTGCCTCTGCTGTAGGATAACTGTGCTGTTTTGCTCACATATTCATAAAATTTTCTCATTTGTGAGAGTCACTGAATAGAGCATGTGAATTGTTTTACCCAGTAGGTGGTGGAGCAATAATGAAGCATTGTGATTAAGTAGTGATGGAACATCTTCTCTTCGTCACTGAGTGGGAGGCACCATTAGTACTAAAAGTAATTACCTGTATAGAATGTACTGATTGCACTGAGTATCTACTCCATGACAAAAAGAATGTCTTCTCAACTTTAGGGGCTTTAAGAGATATCCATTTGCTGCTAATTCCACATTTTAAGCAATAGCACATAATTCCTTTTGATTTTTCTTTGGTGTCAAAATTACAAATAAACTTTGCAAGAGGTTTTTGTCCTTGTCAAAATTCTGTCCTTGTGATTGGTAGCTACAAAAAGAGGATGATCAAAATGTCACCCAAAAGAAGTGGAAAAGCAAGGTACCTTCCCAGTGCAGCATCTTGGCTTGCTCACAGCTTGAGGGGTGTCCTGCAGAATGAGACTGGACACCAACACTGAGCACTGAGAGAAGAACTTAGCTTACAAAAACCTGCTTTAATGGAGGCTATGTGGGAGGCTGTTGCCACTGATGGCACCAGCCACTTACAGGGTTATTCTCACAGAAGCCAATCTGTAGTATAATACACTCTGTCCTAAGGTCTGCATTTCATAAGCTTTCATCCATCTGCCTGGCAGTTTCCAGTAACTCAGGGAATAAAATATTAAGATATGTTGGAAATAAGCACTTCTTTCTATCACACAAAAATAAGTTTATTTTTTATTTCATCTGGTAGGTTTTATATCTCATGTAGCAGTGAAATTAAACCTTACTACTCATCTCTGTACTTGTAAAGCCTTTTAGCTACTTTGAAAAACTTATAAAAATACCTGGGATCCAAAGTAACCCATGACTTTTAGGATCAAAAAGAAATCTAAGAGCATTTATGGTTTGTTTTAGGTCTGATTCAAAGCCTTTTGGAATCACAACAAAGAGGTTCTCACTGATTTTCAAGATTAATATCCAGGGTTTGAACATAACGTCTAACATAAATGCAATGTTGCTATGCTCCTGAGGAGTACCTGAGCACATTTGTAATAATGTAAGGGTTAGACGACTGTATTGGGCAACATTGGTAGACAGGTAGAGTCAATTAAGATAATTGACAGCAGAGAAAATGCCTTGTGAAGGGGCTGCATTTTCTCTGTTCTCTGTATTATTTCATACAGGCATTTCCCTGGGTTATATTGGAAGGATATGAGGTCATAGTGATTGGAGACTGGCAGGAACTTTAATGAAGGTGACAAACTGTCATTGCATTGATTGCTTATTTCTCTATCATGTATGATCTCTTCCACCTATACAATGGCAACATTTGTCTAAGGAATGGTATGGGTTTAGTCAACAGCCTTAACTTTAGATTTTTTTCAGATGCTATTGCCAATTTTTCTACTACACATACAATTTCTAAATGATGTTTCTCATTTAGGGTGGTTTTGGTTTTGTTTGTTTTTTATTTGTTTGTTTTTTTAAAGTCTCCCAAGGGAAATGTTTTGTTTAAATCTCTTTCTGAATTAGACTGACCTGCTTTTTTCTTACGTGTCTTCTTTTTCTCTTATTTTTTGGTTAATCATTAATACATTTTACTCATGTTATATTTCAGTAGGGTCCTGGATAAATTATTTGTAATCATGACTGAAAGTTTGAAGAGTAAGTTTAGGAGTGTAGAAAGATTAAATTGCTAGAGCCACAACAGTGGAAATACATTTTAAATAATCAAATAAAAAATCAACTAGTGATTTTATGACTAAAGCAAGCCCAGATAATGTTTAGCACCATGTGAAATTTGGCATTTTTTTCTTCTCAGAAGTGAAAGCAACATTTTTCTTCTTTATTAGTTTCCATGGGCTTGGTTTAGCCTGATTAAAAATAAATTAAAAGTAAAAAAACCAAACCCAAACCATTCTAAATGAGTAAGTTCCACCCAGGTTTGTGCAGAGCTCTGTAGCTTTGTGTTTTGTGTTGTTCTAGTTTGTGAACATAAGGTTGGCTTTAAGTTGGACCTGGGTTGATTTTATTCTTACTGGTGTTAATCAAAATATCTGGAAAATACTTCAGCAAAGCAGCCTGGATTGTAACTGAGACCAAAATCAGACATATTTTGTGTTACAGGTTATATTGCTGTAATTGCAAACAGCAATTTAATGATTTAAAAAAATATTGTGAGTATTTGTTGTTCATTGCTGATGTTTACAGAGACTGACTGCCTTCAAGGACACCAAACAGACTATTTCCATCCCGTAGTGTGGCATGAAAACAGAGAACAGAGATTTTACTCATAGAAAGAGCATAAGTAGCATAAAAATTTGCAGTTTACCATTCTTTTCCTGAATCCTGGTAAAATTCAGAAACAGTCCCTTTCTGCATGATACCTTTTAATATCACTCATTTTTTGATTATTTGATGGTCCAGCTTACATTCTTGTGCTTTAAAGCACAATAATATTAAAATACCAAATTATCTGTGTTCCTTAAAGTAAGATTCCAGAATATTTGTATCTCCAGCTACTAACTGTAAATGAGAGCACCTTTATTGTGTAATCAGGTAGTAGATTAATCATTATTAGTGGCAAACTTTTATATTGTGCTGGGATCCCATTGTGCTAGAAATAGTGTAATAATTGAGAAAGGCAATTGCTGATCTGGATTTCTGATTAAACCAGTAAATTACAGATATGCATTATACACAATAAAATTTTAGCTTTGCTGAGATTTGTTCCATCATTTGTATGCAGAAAAATGGGTAATAGTTTCACAAATAAGCTGGCAGAGCCTAGATTTAAATTTTCTTGTAAAATCATCTAAACTGCAGATTGTGAAATTTAACTGCAGTAGAAGGTGAGCTATATGCCCTACATGTGTCAAACCCAAAATATACTGGTAGAGACTGGTGGCCCGTGCAGATATCACAGATGTAAGGATTATGCACATAATTAATGGGCCAGGTTTGTTCTAGAATTATTTAGGTCAAAGGAATCTAAAAACTGAGAAAGGTTCTGGAGTGATGCAGATATGCATGTGCTTAGTTAGCATCAACAAAAACATTGCAGCTCTTGTTTCAGGAATAGAATCCAGATTTTGAGTCTTGATTCGCATCCATTTCTTAGACACAGAGAAACGTAACTCCAAGCAAAAACTTACACAGGAGGGAGAGAAAAATGAAATGTGATGTTTTGGTCCAAGTGAGTTTGTTTAAGAAAGAAAAATTGAAAAAGCATTTTTGGCAGTTGAAGTGTTATGTGGGTTTACAGTCCTTTTTGGAATATGCAAGTATGTCACAATCAATATTGTTCTTGATAAAAATGAACAACAGACAACCTTTCTGAAAAAGAAGCAGACCCTGATCCCTGGACCAAGTAATGAAATTTGCAAAGGAAAAATCGTAGTATGTGTTGGAAAAGAGATGCATACACCTGATGTTAGTTAGTGGGGAAAATATTTGGCAGAAATTGTTAGCATGATGGGAAATTAAATTATTTTAAACAGTATTTGAACATGAAGGGAACAGAAACTTGATTAGGGAATTAATTTCAGATATTATTTTAATCCTTTTTAAGTCCAAAAATCCCTCCTAAAAATCCCTAGAACCAATCATCCACAAAATGCTACATCTATAAGGAGACACTGTGGTCAAGGGACTAGCATGCAGATGATCTCATTCCAACTCCTGGCTATTCCATGGCTTTCAGCACCTCATCCAGGGCCAGTCTCCAAGACTTTTATTCACACTGAGTGCAGCTGAATCTGATTGCAGCCTAATGTACTTTTGTACATGACCAATGGCCTCTTGATTGGATGAGTATGCTTTCCATACAGTGGATTAATGGCATTTCCACCCTATTCTCCTTTGGTATCTTCCTTTGTAAACTGTTATGGATAAATGCTATGAAGTTGTGTTTGTAGAGCATTTGGGAAGATGGAGTGGAGGGAAGGAGGAAAGGAGGCCAATCGAGTTTCACAGCTTTGTTCAAAGAACAGTCAATTTCTGATCTCTCGAAGTCTAGTTTCTAACATTCAGACAGAAGAATCCCTGCTGGGCAAGAGGCACATCTTTGGCAGGGATCTACTCTCAGAGGTGTTTAGGCAGTGACTGCAGCAAGAATTAAGCAGATAAATAGGGACGAGACCTGCAGATGCCCAAAGTCACAGAAGAAACCTGTAGCCAACAAGGTCCCCTCTAGTTCAAACCTTCCCCTGCCAGCTGAATCATCTCTGGGTTTTCACAGGAACTTCCCTCTCGTAGTCCAGTCACAGCAGAAACACTGCACCTGTGAAAATATTGGGGTGTTTAGGGAGAAAGGGGAGAACTACCTGGGCAGAACTGCAGCCAGCTTGCTGAATTTAGCACCCCATTTCTTCTATGGTGTTAATATGGAGATTAGTCAATAAAACACATGGAGGCAAAATGTACGATTCCAATTTACATTAAGGAACTTAAAAGTTGTGAAATATGTGAAGAACAAACTGTTGTGAGAAAATAAGTGCCAGCCTTCCTGCAAATTTTAAATCTGATTCTGCAAGCATGGGAAGTCTTCAGCACTGTTCCTGACTTGGCTGCCAGTTTATGTGGGAGGGGAAACAGCCATTTTGCTCGAGGGAAATATTTTTTAAAAGTTCCATGATGAGAAGGGGTTTTGTTTATTTGTTTATTTTTCTTTTCCTGCATAAAATGACTTTTGCAGTTTAAAATAATGGCCCAAAGGCTGAATTCTGACTCCATCGGCTTCAGCTGAGATGTTACATGTGTGTTTCTGGGGAGGATTTTGGCAACTTCACTTTGTCAGCATATACATATGTGTACACATGCATACACATTGTCTGTGTGTGAGCAGAAATGTACACAAATTCAAGCTTTCATCTGGACTGCATTTTTGAAGAAAGTATGTCTCAGACAATGAATTGTTCCAGTTTTATGGATTATAATGATAAAGCACAAAACCCACAAATTACGATGGAGAGACATAAATCTTCCAGGCCCTATCCCAGCCTCTGCCACTCATGAAGGGACGTGTTTGTTTCTCAAATAGGGGGGCATACAGCATTTGCCACATAGGAGGCTCTAGAGTGAGTGGATTTCAGGCAGGATTAACCAGCATTTTGGGAACACAATGAAGTGGGAAGTTTTTCAGATGTACTTTACTGGGGTACCACCTCCTGGGAACAGGAGGAGTTTGGGAGTTTCTTCTGAAAATCTGCCTTTTTCACGTAGGTGTTGAATTGGAAGCTGAAGCTTTGAAAATCTGGCCTCAGAGGCCTATTTTTAAAATATGGTTTCTGCTTTTTCAGACTCAATTTTGTGATCCCAGCTAATTAGGAGAACAGCCATGTGGTTAGACATCTGAGTGCTAGTCTTATTGCTTGTAACAATGACCATGTTAGAAAATCTGGTCCGATGTGGTTTTGTTGTTATTTTGGTTTTTTGCTTTCAGAATAGACTGGAATCTAGTTTTCAGGCTGTGTTGGACTCCATTTCTGATGTTATAACAAATAAAGTTGCTATTCAGTGAGACTCTTGCTGATGGACTCAAATAAAATTTCAATTGAAGTGACATCTTTTATTTTCAAATGTCAGTTTTTCCCTTCCTCCTGCATGCGCTTTTAGACCACTGTTATGGGAGAGCTGCTGCATGACTCTTCTTTGTATTACCATTCAGCCATCCAAAATTAGAAATACAAAAAAGCTTTAAGTACCAACTGAAATTAAAATTTAGGCTTTAAAAGAAATGTTAGTCAGCTCTCCAGATTCAAAACTTACAGGCAGTTGAGTATCTCATTCTAATAAAATTTTAGGGTTTTATTACAAAGCAACTTTAAGAGACCCCTAAGTAGGAGAATTAAATTATGTTATGAGAAGTTGTGTCCTCAGTTGACCTCTTTGGAACAGGAAAAGAGTCATCAAGAGCAAAATTTATTCTGTTTTGTAGAATTTGACTAGGAATTTGGAGGACAAATATATCCAATCTAACTAGCTAATACTGCATCAAATACTGCAGAACTTGATCGCCAAGCAGATGCATCTGATCCATGTGTGCAGGTTGCATGGTGCTTATTGAGAGAACTAGAACTGATGCCACAATCAGGAAAGAGAGCATGGGCATGAAATATCTCCAAATGTAGCTGCAAAAAACTTGCATGCCAAAATTAATAAGGAAATACTAGAGTGCTGGTGCTGGTTTCTTATAGAAAGCCATTGATGATAAACACAGAGCAACTATGTGTTGTTTTTTTTACTTAGCTCTTACTAATTGTTGATGATTTCCCAGAACATTAGAGCCTGAACCTGTTTATGTCACAAGCCTGCTTGTCTCCCAGGTACCACTGTAAAAACAAAACATAACCCAAGAGGTTTGTAGCAGAGTAACACTCCCTAGTAGGAGGTAGGTCTTCTATTTCAACAGCTGCTTTCATATTACTATGTTATTATTTCTATACTACACCCTTGCTAAAAATGTCAAGAGCAGTTCCTCTGCACCATCACTGCACTGCAATTTCCTCCCTATCGTAGTTATTACTTGTGATATAACAGCATTCAGTCGAGATTAAGACCTCATTGTGCTAGGCACAGTATAAATACATAACAAGATACAGTCTCTGTCACGAAGAGTTTACAGATTGTCACCAGCCCTGAACAGGAGCAGATTCCACACTCGAGTTAAAGGCACTCTGTGTGGGCATAACAGCCTGTCTTCATTTTAAATAATGCAGGATAGCAAGAAGCAGAAAGAGAGAGTAACCGATGACTGAAGGCAAGAAGCAGCAATGGGCAGATGTGTTGTGGTTTTAGGAGCTGATCCAGCCATTACTGGATGATTACCTGGTGAATTCAGTGTAGGAGAAGCCTAAACTGCATGAGGGTGATTGGTATCAGGATGAATGCAGTATAAATTGAGAGCTCCACAGGGCCTGTTGTTGGCTCCTTTTGGGTGGCAATTCCTCCTGGAAATCATTGTCAGATGGGCTCAAGGAGGTTAGAAAGCATTATGTGAATGTGTCTGTTGGGAGGATGGAGAAGGAAAAGAAATCTTTGTGATGTCTTGTGGGATATGGATGTGGAGGCTACTGTTGCTGCTGATTTCTATTTAGGGTCATTTCTATTTAGGATGTTGCTAATATCCTGTTTAGTGGGAAGAGAGTTGATTCACTAAAGGCTTGCACTGCCTAAAGCGTATAAAGCTGGGGAAAATGAATTTTCCCTTTGTTATGTAGACACTTGTTTTGACACACTTAGCAGTCTTCCATCTTCTCTGAAATCATAAAAAAAAAATCCCTTCATTATTCTTATCATTATGTGCCACAGAGCAAGGGTCTGATTCAGAGCACTTGAAAGTAAATGGGAGACTTGGTTTATATTCTGGGCCTCATTTAAGGTTAATGATGAATGTAGTTGATCTGCATTCAGCTGTGTTCCTTGTGTCCCCTCACACTGACAAGGCAGAAGTTGTTCTTACCCTTTCCAGCTCATGCTTTCTCTGACTATGTAGTGGTTAATTCCAGGGATTTCACTGCAGTTGACTTTTATATAAGAAAGCACCAAAAAGTGAAACGAGCAGATGTCTCCTAGCCCGTGTCTGGAGTCACTGTAACAATTCTTGCCATATTAATCTGGCTGGACCCATTCATCTCAATGCCATTTTCACTCCAGTTTTGCAAGCATGCATGCTGACAACCCGGCTTGAACATCTGTATCAAGAATGTCAGGAAGACAGGTGTCAAAATTTTTTCAGAAAACAAAAATTCAGTCCACTGTGGCTTCTCCAGACTTCCTACATTAGAGCAGACCTACAGTGCTTTGCATCTTTACTTTCCATAACACAGCAATGGCTCCATGCTGGAAATCTGCGGGATATTAACCAGTAAAAGAGAGCATTTTGCAGATGGGGATTGAACCTGAGATTGACCAGCTTGCTTAAAGTTTCTAAGAGAATAAACATAGCAGGCCAGGACAGAGATAAGAATTACAGTGCCTCTACCCTGAGAATTACATCTCTGTAGTGCATTTCTCCCCAGTATATTGCCTTGTAGCAAAACCTCCCTCTTCTTCTAGCACCACAGTCCTATCTGTGTGCTTGGGATTCCAGCATGTTATAGATGTCTTTTCTCACAACTCAGGATCACGTCTAAAATAAAAAATGAAGCCTTCAAGATTAAATCCAGCACAGGATTTAGGTACTTAAAGTAGGATTTAAGCAGTATTTTGATACTTAAATGCAAACTTAGGACCAGTGAGATGCTGCCAAGATACTGCATTATCCCTGGAAGTGCCTGCGTATGTTTGGTTACTCAGTTTATGATCTGGAAATATCTTACAAGGCTGAAATTTTTATTTAAAATGTTTAGTGAATATTTTGTTTTACAAAATTGACTATTTCTATCCCAGCTACCTTCATAACCATAGGTGGGATTCACAAACTGACCTATGGGTCTTCATCTGGTCAATGATTCAAGATGATGTGTAGAAGATACCCTGGCATGACTAGGCTCATCGCTATGTCCAGCAGAATGACCACTTCCCTTTAAAACTTGACAGCCATGAGAAATGGTTGTCATACCATTTCATCTCCTCCCAGGTTCCAGGATATCAGATTTCCAGTGTTACAAACCCATGTCTTCTGCTTTTGTAAGGGCATCCTAAAAAACAGTTTTTCTGCCTTTTTGGAGGCCTGGGAGAAGGAGTTCTCTACCAGCTGAAGATATGCAGCTAGGAAGAAAATATTTGGATTAAGTGATGAAGCAGGAGAGGAGGAAAGAACACTAAGATAGGAAGATGCCTTTTTCACCTACTAGTGATAATTTACTGATGAGGATGAATGATGGATGCTGACCTGGCTCTCTGGACTGTTCCTAAAATCTATCTTGTGACTTCAGAAAAGGAGCTTGTAAAGTTCTTAGAGCAGAGACAGAGCAGGACTGCTCCCCTTCTGTGTCCCTCAGGTTCAAGTAATTTTTCATTATTTTGTGTGCAGCAAAACAGCTTTTACAGAAAACACCCCCCACTCTTTCAAATCTAAGGAACCCAACAGAGTTGGTTAGGGCATCTGTAGAGATGATTTTAACTCCCCAAGGCAGAGAAAGGAATGAACAGACCTGAGTCTCCCCTGTCCTGAGTGAATGTGCTCACTGCAGGGCTGCTACCAGAAAGTTAATGTTTCTGTCCCACCAACTGTAATTTTAAGAGTACTGAGGCATTCCTCTGAAAGAGACAGAAGTTACTCCTTTCAGAAGCATCTTCCAGACTGGATGCTGGGAGGGAGACACCTCTAGGGGTCTTGTCTAGGGGACAAGACTACCTAGAGCTTTTTTGAGGAGTCATCGTAGGCAGCTGCTTGCATTGCCTTTGACTCCAGGCTGCCTCAGGGCAGCAGACCTTAGCTGTTTTGGCCAATGTTCTGATAGGCTCTCCTCCCATGGCAAATGGAGGGGCCTTGGCTTCACTCACAGATGTCTAGATCCGGTTTCAGGAGCAGGCTGGGTCCTCCATCAGAGCAGGCTGCCAGTGTCTCCATCTGTGGGCTGGGAGGTGTCAAAGAGTTGTAGTTCAAGGAGTGCAAGCAGAGGTATGTCTCTCTTCCTGCCTTGTTTTCAGTCCTTTGACGTAATGTGAAGCATTTTGCCAGTTGTGGTTTTCTGAGAACAGATTGGTAAACTCTGACTTGTTGCATCAGCTTGACAGCTGACTTCCCACACAGCTCAGAGTCTGCAGCGCTCCGCTGGGGCCAGAGCTGAGCCATGATTCATCTGCTCAAACAGGTCCAGCACACCAACAGTTGTTGTAATAATGCTGAGGATGGGTGGGAGGTAGTTTAATGCCCTTTGGACTCACTTTCAAATATCTCTTTGTCCTCTCTGTTGCTGGGAAGTCAAAAGAATATGCTTTGTTTGAAATTTTCCAGGAAAAAAAAAAAAGTTTCAGAATACCAAAGCTTCAAATAGAAGCTGATGGCTCCAGTCTGGGCACAGACAATTGAGTTTGAGGGAATTTATAGCAAGCCTATCCCTAATGTGTCCCAGGAATGACTTGATTTGCTTGTTCTATTCCCTAGCAGAAGAAACTGTGAGGATACAAATTTAATACAGTCTAGGAGCTTGTGTTACAGTTTGCTGTGTCCTTGGACAGCTGTAAATCCTCCTCTGATGTATTTGCTTAATATTTAGGCTTAACATGTTTTAACCACAAATCAGGCTACAATAATGAACCTGGAAGCCATCCAACCCTTATCCCAGAGTCCCCACAAACAACTCCAGTCCCAGAGGTGAAATGATGGTGATCTACCTGTGAATATCCTGAATCCCTCCTCATTTTGTTACATGTGCTGAGAACAACAAGATACAATAAATCAGGAGCATGATCTTCAGCGAAGACAAAGATTTACATTCTCCTGTACTGATTTACACCAGTGGAGGAGCTGATTCTACCATGAGCAAATATAGTGTTTTAATCTACCAATCGATCCACAGCTCAGCTAATGAAACTTTGCAGCCCTTAAAATGTCCTGGCTCCAACTTGAATGCCTCCTGCATCTGGGTTTTCTCTCATCAGCACTTTAGGGCTGGTACTGCATTAAAAACTGCACACAAGACTACAGTTAAGCTTTTCAATAATGAAGTCACTTTATTTATTGAGAAATTTCATCACAGGATACATGATTCTTGGCAGGGCAACTCCTGAGCAGGAAGCCTGCAGTTACAAAGGTATGCATAAAAGTGTATAAGGGCATATTGTTTGCCTTCTTTTTATTACAGGAAGGATATGGTTTGGTTGTGTTTTTGATGAGTTTTATTTAATTGTACACTGGGATTTTCCTAGACTTTAAGTTAAAACTTGACAAATATTTTCACTCCTCCTGTTCTGGTGATGGAGGGAGAGACTTGCTCTAGGTTTTGCACTGATGCTTTGCAGATCCTACAAAGGCCTGCATCCCATGGGCATACCTTTCTGGCCTGCAGAGTTGTCATAGGCATTGGGTAGACATGAAGCCTTCAGATAATTGCTGGAGTTAATAGGCACTGATCTAAGATGTGCATAAGAAGGGTTCTGGTGAATTGATATTATTCTGTTTTAAATTTAAGCCTATAATCTTTGAGCTGTATTTAAAAAACAAACCCAAGACCAACCTCACAAATAAATCCACTGATAAAATGAACTAGCTGAAGACATTGATGATTTCTGCTTCCTATGACTATTTGATTGCCTAATTGCAGTCATTTTGAACTGATTGCATGTTCTTTTAATTTATTCCCCAGCATTTGGCTGTAAGGAAGGTCCCAATGCAGGGTGTTTTTTACAGAGGAGAGTAAGACTTCCTGAAAACAAACGTTCAGTCCTTTCTAATTGAGGACCTCTCTGCTTAGAAAACAGGAATGGACTTAAAGCAAAAGCCTGTGTTATCTGTCAGCTAAAAGACTGAAGATTTTTAAATAAAAGAAAGCTTGGAAATCTTTCTATTGGCCTGAGCACTTACCCAAGCCCTAGCTAAGCAGCCCAGCCATTGTTACCTGTGACTGACTCCTGAGCTCATGGGTTAGGAACTGTAAAGTTGTCTTAGTCTGGAGTACCAGTCTCTCCATGCTTCATCTCTGCCTCTAATCCAACCTTTGATGAAGTCAAAAAGTATAGAAATGTGATTAAAAAGAAAAAAAAAGATGGTTGATTTGGAACCTCAAGAAACATTTATTCTAGCTTCACTTTGAATGGAGGGTCAAGGCTGTTTGTAGTTGTTTTAGGCAAGCTAGCTCTTCCCTTGTTTCTCATATGGTTGTTTCTTCTCTGGGGCACTGTTAAAAGCCAGACTCCACCTTCTGAAGTGTCATTTGCAAATATAATTACTGACTTCTTCAGTGGCCTTCTCAATTGCTTCCTACTGCATCATTTTTGTTAATCTACTGTTACATGATACAAAAATGGAAGCCAAATGTTTGCCATCAGTTTTCTTTTAGGGCATAAAGTTTCAGATACTTTTACCATTGACTTCTCTGCATTATAGCTCTAGTTATTTTGGGCAATCAAGGCAAAACACTTATGCTGTAACAGAGGAACAAAACTGTTCTTACAAACATTGTGTATTCTCAGAAAAATGCTGCTATCAATCCAAAATACAATTAGAAATACTTTACCAGGTTATGTCAGGTTGTGAAAACAGGATCAGTAGAGGAACAGGAAAATAAATAAGTCTGTTGTGTTTTGCTAACTCTCTGGTTCTGGGTGCTTAGTCTGGTTGGATTGATGGGGGAGGCCACAGTTTGTTACCAGTGGTTTCACTGATGCATGTGAATGGTGCCTCTTTTTGCTAAATGAGCACTTAAGATGATTCAAATGCTATCTCAGGGGGGTAAAATGTACACAAAATAACTGTCAGCCAATAGCAAGAGTTACAGTTCAGAAAGTTGACTCCACAAATTCTTTCAAGGTGTTTAAGTGCTTATTTTGACTGCATAGTTGCCACAAAATTTTCAGACAAATCTTTGCAAAGTCTCCCAGATGTGCAAGGAAAGCTGTGATTAGAGACAGTCATTATTGCAGAATTTGTGGCAGATATCTGTAATGTTGTTTTTAAGATCCCTGTTACTGTGACTCGCGGGGCTCCAGTTCTGCTGAGGGGCTGTGCTGAGCTGGGTGTTGTACAACCATGAACAAAACCAGTGCTCCTGTCTCCTCAAGTTTACAACCAAATAGGCAGTAGTTATTGAACTCTGTGAATACCAATACAACATTAATTTCACTTACAAATGGTCCAGCTGTTAATGTCACACAAATGCTTGCTCAGTCCTTTCTTTTAAGATGAGTTCTGCCTGAAATGGTTTTGCTAAAAGGAGCACAAAAGTCTTTTTGCTTCAATAAATTAACTATAATGGGGGCTGATTCTGAAAAGTCTTGCACAACAAATAGCTTTGCTGGTAAGAATAGCTTCATTAAGAAAACTACTTTTCCTCCAAGAAATGTTTACAGAATTGGGCCTGATGATAGCAATAAAAAATTGTTTCTGCAAAATTATTTTAAGAGCATTTATATTGTTTACTCTAACAAAGAGACTCTGGAGATAGTGACCTTTGAGCTTTGATTTTAGAAGTTATGTGACTAATCCCCTTTTTACAGATGACTGTTTTTTTATGTTCATCACAAACTTCAAGGGAATGCTTGAATGAGACACGATTTGAGCCTAAGCTTCCCAGAGTTTCAGCTTTGGCCTTGTACCAGTAATTATATAAAGCAAATTGATTTCATAAGCTGAAGCTGTCGTGTTAGTGAAAACTTTGTGCAAGGAACTTCCATGTTGTTGGCTCTCACCAACATTGATGAAGTTCACCTTGCTCAAAAAGGCTGAAATGCTGGAAGTTATTTAAAATTCCACAAGAATCAACAATGGCAACAAAATCTTGAAACTTTATTGTCCTGACAGGGACCTTCTGAAGAGCAAAAGACCAGTCCTGTTTTGGAACCCATCTGGACCATGATTAGGGGAACTCCTCTGTGTTGCCATATTTACTGGTCTAAAGCACGTGTTGTTAATTCAGTGTGTCTTAAGTCACAGCCTCACTTCTATGAAGTTTAAGCTCAGCAGGAAAACATGAAAAAGCACTCATATTAATCAGCAGTGCCAGAAATAAACCTGGATATCAGGAATTTAAACCTCATACTGCTCAGATGAATGCAGCAGCCTACAATATACAGCAGGACTGTGTATTTCCCCTCTGTGAAGGATGGATGTAAAAAAAATAAAGAGTAAAGAAATGCATTTACTTAAAACACTTATCCTTGTGAGAGCACTGTGTAAAATGTACATAAAAAGGTATTTTTCTTCCCCAATTTAGGCAAACAGAGTTTTTAGTTAGATATTATCACCTGGAGAGAGCCCAATAATAAGTAATTTAGTCTGGAGAGGGGTTTTGTACATTTCTGATTAATATTTACAAAAGGCTTTGTGTATTTTTCCTCTAACACTAATGAGGCAGCAGATCAAGTTTAACAAAAAGGACACTGTAGATTGAAATATGGTATTGTGCCCATCAAAGTCTGCCTCCTCTCTGCTTGGCTTATGATGAATACTGTGCTTTAATAGCGGGCTGGTGTTCGTGAAAAACTTATTACAGAGACTAAGAGAGAAGCCAAGAATGAAGGAATGCCTGACTGGCAGCAATCAATCACTCCCTTTTAAAGATGAACTGATCCTTCTTTTTTTAAAGTAACACTTCATAAAAAGGTCTCAAGCATAAATATGCAAAGCATTAGAGCAATTACATTCTGCGTGATCCCTGCAGTATTTCTGGTACATGGCTTGACTTTAGTGTGGTGTATATAATGAATGCAGTAAAATGGCAATTCTCTCTAAAAGAAGACTGATATTTAGAGGAAAGTTCTTGCTGAAGAGTGTTAATTATCTGAAGCAGTAAAGTGAGATTCTTTAGATTGCTTTTAACAACACAGCTCCATATTGAATTTATTTTAGTGAAGCCTTTTTTTCTTTTTTGATGCTTGAAGTTGGTATCTTAAAAAAAAAATAAAAATATATATATATATATATATACACAGATACCAAAAGTGGACAAGGGGCTAATATCTTTAACGACCATCACACACTTTGTCTTTAGATGCCTGATTTGCACATGCACTTTCTGCAACTGTGCCTGCAATCACAATCATTTTACGTGCAAATTAAGCATGCAAACATACACAGCTTTAAAAGAAGTTGAGTTCTCTGTATGTAGTGCAGAAATATTAATCTTTCTGTAACACGTTCCTTTAGTTGTGACTTCCCAACTAGCAAGTTGCAGACCCTTATTCAGTATTTAACAACGAAATCCCCAGAACACAAGGTACTACTTTTAATGCAGTATGAGAGGGTTGGAAACAGAAACCGATGTAGAAGAAAATATTTTTTCCCAATTGCCACAAAAACCTTACTCTACACAGCAAAAGCGAGGAGTTAATTTAAGAGGTGCAGCCCAGATATTGCATCCAGGTACTTGGAATTTTTAATGACTTGTTATTTTTACCATATTTAAAGAATACACTTTCTGTTCCTTTTTAAAAACAATGCTAAGAATGGCTGGATGGTTGCTCTCAAGTGTAATGGATGGTAAACTATAAAATGTTAATGAATTAACTATAGAATCTACTATTAGATGCAAACAGTGTTGTTTAATATGGCACAGTTGAAAAGTATGAGCATCAAAACAGCAAAATGTCAGTAGTGAAATACCTGGTGGGTATTTGAGACCTCCAGTGGGTTTAGACTCTGTGTAAACACTGTCAGGAGAGGAGAATCAGCTCGGGTTTGTGGAGTTCAGTGAAAGTCAGAAATATTTTCTTCCTTTCAGAATAGGAAAATGACATTTGCTGAAAACGGAGGTTCTTTTCCCTAGCAGAGACAGTGTGGGTTACTCATAAAAGCATAATGGCTTTCATTCAGAGGTGCCATATGGCTGCTTATAAGATTTCTGCACAGCACTTGCCGTAGCAGTAACTAAACAAATGGCACTATAGTACAATATAATACCTGTCAAGAGCAGTGATAAAGAATGTTTTATTTCTCTGCTCTCTGTCCTCTTTTCTCCCTTCCTCCTTGGAAGCAGCTGCCTGTAAGAGGCAGCACCCACTAGATGGTACTGCCAGGCTGCTCCGAGCTGTCGCTTCTCCTCAGCCTCCCCGGCCCAGCGCCCCGGGGCACCGCTCCCCACCCCTTCCCAAGGGAGAGCTTGAGACGGGCGGAGACAGCTGGGCAGATGCGACAGGCATGCTCTTCCCACAGCACTGGCTCCTGCGCCAGCAATGGAGCAGTCTGGGGGACAAAGTGCTCATCATTTACTCTCTCTTAATCTTTAAAAGAAAGCCCAGATCTCCAAGTAGTGATGCTTATGGAGGGACATCCACAACAGCCCTGAGCCCGGCTCATGGAGAAGAGCCTTTAGTCCAACCTAGCTGAGCTGCTGGGGGCCCTGTCACAGTATGAGGAGCAGAAAGGATCCAGTACCTCTGAAAAGCAGGCACTGACAGCTCAGTGCCTCTCATCTCCTCCCTGGAAAAATTTTATTATCTTTCTTTTTTTGGGGTTAAATTAATAAATGTGTGTGTCAGATGCTAAGTTCCTTCAGTAAGATGCAGCTATAAAATACCAGCAAACAAATGTGTTTAACTTGCATTAAGTGCTGTCTCCTTGAGCTCTCTGAGCTGATTAGCAGTGGGTCTTGTTTGAATGTCTTTTAATTTCAGTAAAAAATGGCTCCACCTGCTTCACATGAGCAGAGGGATGGAAAGTACTGCAGTCTCTGATCACTGGATAGCCTTCATATGTTGTTTACAAAATAACACATCTTCCCTCTGCCTGTGTTTTTCCCTGTAGGATCAGTGCAGGCTTATACTAGCTCTGAAATATAGCAGCTCCCTGGTCGGCACCCTAACGCATATGCTCTATCATCTCCTCCTTAGGAATCACACTCTAGGGAAATTTGGTTTAAACCTTTCCTGATTAAAAGCCAGCAATGACCACTTGGGTAGTAAATGTGGATTTTTGTATGTGCTTGTCTCATTTCTTAGAGTACTTCCTTCACACAGTCCAAATTCCAGATTTTCCATGATGTATTCCTCAGTCCTTCCGTCCATCTGTCCGGATAGGCAGCTTGCTTGATGAGTTAACCATTCTGAACGTTTTAATATTTATGTGACTCTTGTGCAGCTCAGCAGTTGCTTTATGTGGGATTGCATATTTGATAAGATCACAGATTCACTCTGTGCCAAAGCTGAAGTCCTACTGAGGTCTGACTGTACTTCAGATGTCAAAAAAATATGAATAGGTGGTCTTAATGTTCTCCTTTGGTGTTATATCTGTCTGTAGAGAATATAGCTTAAAACAGATTAGAAGCAATAGAGGACTTGACATATACTGAGAGAGCAGTAAGAATGATGCTTGTTGACATTATCAGCTAAACCTGTAGGGGAATTTTCTTTTTCATTCTTTCTTTCACTCTTTCTCCCTTTCAGTGAAATTTGCTTATTTGTTCCTCTATGCCTTGCTTTTTCTGCACCAAGTTCCAGTTTCTCTATCTAAAATAGTTTTGTCAATCTAGGTATTTTCAACACACTTATCTGTCTATACAAGTTCGTGCTTGGTACTCATTGCTGTTCTACCCAAATGGCTCACAGGGCTGCCTAGCTCTCTGTTATTTAAAGAATATTTATTTGCAAACAGCCTGTGTAACTTTAATTCATGCTTATTCTGCCTAGTTAGGAATTCATTGAACTAGACTGCCTGCATTTTTTGGGGCCAATATACTGTGGTCCCTCTGCACTTCAGACTTCATGTGTAAAAAGGTTTGCAGCAAATGCAATTATGTACTGAACAGATTTGTGCTTATGTCCACTTTACACTGCTTTGGGGATGCTCTGTATATGTAAGTAGTTATGATTCTATGCAAATGCATTTGGCATGAATTCACCTCAAGCAAAAGGAAGAAAAAAAAACCTTGATTTTCAGTCTTTTATAGTAGTGTGGCAAATAAAGCAATCCTTATGAAAGATAGATTACTGTTGAATGAGTCATGGAAATTCCTACCAAAGTTTTGTGAGATCTGAATATGCAGTGGACTAGGGGAGAAGGAGAAGATATTTCTGCTGACATGTAATGTCTTGATCCTATCTTGTTCTTGTTGTTAGGAACAATTTCTGTGGTTAGATGCCCAAAACAGAGCTTGCAGACATGTGGATTTCGTAACTTGCATTGGGAAATTGCATCTTAGCATCAGGATATGTTTCTCCATAGCACACATTGACCTGAGTATTGAGAATGTCACCTGGGTCCTGTTAACACCAGTTTAGAAATGTTGCTTTCAAAGCAAGAGATGGTGTTATAAATGTGCAGTGGATGGAATATTACTTCCTTGTCAACTTTAGATTTAAAAAATACAGCATGAGACATACTAAAACCTGAGCTGAAACCTGCTCATTGGTGCTGGTGCATTCCATACAATCTACTTCAGAAAGTGTCAGCAGCCCATATTGGACTGTGCTTCTATACTGTCCCTAGTTCATGGCATGTTAAATGCTAAGCAGATTCATTACTTACGCTCACAGGCTCAGACAAACCCTGTGGTTCCTTCTCTTTCTGTGGTATAGTCTGGTTCTTATCCCTGTCCCTCTGGGTCTCTGTAAGAACTGACTCTAAGCTGGTTGTGAAAGACACTGCAGGCTACACCTCGTTGTCACTGGACTCCCACTGTACTATACCTAGTGCTGTATGTCTTGGCTGAAATTCAACACCGTATGTTGTTGGAATTCATGGGCAGCATACCAAGATGATGTGAGGACCCAGAAGATGAATTTGCTAGTATGCAATCACAGGACATAGACACTGCTTTGTATTAGTACAGTATGAATCTGTATTCAATGCTTCCCCAACTGCTAGTACACAAAAGCAACCAAAAGACTGATTTTCCAGTGTGAGGACTTTAATTAGATTTGAAAAGAAAGGACCATAATACAGGGCTACAGAGTTTCTGTTTTTCTGAACCTGATATATTGATGGGTCAGTGGAGAAGAAAATTTGGGGTAGTTTCATAGATGGCACTCTGAAGTAGTTGGCAGATGTCGAGTATTGTGCAATTTGGCACATACACAAAATATGGCACAGGCTGGAAAACAGGAGATAGCAATATGAGGGCATATTTGATATGCCATCATCTCAAAGTATTGTTCCTTTATCTGAGGAGGGAACTATAATCCTGTGGAATTGCTAAAGGAATCTAAATTGTGAAGAGTTATTGGCATTCTGTAAAGTAGGAGTATACCTAACATGCCATAACAAGAAAAGGTAATGTAGAACTGTAATTAACACAATGTTATTTCTAATTCACAAAAATACTGTTTATAGAGCCATACTGAAAGAATCTGACTGTTAATGAAGATTGATTGCAAGTCAAAGACTTTGCCTTTCCTTCTGATTTTGTTCACTACAAGACGAAAGTGAGCTGGGAGTGAGATCATTTGTTTGTAGCACAGAGTCCCCTGAGTACCTCTACTCTTTCATCACAGCCAGGAGGACTTCAGCTTCCCCTGGCTCAGGCGGGGATCATCAGGCTTTCTCCTTTTTCTCCCTGCATATGACCTGCTCCTCCCCACCTCTCGGCAGTTTCTGCTCCAAATAACAGAAGCCCTGCTTACTGCAGTGCACTAGGTAATATCATTTCCATCAGACTGCTGCCCCAAATCAGCTTGATTAAACTCCACTTACATCTTCTGCATTGAGTAGCACAGATCAATAGGGCTCAGCAGGTTAGGCTATCTGAATAGAGCACATTGTTTGGCATGGGACGTTTCCAAAGCACTACATAGCCTTTAGGGACACATGGAATGGCTCCCGAAATTCTGCCAGGTCACACCATCCACATCAGCATACTCAAGTCTATGCCAGGCCACAGACTTTGCAGTGCTTTGTATGTTGCACTTTTTGGAGAGCTGAGAGCAGGGCCTGAGGTGGGAAAAGTGAGCCTGCAGAGCATTTTGTAGACAGCAGATGACCAGGGCTTCTCATAGGTCCCCTTTCTCTCTTGCCAAATGGATCTGGGTGGGATGAGCAGCCCTGTCTCATAGCTTTACAGCCTTCCTCCCATCTTCACTGACCACCAGAGTGATAAGAGGTAGTCTCATGAAGCAACTGCTCCTCTACTCCAGGTGCACTTTGCTTCTGCAGCCTGTTTTGACTGCAAGTTAATGAGGGATCATACAATCAGCTTAGCAGAAATTGTACAGCAATGCCCTTGCAGGAACAACTTAGGGAAGAAACTCATTGGAGCAGGAAGAAGTCTTGCTCAGTTAAGGAGTAAGAGAAAAAACATATTTTACCATAAAAGGTATGCAACACAAAAGTTAAGCTAGCCTTCATCTGTCAGACAAAGAAACTGAATATATTCCTGTCAATTCTTGTTTGAAGTATTTCCAACAAATTCCTTACACCCTTGTACTGCCGTAAATAAATACAGAAGTACCATCCATTATATGAAGTACCATGCAAGAGTCCCTTCCCAGGTTTTGTAAAGCCACATTCTAATCACATTGCAACAGTTTTCATTTCACTTCACTGCTAATTAAAACTGCAATAGTGTAGCAGTAAATTTTACTGATGATCAAAACTGTTTGTATATCTTGTCACATAACCTATGCATTCCCAGGAAATGAGAGAGCTTGATTCTGTCTTCAGATGAGACTAAATTTGAAGGAAACTTGAATATCAAATGACACAAGTTAGAAAATGTGAGACAGGATTCAGAAGGAAAGAGGTTTTCAGATCAGCAGTTGAAAGTAGAGCTGGATGAAACTATTGTATCAAACGCTTCTTCAAATCTAGGCAAAGTTTTGACTGAAGATTGTCTGTACAAAAAGTAAATTGGAACAGAATTATGACTTCATGTGGAAAGTGAATCTGGGTTGAAGTGATGCTTGAAACCCAGAATCTGCTTTGTGCTTTGAAACTGAGCAGTTTATTCCCACCCTTCCAAAGGGCCTCCTTGCAGCTCTGACCTCCTCTGAACATCCAGGGTGTTTGAAGAGCAAGGCTCTGATCTCAGCATTTTGTATCTGCTTACCTCTACTGCAAAAAACGTCACAGGAAATGCAGAAGGGGTGCAAAACACAAGTGAATGGAAACAAGTAAAGAGCACAATTTTTTTTTTTTCCCATGAAGCCACATAAACTGAACCTGCTGAGGTCTGCACAGGGGTAATTAAAATGCTAGATACCCTGTGTTTCAAAGACTGACTGTATTTTTCACTCTGCTGCTGGTATCTAGTAAAACAGATCCCTAATGCTGACTGTCATTCGGTTTTGAGGAAGAGAGGTTTCAAATTAATGTCCTGATTTGATTTTGGGTTAAAAATCTGGACCTTTTTCTGGTGTGCAGTTCTGTTGTTCCTTTGTCAGGGTACCATTGCTCCCTTTACTTTCTTCAGGGCTTAACCAGTTTACACATACTTGAAAGGTGAATTTATCCCACTTTCAGCAACTCTTTTCAGTTTTTGTCTCCAGAAATTGTGTACTCTCATGTTGCATTTTTTTTTCACTGTGTATGTTAGGAAAAAAAATGCAATATTGGCAGGGTTGTAAGTTACCCTCTTAAAAGCAAGGAAGAAATTTTGAATTAAGAGTAGCTCAGTATGGTGTGACACTGTCCTCAGCTCACCCCATTATTCCTGTGTGTTGTGGCACATATGGCATTAGTACAGTGTGTGAGATTCCCTGCAAAGCTAAGGAGAGGTAGGTTGATTTAAGGACATGATTTCCAGCCAGATTTTCAGCTTTTACTTTGAATTTTCTTTGTGTTTGGGTAAAAGAATTTTAAAGTGGATCTTAAATATTATTTCAAAGAGTTTTGGTTTGTGGTTTTTTTGTTTGCTGCTTTTTTTTTCCTAAAAGCTTGAAGTGATGCTGTCTACTAGACTTTTTAGCTGTGATTGTTTAGAAAAGAGGCATGTAACATAAGTGAAAGTGTGAGATGTCATGCCCTTTAGGAAAGTCAAGATATTGGTTTGTCTTGGTGATAGTGGCAGTCTTCTTCTAAATGCTATCCCTTCCTGAGATAACCACTAGTGCCTGTGAGCAGAGCACTAATATTAGCAGGGCAAAATAGCTGTTTGGAAAGCCCTGGTAGTATTCATAGGTTGAATACAGTTTTGACCAAAAAGCTCATCAATTATTTGGATCTTCAGGAGCTTTCTGTTGAATTGTCAATAATGGGCTCTTTTAAAATTAATATTGCAATGTTTTTCTCAGAAAAAAATTAAATGCCAAATGAGAGGTCCTGACACTTGGAATGTGGTTTGAAAGGTTGCCCTTGTCTGAGAGCAAAAATATCCAGTCATAAATATCTGCATTTGAAATATTTAAGATATGCAATAAAGTGCTCAAAAGTAAACTGAAGTATCCACAGTAATCATCTGGTGAATACTTGCAGCAGATTATTTATTTATAAAAATGAGAATATTTAAGAAAATGAAGTATTTTCAGGCAGGATAAGCAAAACCATTTTCAGCTAATAAATTTATTCTGAATGATCCTCCTAGCTTTAACCCAAAGGAACTGTATATTCTTGTAAGAGTCTTCCATTTCAAATCAATCTTTAAGCAGGTAAGAGTTTTATGCCATGAAATACCACCTAATGATGTGTTTAGGATACAAAAGCTAATGTAAGAGCAGCGATAGTGGCTTTAATTTGTCAACAGCTTCCCCCATGGGAGTTTCATAGGGGTTGCAAACACCCTAGTCATTTAAATGCCTTATTTACAACTGCATCAGGCACTCGTATACATGTTCTCATAAAAATACTGCTGCCTGTTTTCATTCACAGTTGTTCACTGGGACTGCAGTTTTTAGGAATTCTGATTCCTAGTTTTAGGGTTTTCAGGCTTCTTCAGTACTCCTTANTTTTTAGGAATTCTGATTCCTAGTTTTAGGGTGCCTTTGTAAATCCCAGGTTTTCAGGCTTCTTCAGTACTCCTTCGTTTTCTGAGATCTTTTGGTGTAAGTTTACAGTTACATGCAAAGGAAACAGAATATTAAAAGAAAATGCATAGCTTCCTGTCTTATTTGGCATAGGGCCAGACCCACAAAGGTCCCAGGAAGCTGTAATCTGATGCCAGAAAGATACGAATAACAGATATGAAAAAATGAAAGCTCCAATGGACTCCAGACAAACTTCTGTGAGGCAATAAAAGATGCAGGTGATGGATTTTTAGGACCTGACAATAACATTGTCCGTTACTGCTGAAGACATGTAGGGTGAAAAAGGCAACTGTTCAACAGAGCAGAGCAACATTACACAAGAGTCAGTGCCAAAAGGAATAAAATGGTGTGTCAAATTGAAATTTTTAGGGGAATGCAGGGAATTACCCACACGAAATTTGGCTGTGAACTATGAAGCTAACACCTCTTCTCATATGCAATGTGAATTGAGCCTTTTAACAACTGCAGATGGTCAGAACCTCTATTTCACTTGTCTGAGCTTGTATTTCTACTATATATTACTACTGAATTTTTTTTTTTTCTGCCCCCATCTCCCCACTGGCTCCATGTTCTCCAGTGGGCCAGCAGCAAGGGTATAGACAGGGGCTGGGGCTCCCCAGCTCTCCCAAATTCAGCTCATCCTGTTTGCAGTGTGAGGAGATCACTGGGGTTTGGTGGTCCTGGGAAGTGGGAGGATACAGGTATGCTTGGACTTGATGATCTTAGAGATCTCTTCCAATCTTTGTGATTTGGTGATTCTGTGATACAAGGTGGAGTCTAAGATGAGGGATATTCTTCTTGCCACATTGACACTGAGGAGAACATAATGGTTTGCCAAAGATTGCCTTAGTATGAGGTGGTCCTAAGCCCTCCTACAAGAGCAGAATCTTTGAAGAGGAGGGGACTGAGGAGACCAAGAGGAAGAAACCCTTATCCCCTCTCACAGTTCCCCTGGATCCTTGACTCAAAAGATTTCCTAGCAAGGAGCCAGCATTTGAGCAATTCCTGTTACTTTTTTAGTGTCCCAGTCATGAAGGACTCAAATGGTACTAGAAATGGTTTGGAAGAAATAGAGAGGCACAGTAAATATGATCTAGTTTTTATGGATTAAGCTTTTCAATGGGTGACATGTTGAAACATAACTTATTTGAGTGAAAAGATTTGGTTAGAGAAATAATTTTGAAAATTTTAGAGAGGCATCCTATCAAAATAATGTGCTTTCACATTCCTTAAGTAGAAACAGCTCTTGGTTTCAGAATCTAAGCTAATTGGAAGAAAAAAACTCTATAAAAGAAATAAATGACTATGTAAAAACATCAGCACTGGGAGAACGTGATTTGAAATGGTCAAAACTAAACACTTCTGTTAATATGCTTTGTTTTGTTTTAATTAGCCAACAACATAAACTTTTCTTCGTGAGTTGGAAGAAGAAAAATTTTAAAATCTTGGAAGTTCTCACAGGACAGGAAATTCATTTCCCACCCTGTCCTAAGACATAGCTATACAGCACTTTCTTATATTTATCTTCCTATGCTTCTGTGCAGGATAAGCAGGAATATAAATGTATAAGTGAAGAGACAGGTTAATATAAATGGCTTGAGTGACTCTTCTCTGCTCATTTTTTCCTCCCCTTGCTTGATGTCGCTGTATGAAAAATCTCACAGCAACAACAAATTGTATAGTAATAGTTCAAAACAAAACTGAAAAATTTCCAGAAGTTGAACTGGAATCATTTTTGTCAGAGTTTATTAGGACTATTTGGTATTTTCAAAAGTTTAGAAAACTTTTATGACAAGTAGATAAATTATGAAATTCTACGAACGTGGAATTAAATGGAATCTGAAATATGACAAACAGGGAAAAGAGAGAGTATATAATTTTAGAACACAAAAAGGTAACTAAATTTGAAAAATTGCATTAGTATATCATTTTCAGTATATAAGCCATTAGAGAAAAAGTGTAAATTACACCCTGTAACAAAGTAAAAATGTTTTCAATGTTTAAAGGTAATTTTGTATTACTGCTACTATTACTTAAACTCTTAGCTCTTATAAATATCTAAAGACAGGACCCCTGGTGATATTACCTGTGTCTTAGGCAAAGAGCAACAATTTCAATTCCATTCAACTACATTTGTATTTTGCCAAGTGCTATCAAGCACTGAGTTGCATAATTTGCTATCTAAGTGAAATAGATATTTTTCGTGCTGCACATTTATCACTCTCCTGTGGGCCTCGTTACTGACAATCAAATCATAAAAGATGTTCAAAATTGTCATGATGCTCTTATTTTCTCATGATATTTGATACAAATAGTTTCTTCTACAAAAATGGCCTTTTTTTACCAGAGCATTTTAGAGTAGTTCTTAAAGAAACAGGATGCAGTTGGTGTTTTGCAGATTCTATATAGGCATCTCAAAAAAAAAAAAATTAGCTTTTGATAGCTAATCTTATTTCTAAATATATCACTAAATATATCCCATTTCTAGGAAAGGTGTAAGCTGATAACATAGCAAAATAAAAATATAGAAGGAAATCTATTTGTGCCTGTAAGACTTGCATTCTTTTCTTTCTGTATTTTAACATGAACTCAGACATGGTAAAAGGTAATTTTTAATTTATAAAACAGTAGCAGTACAAGAAGCTATAGTACCCATATCATCTGCTCTACCTCCTAATATACTGTAAGATTTTGGGTTGCTAATTCCCTAGGCCTGTTGAATCCTCACTGCTGTGAGTGGTAAAATAGCACCAAAGATTTCTCCTAACCTGGAGGAGGAAGTAGATTGAGAACATTAAACTCATTTCATATGAAGCCAGTGAGCCTCCAGGAGTAATGTTTGTGTGAGTCATGGAAGGGCTATCTGGATATGACATGTTGGATATGTTGTATGTTGTCTGCAGAGTATTTTATGCTGACCGCTCCCCAGGTTCAGAGCCAGCTGTGGTTTTAAAAGAGCACGTACAGCTCCAAAAATTCACCCCAAATACTTTGTGAGGCAGCCTTGAAATGTTGTATTGTACTGTGCAGCAGACCCAACAGATCTCTCCTTGAGCAGGCAATCTCCTTAAAAAAGAAATGAAGGAAGCAGGATGGCAGGAGGATGCCCGCCTGCTCTGTGAGTTTTCACTGCATTTTAAACAAGAGACATCTTGAGGTTTGTGCTTACCCAAATACTTATGCTTGCAAAAGCAAAGCCCATAAACATTTGTTTAAGGCTGCCCTGACATACAGAGTATTTAAACTTTTCACTGCTGCTGCTTGTGAGACATATCAAAATGTACATATTTTTTCCAAGAATTTTATTCTCTGCACCCTTCTCTATGATTTGATGTGCCAGTTAAAACCTGATAGTCTCTAAGGCTGCGATGGAGATAGGTGATTTGTAGTAGAAATATGGCACCACTGACCTCATGCAAAAGAACAGCTGATGTTACAGTAAGAAGATGCTGGATATTTATTTGTAGGTGTAGGGGAGAAATATATTTGTTAGTGAAATGGAGCTTGCTGCAGAGTGCATAAAGGTGAATTATTTGTCAGAAGACTGAAGGAGGTTTATGCAATATAGTATTATTGAGCCGGGCTATTAGCAGAGTGAATTGCTATTGTGACATGCCATTAAATTGTTTTTAGTGTCCACAAAGGTATCATTCTGGAGCAGTCTTGGTTAGTAACAAAGTTATATATTTACTGGACAGCAGCAGATCTCAGAGTAAAAGTAGTCTGTCTGACCATAAAGTGAAATAAGAGAGAGGAGGGTCCTGTGCTGGAAATCTGACCTTTTACATTGCTTTCAAGCACTGCTGAAGTAACCACAAGCAATTTTCTCCAGCATGCAAAACACTGCAAAAACCAGAACTTTGGTTCTGCTGCCTTATGTGCAGAAGGAAGTCCCAGTGAAATGGCTTGTGAGCAGACAAGGAGCAGAGCAACATGGAAGATTGGCTTTGCCTTGCTGCTGGCTGCTGCTTTGTTTATATGCATGATGCCTTCCAGCATTTACATATGGCACATAAGCTTCACCACCCTTGTCAGACCACCTTATGACAATGACTCCAGTCCTATCTAGTCTTCTCTCTGTTTTAGGCAGGAGTGTTTTGAGTTTCTGTGTATCTATACAAATCTCAGGGATGGCTTTGTTTGAGCCCAGGAGGGCTGCATGGGCTCCTCTTACTGACAGTCAGAGTTGCTGTCTGACTCAGCTTGGAGTCATCCAAGCCTTGTTCTTCTTGGGACCAGAGTTCATATACTATGCCTTTTGAATGTTGCAGAAGATGGTAATAATCTTCCCCATATCCTCACAAAAAAGCAGATTACAAGTAGGTGAAACAGCTAGTAGAGAGTAAGATTAGAGAAACCATAGGCACAGGTAGAAACATTAGGTCTGATAATAATGTTTCATTTTAACTTTGGAAAACATGTAACACTACAGCATTCAATCAAGTGCCTTTAATCATATTTATAGTCTGATTGGAAAAAGAAGAAAAAATTGCCAGGATTAACATGTTAATTTAACAATGCAAAAACAAAGAATGAACTCAACTTGAGAATTGTTTAGGGGGGAAAAAAGATAATTAAATATATGTATATATGTGTATATAGTTATACATATTAGATTAAATGTTTTATAACATAAATCAGTGAAAGAAAAGTAATAAATAATGCATGGTGAAAATGTGATAATGTTTATTAAGAAGCAACAGCCTTGTCATCTTCATTTTCTTCTTCAGTGATTCTCCCCTCAAAGGGTTCACTCATTTGGGACTCCCTGCAATTTAGCCTGAGGCCACTCTCTCTAATTCTTAGTTGGAAATATACCTGCTTTGCAAAAATAAGTTAAAAGCAGAACAACTGTGCACACTGAAGGTCTCCCCATTAAGCTCCTTAAAGGCCAGATAGTGAATTTTATGCTCTTGTTGCTGTGGAAATCTGGAGACAGACAATAGCAATCCGGAGAGTGAGAGGGAAGGAGAAGGGCAAGAAAATGTGTGAGACCTAAGCCAAGGCTGCTGGGCTCAAAACCTCTTCCTTCTACTTACTGCTCTTCTGACCTGAGACATGACATATTCCTTACTACACCTTTCTTTCCTGACCTGTAGAAAAAGCTTTCTGAACCTACAGCACTGAGCACAGCCTGTGCATCTACACAGACAGATCAAAAGAGCCAAACAACCCTTCCTACCTTGCGGAGCTCCATTTATCACCCTGCTCCTCCACAGGTGGGAACTGGCTCTGCTGGAGCTATCTGCAGGCTTAGGATTTGCATTGCCTGAGAAGTGAAGATCTGGGAAACAGCACAGAAATGCAGGATATTATTATTCATTAAAGCTTTGTTTGTAATCGTGCACCTTTTTCCTTCTTTCTTTGTCTAATCTTTTGTCCCTAGTGAGAATAATGAGAAAATTTAGACTACCAGTTAAAGAACTTCAGTACTGATAATTTGCAGTAGCTCAAACAATATGTTGATGTTAGTATGCTGTGACATATAAGCTGCTTAATTAGAGTTGCCATTTAATCTGTTTCTGTTCATTCACTTGCACTTGACTAATACAGGAAAGAAAGTATCCCCACCTAGGTTTAACAAACACAAGTAAATCTTCATAGTGTGGAAACTAGAGCCTAATGATGATGTGTGCATAGAGCAGGCTCTAAATTTGTACCTTCAATCACATATGTGAATGCAAAGAGAGATCCACAAGTGAACATGTTTATTGTGCACAGATGTAGGTTCTCATTTCTGAATGTCTCCCGCAGTGGATAACACTAACTTGCCAGTATATTTATGCTTTTATTATTTACTGAAGCTTTCCATGGGACATAATTCTAAATTATCCTTCTGTGGTTTATTGGAGTCTATGGGATTTTATTCATCAGCCCAGCAAGGCATTAGCAAAAATAAAAAATACTCATGGTGTTCACTGTGACATAAATAGCTCAAGAAGATATGCTTGGACTTTAGATAGAGGGTAGGTGTGTATTACAGAGGTAAAACACAACCAGTAAGAGCACTTCATACTGCACTGCAATGTGAATTGGCCCTGAAAGACTGAAATTACATTTACACTCCCTCTAAGACCCTTTATTGACTATGTAGAAGTCACATCTCTCATTTCTCAATAAATGAGACAACATTCATAGTAAAACTTACTTTGCTTCCTACTTTACTTGATATATATGATAAGGGAAATGTTCCGAGCCTAGAGTAAAGGAAGAGCTGAGTGAACCACATGAACATACAGACACCTGTGCACCTGCTCTGCTCCCCAGTGCTTGCTGTTGGTAATGAAGTGGGAGCCAGAAGTAGTCAAGCTTTTTCATAATGTTTGTGAAAGCTGGAGAAGAGTTAAAATTTTTGTGCTACAGAAGAAGGAACTAGAAGTACATCAGAAAAAGGGAACCCAGAATAGAAGCAATGTTCAAGACGATATTCTGACTGCAACCCTGGAGTGGGGAGAACATGCATGCATCTGTCTTGGACACAAACTGTGTCCATTCCCAGTGAAATAGCCCAGTGAATGGCCCTGCTTCTTATATTTTTACTCAGGAAAGATAATATGTAATTGTTTGTACTTCTGTTTTTTAGTTATGACAGAAACAGAAGTACCTGAAGTGCTACAGAGGATCATGTTCTCAGCCTAATCAGAAGTAGGAATGCTTGACATCCCCAACCACTAATTTTAGCCTGCCTTGCAAAATCAGGGAAATAGTTTGGATGACTACTTGTGAACTCCAGCTCTAGAATTTTTGAAATTTCACCTACCACAAACAACAAAAGGATCTCAGAAACTCAGGAGAAGTAAAAGTGGATGGTCTTATATTCATCTTCCCACTACAAAAACCTTCCAAGGCCAGAGAATGTAAATGGCATAAGGAGGACTCAGAGTGAGACATACAAGATAAAGAATAGTTTAGCACTCTTCAAATGATAGATTAATTTTTCAGCATAGCTAAAATTGCTATAACCTCAGTTTCATGAGTCAGCAAGTCAGATAACATTAATAATATCACCCCCAAAAATAAGGTAACACCTGTTTTTTTATTCAGCTAAGCTAAATTTGAATATAAAACCAGACCTGCTTTTCATAATTAGAAATTTGGTTCAGCTACTATGAACCAGGTGTATGTTTAAATGAAAAGATCTAATCCTCATAGGAATTAAGGGAAGCTTTATACCACGATAATAGTTAAAGAGGGCTCAAATGGTAAAACCTAAATTTACGCATTTTAAAATTCCTCAGTAGTAGTTCAGTACCAACTATAAATGCAAGTCAGTATAAAAATACTTTTTCTTTCAATATTTGATATAAAGTTAATATTAAAGCTTACTTTCCTTCCACATTTATGAAAACATCCTTACCAAAAAGCAGTGTCAATTTTACTCCATTAAGATGGTGAAGAAAAAAGAGAAATCTTTCTTTTATTTTCCATTCAGAACTCATTGCCTGAGATCTCGGTGAAATAAATGAATTTGTTTCATTTAATTATCTATATTAAAAGTATGAATCAGTGTTTAAAACAAAGGATTAAGATCTGCAGTTTACAGAAGAGTCTCTAACAGGAAATTTCTCTTATGTATATTAGCATCCACAGCTGGGTCAGCAGATGGATGTGTGCTTAGAAGCTTGTAGGCGTTTTTCACCATAAAACATTTGTTGAACAAAAAAATGTTTAAAGCAGGTGGGCCTCACTGGAACACATCAAAATAGACACTCTGCCTTACTATATTTTAAAATAGAGTTTTACCTATGTGTCCTGCATTCAGCCAACAGCTGCCACATGCAAGTACAGCTCCACTACATCTTGTCATTCCTAAGCCTTGTAGCTTTTAAAGATGTTCTTGAAATCCTTTGGTTTGCATCACTAATGCAAATGGATCTCTCCCTGCAGAAGGAGTTTTCTTTACATCAGGATTTAGGATTGTTATTTAAAGTGCAAATTTTTCCTGATGTAGATGTATAGTTATTTGTTTCTAATCTCAATTATGTACATCTGTCAATAGGTTCAAACCTCTGTCCCTGGGGTAAACTAGGGTTGTCAGACTTTATGTGACACTTGGCCACAAGCAAATCAGAACATGTCCCATCACACAGTCCCATCTAACTTCTAACACAGCATGTGGAATTACATAAAAATACAAGTCCACTTTATGCTGTGTCTCACCTAAAAAAAATCCATAGTGCAGGCTCGAGGGTGCTATCTGCTATCCTGTTTTTCTCAGCGCACTTGGAAAAGGCGCTGAGGAGGAGCGTGGCTGGAGCCCTCCCTGGAGCTTCATTCACGAAGCCTAGCCACGACAAGTCCACTTTATTCTATCACCATGCAGTTTCCAGACTGGCAGAGGAAAGTCCATGCAACTACTGCAGTCTCACTGGTGCTGTCTAATAGTCTTATACACCATTTAAGCCCAAAATGATTGTTTTCAGAAGAAACCATCAGCCCATAATTGGGGAGTTCACATTCGTCCTCCTGTAGGTCAAGAGGCTTGTCTGGTTAAACAGCTGGATGCTCCTTAGAGGTGCCTGGCTTTGCAGAAGTTGACAGCATAATTATCAGGGATGAACAAACAGGTTTTGCCTAATTTTGAACCCACTCAAATGACCCAGTTTTGAAATTTAGCCTTGAATTTACAATTTACTGAATTTCTAGTGACTGTGTCATTACACTGTAATTATACATTTCCATACTTGCCATAACATCACAAGGACTAATTAGATTGGGTGCAATTTCTACCCTGACTTGAACTGACTAGTAGTTAAATACATTGATCCTATTGGTTGATTCAATGTTAATGAAAGTATTGGAAACCAGCCCATCTGAATATAGCCTGAGTTACAGAGAATAGTATAGATGAAAAATTGACTGACTGGATATAGCTTATAACATTTGTCCATTATTTATTCAAGTATTTGTAGCTGTTGCTGATTTAATGAAAGGCTCAGTGCTGAACCCTTTGTGCACAGGTTATTTAATTTCCTGGGTCACATTAAATTTCCAGTATTGTGTGGAAATTAGCTCATAGTATGAATGTTCATGTAGTTGCTGAATGCAATGAAATGTATTTGTCTTTACTATCTTTTACTGGAAAAGTTGAAATTTGTCTTTTTATGAGTTAATTTTGTAGAAGAATTGTGTATTAAATACAAGTTATTAACAATTACCATTTATGGACAAACTCATTTGAAAAGCTGCATGTTTAAAGGTTTTAACTACAATATTCCTTTTGAATGAGTTTTTTAACTGACTAAGTAACTTGTTGATATGTTCTACTACTCATTAATATAATGTCTTTCTCCTAATGTGCACTTTGGTTATGTTCATTTGATTTCTTCTGCAGACAAAAGTCTCAGAGAGAGACATATATCCACAGCACCAATAGTGTGTGAAAACATCTATTATAGAAAAAAATGTAACTACATTAGAGTTTAAGTGCCAATATTCTGGAGACCCAAAGAAATAATTCTTATTGGTAGAAATAGGTTTTTTTATGTCCTGGTAATCATTTTGGTCTTTGTGCTACAGAGGGTCACAGCAAGGGGAAGACTCCTATCTTGGTAGAAAACAGAGTAATCTAAAAGACATTTTTTCTTTTCCATCAGCAAACAGATTTGTTGACAGTAAGGCTCAGAAATATGTCATTTCTGACCAAGATGTCATAAGGAAAATTGTGTCATCTTCTGGTCACAAGCACACAGAAACGAAGGAGAGGGTGTTTTAGAAGAGCCAGAAATGTGATGGAGGTGCAGTCATCAGGAATGTGATACGATCAACATCATGTCAATGTTCTGAATTTGGATGAAAGGGATGTCACAGTCAGATTTCCCACATCCCTAATGAGTTTCTTAACTATTGGGCTATTGAGCCATCCAAGACCACAAGTTGTGGAATTTCTGCACTTTGTATACACAATCAGACATTTATCAGCTGAGAGAACATGACAGTAAAACCTTGGATTAAAGTCTGTGTACATCATAGGTTGGCTTGATTAGAGGCATAGTTTTGCACACACATGTTTCTGTGTGTAAATAGATAAACACAGCTGAATACTGATGGTCAGAGACAGAGCTGGTGCTCAGCAAGTACAAATCCTCCAAATGAATGGTTCCCATGTACCGTTAGGCCTGCATAAACTCCATCAAACTGACATGGAAGGCTAAAAGAAAAGCTCCATCTTTTCCCCAGGAGAGAAAGGGACTATCTGAATGCCCTACTCTCTAAAATGGGCTGAGAGCTGAGAAGAGCTACTGCCTCCACTTTTGAAGGAGGAGGACTTGTGGTGGGAAGTGGGCCACCTCCTTTGTAGTGCGTGGCACTCTGTGCAGCTTGCCACCAAGGTTACAGTGTATCTAATTGTTAATGATATTAGTAGTAGCTCTGGGGAATCAGAGCCATCCACAATCCTCCAGTAGTTCTTGCAGACCTTTGCCTCCCTCCTCGGAAAGGCTGAGAGCTGAGGCCCTGCCCCCAGACTCCGTGTCACTGCTCAGATGGGAGCAGTAAGAGAAGTCTAGTCCTTCAATGCCATTTTTCAATATGGAAGCTCATCAACATTTGCAAGTTCCTTTCCATATGAAAATTGCTATTTCATCTACAGGGCATTGTGAATCTACCTAGTGTAACCCACACAGCTTCCACTGGAACACAGCATTGCCTGGGACTTGCACAGGACTTGCCCTTTCCGTTTGTTACCCCAAGCTTCATGCAATTTGGAGGATAGAGCTCTTGACACTGTCTTTGCTGGTCCATCAGTGAGTGCTCAGTGTCATGTGCAGCTGCTGGGCTTACAGCAGCAGAGGCTGAGAGGTCCTCTGAAAACCTCTCTATGCTGTAGAACTTTTGTGGCAAACTGAAACTCTATATTGCACACTTCTCTTTCACTGCTGAATGAAAGGAGCCTGAGGGATCATTAGTATCCTTCCATCACTTCCTCATTAGTTCTTAGATAGTGTTTTAATGACAGCTTGAGAGGCTCAGCATCCTGCCCTCTTACTATTTATGATCCCCACAGTGCTAATGTGCACTTAATGAGAAATTCTTGTCTTGCTTGTAAATCCTGTAGCCGGCATTCAATTTATTGACAGATGTTTGCTTGGGCCTCTTTAAAATTACTTCATAAATCTTCCAGGATAAAAGGCCTCAAGTTTGGTTATTAAGACAGGCCCTTGTTGACAGTTTCATATTTAACTGTTTGGAACTGGACTGTCAGGTCTGTAATGGAGTGCACGGTGGAGGGTTTGCATTCTTCGGGCTCATTTACCATGTTTTCTGCACCTATCAGGTTTTTTCTTTTTGAAGTGTGTTGACTGCCCCTTATAATCCCTTTAGTTAACTTCTCTGTGACCTCTTTGTGCACCGCACTTACTCATTTAGCATATCAGCGTGTCAGCTGTGATGAAGTGTTTATGCTGATAGGAGCTGAGGGCTGAGCAAGCGCTACATGCCAGAACCTACTGGATGTAATGCTGATACGAACTGAGGGCTGAGCTAGCACTTCATGCTGAAGCCTACTGGACATGTCACAGAAAGCCAGAAGTTGGCCACCTCCTTCTTCTACCCTCACATTTTATTCTTTTCTCCTGCTAGGTTTGGGCCTATATTTTGTAAAATCTGGTGGAGGTCTGTTCCCAGCAGGTTCAGGGCAATTGAGATTTGGAAAGAAATCCCTGTGGCCCTTGAAGTACATCCTGAAATGATTTCCTTCACTATATGATCTCCAGTGCTCCCAGTGCTGTAATTGCATCTGTAGGTATCAGTGCACTGCGCATCTAAACCCTCAAACCTGCTTTTAGCTAAGGAGTTTGTGCTTGCCACAGGTTACTCTGAGGAACAAGGACCAGGCAGTAAGTTTTCCGCTTCTCTTGTGGCTGTTCAAAATCTCACAAAGCTTTTAAAAATGTACCATTGAGTGACATGCATTAGAGAGATCTGGTTTAAATGCTGTAGCATTTAGATGACATTGACATTTAGATGGCAACGACAGCATTTTAGGTCATTATTTTAGAAGAGAGACTTTTTTGTCCTCATAGTGAACAGAAAAGATTAAAAATATAGTGAGCTGCTGAAAAATTGGGATAATTCAAATAGCTATTAAACCTGTGACATCAGCCAAATTCACTCCACTTAAGTCCATCAAAAACCATTCAGATCAGACACTGGACAGTAATGAGCAACTCAGCTAAAAATAAAATGTTTAGGCTTATTTTTGCTTACTTGGTGGTGCCATGTTATATTACATTGCTTGAGGAGTGTCACATCACATCATGTTACTTCTGGGGGATCCTCTGCTGACATAACATAATGCTTTTTATACTTACAAAATAATTTTCATTGGATACTTGCTATCCAATTGCTTTTTGTTTAGCCATTATGTTTAGTGAAGTTCATATATATTAATTCATATGTATTAATTCAACTTAACAATGGTAGGAGGTAATTAGCTATCTGCAGTTGGAGCTAGCTTGTTCCCTACATATTTGTGAACATGAGGAGACTGGACTTGACCAAGCTTAAGAGTCTGCTAAAGTGTAGCTAGTGTTCACCTGAGGAACTCAATGAGACATGAATGATCCCATTAGGATCCTTGCTTTGGAAAACAGAACACATCTATATGGCTTTTCCTGAACAGGAGCCAGAAAAAGCCTTTCCAACAGAAGTCAGAATGTTTTTGCATTCTCATCTTGCAATTAAGATGAATTTAAAACCATATTAAGCAGGAAGGCCTCAAGGAAAAGAATACCAAAGGCAGAAGGCCCTGAGGTAAGGCATTAAAGAGAAAGGGGGGGGGAGCAGTTAAAGTTGTTTTTTAGCAATTTTTCTAGTACATCTGACATCAGTGAATGCTAAAAGACCTGGCAAGCACTGACTAGATTGTGAATACAGCCAACATAAGAGGTTAGATGCTTCTTCAAATTTAAAAAAACATGGTTTGTGTCAGTTGCTCTGTCCTCCTGTAACTTCTAGGAGGAACAGAAATGAAAGACCCTAAAGCCAGCAGTTATATATGGCCATTTATAGGTTCTGTAAGTGAATAAAAACAGGGTGACAGTGACTGGCATAAGGAGGAGCCTGAAAAACCCACACAGCTGCCACCAGCATCTTCAGTCTGATGAAACTTGGAGTTATCGCCATCATATTCCACACCAGCTGAAAGTACTGAGATTGAAAGGGAAGGAAGAGGAGAGAAGCACAATTAGTTGGGATAAAAAGGTCTGGGAACAACAGAAGGAGCAACCAGGCACCCCACGTTCATGCCGTTTGTCATCTATTTTGATAGCTAATGTCACATACTGGCAGGTGTAATGGATGACAGCAAACACATTTCACTAAATGTCTTTGTCCCAACATGCTGCAAGGGACATGTGAAGAAATGACTATTTTGCAAAATTTTGATACATGTGAAGTCTCCTTATTAATAGCTTGCTACTGCTCCCAGCTGGATTCAGTGGTATAATCCCTGTTGGGTTGGAGAGGAACAGGATTGCACCCTGAAGGATTTGTGCTTAGCTGTTACTTCAAGAACAGATTTGCCAAAGAAATGCTCAGAGGAGGGAACAGAGTGTTCCAGCACACACAGGTAGAAGCTGGTATTTCAAACTGAGCACACTGGGCAATCTTTGCTCATGATTCATCAGTCAAAACACGTCAATTTTATCCCAGAACAGCTAAAAAAAAAAATCTGCAACTACTTGACAAGTACATTTTTGGTGCAGGTCCCAGTTCTTCCCCAGTTGGCCCATTGGCTTGTCTGTCAGCATCTCTAGCACATTGCAGAAAATTAACCCTGCAGCATGCTCAGCTTGCTGTTGTCCTGTTTTTCCTGAGTGACTCCATTACTTGAGATTCTCAAAGGTAAAAAGAGCAGTCTGGTACCAAATTCTTACTAAAAGTTAATGGCAAGTGGGCATCTAAATTCCCCAAATGCTTTTTAAAATCTTCACAACCAGGATTGCCTTTTGGTTTTGTTTCATCTTCTATTTTAAGACTCCACCCAATCATCTCTCACTTGCATGGTTCACTGCATTTATAAAATGCAGGCTCAGGATCTCTGTTTAGTTTTTGGTCTCTCCGGAACATAATATTTTTTAATTGTCATTACAAATTTCAAACTTTTGCTACATGGGGTTAGAATTCTGCCTCAACAGATTCACAGTTTTCATCAAAGATTAAAATATACTTGGCTAGATGCATCCTGATGCAACAATATTGATGTTACAAAATGTTTTTTTTCTTGGCATTATAGTTATTCTTTTTTTCTAATGCACAGTGCTCTGCACAGTGCTATGTTTTCAGGATATTCTTCAGTGCTTGCAGAAAGCCCTTGTTGAATTTACGGAACTGTTGTGTATTCCCTCCTGAAGGATATTTTAATTTTCTCTCCTAATGGAGAAGGATAGCAGCGGAAATTCTACTTGTGAGTTATCCTTCTTAGTGAAAAACTGCATCTGTTTTGAACTGAGAAGTGACTGTGGAAGCCAGAAAGTCACACTCAGCTGTATCCTCAGGAAACAGAATAAGAAAAGAAACTTTGCCCCAGGTGCTCCAATTCAGTCTAAGTCCAAGTTTCACTCTGAAGTCATATTTCTTCTTCTGAAGCAGAATGAGCAGAGTGCAGTGTGGGCAGGCTGAAGTACAAACAGTAGATGGACACATGTAGATTGTCACTTCAGACATTTGAAATTTCCTGCAGTTTGCTGTCATTCATATCTGTGGTTCCAGTTCATTTGTCATCATGGTATAAAATAGATTTGCAGGTAACTTGTTGCAAGTTAGGATTGAAGGACACACAAGCTGGCACCAGCCTCTGTCACTCACTGTTGGTCTGCTGAAAGGTTGCATCATTAGTGCTAAAAGTGTTTGGACCTGCACTGTGCAGCACAACTGAATGTTGTTCTCCATCTCATCTGTTATACAGGCTTGTGTTGCTGCTCCATTTGTCCTGGCAGAGAGGTATAAAAGCATGCTTTCAAGCAAAGACAGAGCTTGATCTTTGTTTAAATTTGACAGTGGCCCATTGAACCCCTACCATACTCTTCCCTTGTTGGTATGGCATGTATTGGCCAAGTATCTTCACTACATCATATCTTCCTTCTCCTGTAACCTTAGAAGAGTTGGATTTTGCATCTCAACCCACTGACATCACAGGTGGACTTGATAGGTTGAGCTGCCTGATGATTACTACCTTTCTGCTTTCCATAAGAATCCCATTCTTAATTTATAGAAAGACAAAAATCTGTCCATGCAATGATAATTTTCTGTGATCTATGTGGGCTACCATTGATGGATGATGAAAGGCTTGATATTAATGCTTTGAATATGTATAATCTTAAGCTGTCCACGTTCTAGGGTTAGCAATCATTCAGTCCATTTTATACATTTCATCACATTGGCTTAATATAGAGCATGAAACCATACTAGAGTACTTAACAGTAGCCTAGATTGTTGGAAAATGTGAGGAATTTGCTCCAGAGTTCTCCCTAGGCTACTGCTGCTGATAATCAGCATCTAAAATGTGATGAAATTTCTCTTGTTAACTTTGCCTGCATACTTAGCTGTATTTCACGTCACTTTGGACTCCTGATTAGTTTTTTGTACACACTACTATACACATCAAATTCAATAACTGTGCAGGAAAGGCAGCATTATCACCCAGCTCCTTTTGAAAATGCAGCCTCAAGGGATATATTTTCATTGCAGCATGTGGAGATTTTGTCACATGACATTCGTTAATCTTTTCAGAAACCCTACAGCTGAATAGCAAGGAACACTCTCTAAATGTATCCCTGCACTTCCAGCAGGGGCAGGAAGACAAGCCAAATTGTTCTCTGGGTCTAATTTTACTACCTTTATTCCATGGAGCTGTGTTTACCCCTGAGAGACGATTTGGTAAATAAGGACAAGTTCTGTGACTAAAGGCGGAAGAATGGTTCCTTTGCTTTATCTTTGTCTCAGGAGACGATGGCATTGTGTTTGCTCTGTAACAAACTCTGGAAAAGGCTTTGTAATATAGTCACACAGAAGGGGAGTGTCCGAGAGTGGCTCTGGAGAGCAAGAATGGACTTTACACTTGCAGTAGAGGTAGTTAAGTTATTTGTAAAAATGTCCCCACTTGGAGATTAGAAAAGCCTGACATTCACAGTCTGTGTGCACAGTCCTGCTTTCCTTGCACCACGTGCAGTCCCACGGAGACTTGCCTTTCTCATGACTGCTAAATATTCTTTAATTACCCAAGGACCACTTGGGCTCCCTTTTCCTCTCCAGCTGCTCTGTAAGGGGAGAGTGGCAGGACTTAATTCCCTTATCAAGAAGGGCATCACAGGGTAAAAAGTTTTGCGCAGTTTTTGTCAGAGCTCTGATCTTACTGTCTGCCTGCTTGGCAGTGAAAAAGTGGCTGCATGTCTCAGGAAGCCTAAGTGATTTGCCTGCGAAAAAAATCCTTGTGAAAACATGAGTGATTCTAAAAGAAGCTTATGAAAGACCTATCTGACAGAAAATGGGTTCAGAATTAAACTTCTCCATTTCTCAAGCATTGTTAAAGCCAGGATTTTGGTTCTGTTCCATCACTGAGAGAAATTAAATTAGATGTAATTGTGAATACTTCTAATTGAAACTCTGATCGCATCTCATGCAAAATTGTCCAAGCTGATTTCCCAGGGCAGCTAGGTGCCAGGACACTGCCAGCACAGCTCTGAAGCCCGGGCAGACATCTGAAGCCAGTGCTGCTGGGGGTAGTTTGCTGGTGTGACATTAGGGCAGGTATGTCTGGAAGAATTGCAATTGCATCTCTGGGTTGCCATTTAGACATACTTTGACTCTTAAATTACAAAGACGTTCAGACAGCTGCAGGCTTTAAACTGCAGCTTGCTACTTAAAAACTACTAGTTCCTCTGCGCCTGCCTCCCTTCCTCCTCTGGGCAAGGCCCCCTGGAACAGCCTCATGACAATGTCCTGGTCAGCTATTTTCTGTTTAAAAAAAACAACCAAAAAACCACCCCAAAAACTAACAAACTTGATTTCCTGTTCTGGTGAGCCATATATCACTGACGCTCCCATCTGTGCTGTTTGTCTGTGACAGAATGACAGGTGTCATTTATCATTGGAGCTTGAGGAAGCTGTGGGAAGAGGGATTGAAATTTTTTCTGGAAGCAGTCAGTGTCTACAGACTGCCAGATCATTAAAAAGGGGGCTTTCCAAAGAAAGCTGTGTGTAATGTGATTGCACTTACTGTCAATGACAGGCTGAGAGAAAGAAGAAACATCAAAAAAAAGAGAGAGAGAGGGGGAAGGATCGAAAGGGAGAAAGGGAGAGAAATGAAGTTTCTGCCAGGGGCATTTAAAGCTACAGCACAACAAATGCAGGAATCTTTTTTTGGTTTGGTTTCAATATCTGCATACTAAGTAAGGCCTTTGGAGATTTTAGCTCAGCTTGGAGTGCCAATAAGGAAACCAAAACAGGAAACTCCTTTAACAGCACTTATTCGCATCACATATTATTTAGGGCACTGTAACAGAGTTTGTACTTTAAGGAGCATGTCTTAAAGCACAATGACTTAAGGCTGGAATAGGAGCTAACAGAGACAGGAAAACCTATTTTGTCTGTAACTGAAGCTCCCAATAAATCAAAGGGCAGAACTAAGAACAGATACAAGGCCCTTTTTCAAAAAAAGAGACATATGCAACATCCTGTTTGCATGAGGACACTCAGGAAAAGCAGCATAATATCTTTATTTCAGTACCACCTAGGCAGCCTCTGTTTTGGGATTTGAGCTGAGTCTTGTTTTCTTCTTACGGTAAAGAATGCCTCTCATGCTGCCTATTACAGCAAATTGTCCTCCTACTTGAAGTACACGAAAGCAAAGATAAGACTGTGTGTTTATTGGGGGAGAAAAATTTGCAAGAGATGTAAAACGAATGTTTTAACAACAAAAAGGAACTGACAGAGAGAAAATAGTATTTCTTTTTCTCTGTAGTTTTTTGTAGTCTACTTAAGTTAGCTATATCTGTAGCACACGCTACTTAGCATGCTTCTTTCTTCAGGAGCTCTATCATACAGCCACATTATCATTTGTATAACACAGAGAGGCTGGGGATTGCAAGGGGATTGCACAGAACTTGGGCACATGTGCTAAAGGGTAATGCTGGTTAGCCTGGAATAGGTCACTTCAGCCCTTACTTCTGTGGGAATCTGTGGCTGTATGAAATCCCAGCATGAGGCTCAGTGAGTTACAAAACTGAAGGCCAAGTAAGCAGACAAATCTGGCTGTATTAATAATTGAGGGATTCAGCATCAAATGTGTGAGTGCAGTGTGATTCTGCTTTAGAGAGATGACCCAGGGCATGAACTTTGTTCTCTGGACTCTCTTTGGAGTGATGGTTTTTTCCTGCAGGCCTTTGGGAAAGACAATAAGGGAAAAAAAGCAAACCAGATAAAGGAATTTTCAGAGTCCCTTTCACAGGGTATGTAAGGAAAGGGGGACATCATCTCTGATTCTTCTGCCACCAAGCATGTCCATGTAAAGATAAGGAGAACCCAGCTATACTGGGTTAAAGCAGGTTCCATCTTATAATTGAGGTTTTCCTAGAGAAGGCTGTTCAGTTCCCAGCTGTGCCAGGGGATCTGTGAATGACCTTTGGAAAGGCATCTGATTTCTTCATATTTTCAGTTTCTACTTTTTAATATCTCCTATTCAGATTTTGAGCTCTTTAAGATAGGAACCATCCTGTAACACCTTGAATGCATCCTGTCTTACATAGGATGTCCTGCCCTTAGTTTATGTTTCTTCCTGCAACTGCTATACAAAGAGTCTAATTGCTATGGTTATGAAAAATGGCCATTCTGAGTTATGCTTAACAATTAATTTATAGCAGTTGCAGGTATTTACAGAGGTATGGATTGATTTACACCAATGTTTGCCTTCCCCTGGAATAAATGAGATCAGAACAATCAGAGACCTAATGACTTGACATATGTAAGTGATAATACTGTTCAGTTGGATGATAAAGTTGTTACATGTGTTCCCATGTAAATTTGTTTGTAGGCTCTCAGCAATGTGTTAAATGCCATTATGTCTTTCTTATCATCACCAAACTCAGTATGATTCTTTTCTTGCATTGGAAATGCATAGCATGTGTGCATATGGCTGTACATACATCTAAGCATGCATACACGCTTATATAAACATATTTATACAGCAGATTCTAAAATATTTGCACTAGGCTAAGAAAAATAATTTTTGCCTGATATTTTATTTGGGACACGTTGGGCTGTTAAATGTGCTTTCCTATGTGAAGGAGATTGGGTCAAAAATGCTTTAAATGTCATATCCCTGGTGCAAAACAGATATTCCTGTTTTCAGCAGCTACATGAAGGAAGCAGAATATAAAATCAGACCTCAAAGTCATGTATATGGTTCTGATGGTTCTGTTGGCATTTCTTTCTGTAGGGTAGCAGAGGCTGTCCCTGTCATTCTCAGCAGACTACACCTGTACTACTTCTGTAACACTCAGGTTTGTCTGTGCTTGAAAAGCTTACCTGGAAACATTTCCTGTGGGTCCATTGGCAGATAAGAAACAAGGATGACATGCCATAGACACAGATATCTCAGGGGAAACTACAGGTGGCAACAGATACCAGATTCACATTTTAGGGTATTTGCAGTAAAGTTCATATCCAAGTCTTTCAGTTGAAAAAGAAAAAAGTTAAATTATTGTCAGTGTGGTTTTGTTTTGAAAAAGAAAAATTGCTGCTCACAGAGATAAGATTTTGCCTTCTGGCCAAATGGTTGTAATAGTGAGATCTGGTTAAATACTTCATTTCAGCACAGCTATTTTTTGAGACTAAACACTAGTCTTTACTGAGTCAGTCCTACCACTAGTTTTACTTTGAATGTGTAAGGAACAGTCAGTATCACAAAATGTAGACTAACATGAACAGCAAAGGCTTCCTTAGGCTAATAGGGAATTAAACAGGACCAAGGTATAATTTACTCTCAGGAAAGATAGAGACTGAAATGAAACAGGGAATCAACCCCAGACTGAAGAAGTTCATGGGGTTGGAACCACTCCACCTGAGTCAGCTTTGGCAGCTTGTGGGCCACCATCTCCAGCCCATGTCACAGCCAAAGCCTGACTCAGCTCCAGCTCCTTTCACAAACCCTCAGAAAGTCCAGAGCAGTGTGCAAATACCTTTCAGAAAGGCTCAGTGGGGAGACATGGTTATGTAGATACTATTACTATATAGGCTGGCTTCAAAGTCATAGGTGTGTTTCTGAATCACTATTGCCCCTGTAGCATCTTGATCAGAGATGTCTTTTGTCTCATCATAACCTGATTGGCTTTTAAAATCCAATGCTTTTATTGAATTTTCTATGTAGAAAAGAAAGTCTCTGCAATCGTCCTGCTGGTGGTACCTGGGGGTTTATTATAGACTGTCAGCAGTTATCCCCTAGTTGTAGACTTCTTAAATAAATGATATACCCAACATTATCTAACAAGCCTGAGCCTAATATTTCTACAACCTTAAAACTAGTTGGAACACAATCCTGCAGGTAAATAGCCCATGTTTGGAATTACATATTTTTCTGTTTGGCTGCTAATACATTGCTGACGATGTTTTGATCATAGCAAATTCTTCTGCAGGAGAAAAATAGCCAAGAATTACACAAACTAAGGCCATAGAAATCTTAGTTTATTGGTAAGATTCTGGACTGCTTGTATCAATGAAATTACCCATTAAAATAAAAATCAGTAGAATTTGGGATCTGTAATATAAGTAGTCATTTCCAAAGGATCTGTCATATATGCTTTGTTTTGGCCTGGTGCTGAATACAGTTTCCAAGGATGATTCGTTAAAATTAGGAGGAATTATATTATAATGTGTGATAGTCTTCCAGTTTTTGGTCTTAATTTAATTTCTTTCAACTAGAGAAAATGATTTAAACTGTAGAGGGGAAAGAGAAGAATCCATCAATATGCACAGGGTTTTTTCCAGAGATGAAATAGAAGTTTGTGTGTGTATTTACATTTTTTCTTCCGTAGTATATACTGTACAGTTATATTTGGAATGGATCTTCAGAAAAGCTGCAGAGAAGTTAATGAGAATAGGATGTTTGTACAATTCTGTAAATATTTTTTTATATTTCTGGGAGCAGCAATCATATATCTTGATTCTTTCTTTCTAAACTAGCTGGCTCACTTGGACTCACATTTAGGTTAAACCTTTGGCAAGAGTTCGAGGAGCAGGGAAACCAGCTGAGGATCTGGTCCAGTGGACAAGATCCAAGAAAGATGCCAAATGTGGAGCTGACATAGATGTTAGGAGCCTGAGCCCAAGGGTGAGGGAGAAGATGGGGAGTTACGCTACTGTACATGCCCAAAGCTACCAGGAGCTGAAGCTTTAGCTGGTTTGTCCTTCCTAAGCCCACACAGGATTCATATATGGGCCTCAGTGTGTTCCCCATGGGCTAGACGTGTTCACTCATGGTGTTGCTACTGAACAGGGTTCAACGTAAAGCCAGTTTGTATCCTGGGTGTCTGGGAAACTCTCTCTCCAAGGCACTCCCTCTCTAAGAGAGAGCATCTGAGATGATATTTCTTTCTCACTGATGCTCTCATTCTCTTTTTTTGCTTAAACTTTGTAGTGCGGATGGAAAGGTCAAGTCAATGGATTTGTCTGGGTAGTAGGGCACTCAGTGGAGATGCAATTCACAGTTTCGTGAAGTCCATTGGTATTGGCTTGGCTCAAGTTTTTTGAAGAGAAAGTACAGTTACGGAGACTTCCAATTTGTTTAGGGCCTCTCTGCTATTTGTCTTGAAAAGATAGCATTTCAAGTTCTTTACTAAACAACTTAGAAATGCTGATAAGTATATTGGGGAAAAAAAAGATACTGAATGTATCATCCATGTCCCCTCCTTGTATAACTATGAAATGCATCTTGTTCACTTTTATCCTTGTCACAGGATGATTGACATATAATATCTTAGCTTGACACCTTGATGTTGGTGATCAGAGTAATTTGTTCCAACTCGCATACTAAACCCTCAAGGTTAGGTATTCCTAAAATATAAAGGTTGGATTACTGCTATCATTTCCTAGTTTGTAATCTCTTTTTACCAGCAAAGTAATTTCTTTGTCTAAGTCATTTCAATGACCATTTTAACTGTACATTTCTCTTACTTTTTAATTGTAACACTGTGTTATTCCTGAATTGGTCATAAATACGTTGAGGTCATCCAAGTAAACTAGCTGTATCCATGAGCTTCTATAGGCTTAATGATGTACAGTGTAGAATGGGGCACAGGTTTGGCAGAAGACAAATCATGTTGTCAGACTCATGAGAACAGCATCAGTGCACCTTTCTATTTTGTTGCAGCACATTGTTTCTTTATTCTTCATCTTTATACAATGCAAAATCTACCTAAATGAATCATTTTGATACTTGGAAAATAATACGTAACATGTGTCTTTATTGACTGGCCTTTATAATTTATTTAGTGATACTTTTGGTCTCCTTCCAGCAGTTGTATGAAGCTTTAGAAGATATCAATGAGGTTGGAAGAGAGTTTATAAAGCTGACATCCTGTTGCACACAGGCTCTCTCACACAAACACACCCACACACAGCCTCAGCGCCTTGGCACAGAGGTCTAGATCAGACCTTGCCAGCTGCTGTGTTCATCCTCACCACAGTCCATCCACGTTCCTCTGCTGAGCTTCTCAGTGGCATTATCTGCCACTGACAAACCTTCTGTGGCTGAGTCTGTAAAAGCTTTCTCTATTTTCCTTGTTTACGTATATCCTGTTTAATCCTGAAGCCTGCTTTTGATCAAAGGCTGGACTGAGATGGATCAGCTCTGAGGGTGCTGCTGCTGTACTGCCTGGGAATCCTTTCAGCAGTGTGCTGCTATCTGTGTTGTTCAGGATCAGGGGCAAACTGGGTCTCTAGTGGGGGAGTCTGTGGCAATGCCACTGTGTCTGAGACTGGACAGAGGCTCCTCTTCCTAATTCTGGGATAGACATAATTTATGGCCAAATTCTTCCTTTATGGTATTTGTCTACTGTTAAAATTTGAATAGTCTGCTTTCTCCTTGGGAAGGAGAATCAGATTTGTCAAATAAAAGGTGGCTTCTAGGTGTAACAGTATTATTTATACTTCTATTTTCAGCAGTTTTCTGTTGCTTTTTCAGTTTGAAGCCAAGAGTTCTGTGATTTCCCCTTTCCTTTCCTGCAGATACCCAAGCACACACCTTCCCACGTTCCAAATAAGGAAAGAGAGGTTTTCCACTGATGTCCTCAGCCAAAATTTCCTTGCTCTTTTACAGCCCTGCAGTATGAGTCTTGATGTTATCCTGTAGTGAAGAAGAAAAATAATGGTTTTGAGGCTTACTGGACTTTTGTTTGAGTAAGGACTGATTCATCTTTGTTGATTTTTTATAAATTATCACTGAAGTCCAAATAATTGAAATCTATTTAGGAAACTGTGTGTCAATCATGTGCACATATATACATAAGCACCCCTAATTTGGGGCCCACTCTTAGACTGATACTGCCATTGGCTATTGATTTATACATTGTCTATTTATATGTTCCAGCCACTTTTGAACTATGCCTATCCTTTCTTAGCCTCAACTTTTTGTAGTCATGCTAGCTAATATAAATGTAGTACACAGAGAGGTCCTCTTCCCCACACTGATGTATAAACAAAATAGTGCTGCAAACATTGCTTGCACCATCTGCACATCACAGCATTTCACTAGTGGTTAGCAAAATGCCCCAAGATCCTCCAGAATCACAGGTGCTATTTAAATGTAAATTATTATTTACAATATCTTATGCATGGTATAAGTTTTTGGAAAGTTTTGTCTTTACACTTGTTTGCAGCAGCAAATCCTTTCATAGCTATAATTTATATGCAAAGAATTTTGCCTGTCCTATCACACATTTTCCGTGTGTTTTGATGAAGTCTGAATAGTTCAAATTGAGCTCTAGCATTGTGCATTTTATTTATTTCATATCTTATTTGTATTAACTTTTGTCATAGGTTAGGGCTTGCTTTTGTATTCCAGTAAGAGAAGATATAGAGTGTGTGATTATGCAAGGTCTTTGTTATTTATATATCCTGCATCCTGTGTGTGTGCTGCTCTGGTGTTCAAGTGAAATGCAGGATTCTATTTTAATTCTCATGACTGTATATGATCATTAACAGCTACTGCACACAGTAAAAAATAAAAATGCAATTCAAAGAAGTGTGCATATAAATAAACATAAGTGAGCAAGTAAAAGAATGAATGAGATAAATTGGTTCTTTTCAAGTATCTAACTTATCTTCGGTTTAAGGGACACATCCTCTGTGCTGTCTCTGCTCCAAATGGTACTTAAAAAAATATTAAACATAACAATAAAGAAGAATTCATTGCTTTTAATAACATTTCCAGCCATGTGTTGAGGGTGGGCTTCCTTTTTTTATATTTTTCCCTAAGACTGCAATTTTGAAAATAACAGGAAAGGTCAGAATGTATTGAATGTTGCCATGCCATTTCTTTAGCACTTCTGAATTTCAGTCAGGTTTGGTTTATGTCTTTGCTGGAGCATGGAAACATTCAGCATCTTCCTCTTTCCAGTTAGCAGTTGTAAGGATAACCCTCGCCCCCTTCCGTCCAGACACTTTTCTAGGGTTTATTTTCCATTGTTCTGTTCAGCATCTGCTCACCATCCTGCCTGGGAAGAGAAGTGAGGTCTTATCTCAGAAATTGTATCCATCAGCTCCCTGGCAGCTGTCACTACAGTATCTAAACACCATACGCAAGATGAAAGCTTATGCTTATGTTTCCCTCTAAAAAAGGAAGTTCATGTTCCTCCCCATTTTAAACTGATTTCTCAAGGCATGTAGATCTGCCTTGGTTGTTTTACCAGGAGAAAACTGTTGAACTGTCATTACACTCTACTATATTGATTTATAACCAAAAGCAATAATAACATCAAGACATTTTGATGAAAAGCAGATGACTGTCAATCCTGTTCAACTTGGAGAAGCTCTGAACTGTGGGCTCAGCTCCGCATTTGTCCAAGCAGTTTTCACTCTTCCTTTCCCTCTTCCTTCCACCACTCCTCTTCCTGTGACCGTGGAAATCAGTGAGCTCAGCCTTCCTCCACTCCACTGGTCCCATCTCCCCTTTGCTCTCCCTCAGTCCTGCCTTCCATGCTCAGTAAGAGTGTGGTGCACAGAGGCAGCCTGGTGCTCTTCTGTGATTAACATGGAATCGAATATGTATCTAAATACTAGCGAAATAAACTAGTGAAGTCTCATTTTCTCTGGGGATGAGTTGAATTGTCTTCTTTCACAAATACACAAAAACTCATTTTCTCCTTCTTTCTGTTGCACATAGATGAACAAATACATGTATTTACTCATAATGAAGCTGGAGAAAAAGGAAGTGAAAACTCAACAAACTTCGTGAGAAAGTGAATGAACTGATGTGCTGTGTCAGGACTAAAAGTGGAGTCAAAGAGAGCTCTGAAACAGGGAGGCAAGCTCTTATGAATGCACACATCAGTGAGTGGGTCACAGTAGCAGCAGAGCTTGACATCCTCCAAGCAAATAAACAGGGAGTCCTGGCTAAGGAGATAGAGATCAGGCATATTAATCCCCATTTTGCTTATTAGAAATGATTATGTGTTACTTCAGATTCAGCCTGAATTTCAAGGGAGCTTTCATGTTATTGAAGGTCTTGTACTGTGCTACTCTGGCCAACTTTAAATCTATGTAACTAGACAGTTTATCCTTCCTTCTTGAAAAAAACTAGGCTCATCTACCTGCATTATGCTTTGGTAAGTTTCTGTGTTTAGGTTTTATGATCTTGTTTCAGTGTATGCATTTCTTAACTCAGAGAGAAAAGATGACCTAATCATTAGAACTTTGTACTCCTACTGTATATATGCAAAATACTGTAAGCTTCCTGTGTGACAGCGGAGATGTCACTCAGCCTTCCCTACGTCTTTCTTTTCTCTCAGTAAATCAGGAATAATAGGACTTCCATAGCTGCCCAGGCTCCTTAGGAGAAGGCATGCATTGAACCTGGGGGTACCTGGTAGGACAGTGACAGAGCTGTGTAAGGAGCAGCAGTGGATGTGTTACACTTTTCTAAAGGAGAGGTGCAGAGTCACTTGCCACTGTGCCTGTTACCTACCACAGAGTAAATTCTACAGAATCACTTGGCAAAATAAAATTCTTACAGGAAGGCAATAAAAACATCTTCTTTAATCCAGCCCCTTGGGATTCAAATGTTTTCAAATAAGGTAACTATTGCCAAAAAAAAAAAAAAAGGCAGTCTAAAAGGTATTTCTCTTCTCGTTTAACTGCAATTTTTGCTACATCAAAAGACAATGAACTTCAGCACTTGTGAGCTGCTAGTCATTTTTGACAGCACAGGGCTTCTGCTGTATATAGTACAGTATTTATAATGTTTCTGCAAGTGTCTCTTTGATTGCATTATTCCTTTGTCTGACCTATACTTTCAGATAAAAGTGTTTTGCTTAGAAACTACGTAATAAATCACCTGTAGGAAACAGACATGTTCCTTTTCTATCAGGAACTAAATGTGAAAAATGGCTTAAAACAAGCTAAGTGTAAATGATGGAGTTCTGTTACCAGTTTTGGCTTTACTGAAACAAAGTAAAGGTAATGTTCAGGAGGCATATCTCAGGGTCACTGCAGTCATATGTCAAATGCTAGAAAAGTACTTTATTTGGCAAAGAGATCAAAGAAAAGCTTTTTGTTATTTTTCTTCTGTATGCTGAGAAATGGAACGGGTTTTCTCCCTTTTTATGGGTAATATAACAGTGCTATAGTTTCACTGATCCTAGATGAGATCACCCACTCTGGAACATGATTATATTTCAGTAGTTAAAAAAAATTACATAAGTACTAAGCATGATTTGACCTACCTTTCCTGTGTCAGACTGCTGAAATTATTTTACATTTATATAAATCCTAGCTGCTTTGCACCTTTTTGTTGCTAAAATGAATGCTATCTTGGGAGCCAAGGGTCTCCTGGTGAACAACTTATTGCATGTTAAATGTGTCGCAGTAAATCTACAAGAAGTTTTAAGCTGAAAAGAGAAAAAAAAAATCTTTTTTCTCTTAGAAGGCTAGAGGAAAGTAAGTAAATTAATTTCTGAAGTAGAGGAACCAGAAAAATTCCTTTTTATATTCTCTTCTCCTTTTCTGCAAGCACCATGCAAGAAAAAAAAAACAAACCCAACAAAATAGTAAAAGAAGTTTTAAGTGAAACAGTTACTGAAACACTTGCAGAGACAAATCCTGAAGTGATATAGGCTGCAGTGATTATATTTTTCAAGCCATGATATACTATAGTTGTCTTTAATGCTACAGTTATCATATATTAGATAAATGCTGGTGTCTTCTTCCTCTGCAAGTGCATGTTATACTAAAAAACTTACTCTCCTAGGAGGTATGAGGTTCAGGTCTCACCGGCAGCAGAATTGTTATTAAAGGAGCAAGTGTGTTTCATAGTGGGGGAATGAGGCTACAGTGTTCCTCAGTGTCCTGTAAACCATTTGGGAAGGACTACCTTATATTCCTTAGAGGACAGGGCCTCAAAATACACCATATCTCCTTTCAAAAGAGTATATGCAATGCTTTCTGTGTTTGTGAGTTTCTTTACTGTAACTTAGACTAAGGAAAGGAGCATCCCTTCAGAATATTCACAGTGTTACAGATATAGTTCCTATCTTACATCTGTTTTAAAAAAGCTGATGAAATTAATGAGAAGTGACAAAAGAAAAGGAAGTCAGCTAACAATGTGGCTGAGGTCAAGCTTGAGGAATGAGCAGAGTGGGTTAAACCAGCAACCCAGTAATGTAGGTGTGAGCAAATGAACCGTCTAATAAATAATTAACAATTAATTTTCTTCTGACTTTTATCTTTACCTCTTTTTTTCTCTACTTTTCTACCCTGTGTTTCTGTTTTGCATTTTCCATGTTCCTGCAATTAATTAAAAAACAAAATCAAAGAGCAAAGTTACGAAGTTCCAGTTCTGAAATCCTGCCAGAATGAAAAGTTCTGCTTCTCCGATCCTATTAGTTTGTGCTGATGTTGAGGGCTGGATGTGCATATTTTATAGAGCGTGTGCATGGCTCAGACAGGGCTGCTCCTCCTAGGCAAGCAGTTCACAATGCAGCCCTTCTACTTCTGAGCAAAAGAAGCTTTGTTTTATAAATCTCCAATGCAATGTACATGCAGGTTTGTGTCATGTTATATTGTCATATGACAAGACATGAACCAATGTAAGCCATCGTAATGCAGCACAATGCATTGTATGAGTTACACCTTGTCAGGTTTTTTGGCTTCAGAAAGGAGCTTTTTTCCCAAAGGTAGTAAGTAATGCTAGAAAAAAATCCCTGTGTTACCTAGAAACTGACAGGTGCCCCTATTTTCTGACTATCCCAATTAAATTTAATCTGAATGTGTTTCCACATAGAAAATCTAAATATTGCTTCACTTTTTCTGACTTCCCAGTTTTAATGTTAGTGGTCTGCTAATGTGATTAACTGTTTGCCTCAGGCAGTTAAGACTCTGCTTTGTCCAGCTGGACAACTGATGAGCTCAGCAAAGTTTAAAGCTCCCTGGCTAAGAAGGGATCAGCATCTGAAACCTATATACTGGCCTGAGGAAGGCTCTAGCCTTGCAGATAGTGAACATGAGACCTTGTTATGCTGTCATTAAGCTAAGGAGATATACATACAGATTTTCTACTGTTAGCTTATCATGTACTGCCTTATCACAAATACAGTAGTGCATCATTACCTGAATGGTATAAAGGTAAGCTTTGTATGGCAGAGACCACGATAAGGGAGAGAAATGCTAATTTTTTATGGATAACTAGTATTTAGGAAAATTCTCTGTGGATTTAACAAAAGAAAAAGAAGAGTATTTCTGTATTTGATACAATTCTGAAGGACTGTCTTGTGCCAGCTCACCATACCCCTTTACTCTCCAATGCCTGCAATAAATGCACTGCTGTTTGATGGGGGGGTGGGGGATTAAGTGTTATAAAACAAATTATATCTGTTTCTTTGAGCAATTGCAGAGTGAAATATTACCCTCCAAAAGTTCAAAAGTTATTTCCAAGTCTGGTACTCAGCTTTCAGCATTATTTCACACTCAGGGTAACATTTCTACCACGTAAGAAATATTGTACCACTAATCTCTTCAAAAACAGTCACAGGTTTTTGCACAGTATGTATAGTGCTGCCCAAGCACCGTAGCAGAGCTAGTGAGAAAGATTACATGGAAGAATGTCAAGGTTTCACAATTAATTTTAAAGGGAAAATACCTGGTTAACTTAGGGACCCTACACATACATTTTCTTCTGACTCTCACTGCATTTTAATAAGTAGCAGTACTACTAGAGGCATATTCCTATACCAAATAACTTCCTTCCTGGGTGGATTTTTTCCCCCGGGCAGCAGGAATTACATGTTGTGTGTTAGCAATTAAACTCTATTCCTTCCTAGGTCAAGGTCTTAAGCAGGGTGAAAGTAGAACAGATAACCTCATGTGTTTCACAGTGAATATTATCAACAATTATATCATTATTTTCCCAGCACACCTTCTTTCAAACTGGAATTAGACCAGCACCATTTAATGAAATGTAAGATTCAGAACTTCTTTCTTTTCAGCTACTTCTTTGTGAATGATGTGTTCTTCCACATCAGAGTTAAATCCAAACCTCATCTACCCAAGCACTAGATTTATTAAAATTTGCTCTAAGAGCTTAAAGATAGAGCCATATTTTGTATCTGGGTTAGGTGAAAGAAGAAATTGCCCTTTAAGATTGAAAGTAAATGGCAAAAAGAAGCATCCATGCAGAAAATTTCTATCATGTTCTGGAATCCTTTCTCCATCAGCTCCTGCACTTTTCTCTGTTTGCACTCTGTGTGCTCTCCACCCTTCAGAACACACTCCTCACAATTAGTATCTGGGCACCTACTAATAATTCACAGAGCAATGAGATTAATCAATAGTGACTTCTGAAAATCTTTTATTGCTGAATTAGGCTCTGACACACGAACTGTGTGGAAGACCTTCAGGTGATGTATGCAGTGGTGATTTACACTCACTGAGGTTCTGCCCTGCAAAATAGTAACGGATGGTGCCTGGGTGAACACAACCCTCTGAAGATGCTGTGTCTTAACTTACCGTGTGGTATCCCTAGAGCATGCCTCAAACCCCTGGCTGTTTTCTCCATGAGGAGAGATATTTCTTGGGTTTGGGAGCCTCTCATTTCTTCTCTTTGTGTTGAGATAAAGTGGGAGTTCGTGAAAAACAAAAAATTAGTGGCACTAAAGACTAAAATCTTCAGTATTTATCAAAAAGCAGTAGTGCAGCACCAAGGAGAACCAGAACGTTGATATTCTGTTGAGGGTCCAGTGGCCTGAGAGGTGACCATGCTTAAGGTAGAGCAGATTTGTATTTGTACAGTAAATACCTATTTATTCATGACACACACTGGCAATGCAGTGCCTCTCCAACTCTCCTCTGGCAAACACAATTTTAAAACAACACAGAACAAAGAAAAATGTGTTCCTGATATAATTACGCCTTCTGCAACTTAAATTTTAGACACTCACTTTCATCTCTTACTTAAATGTATCCGTGGATTTTAATAGGAACATTCAGCTATGCTTTTATTAATGCAAAAACATTAAAGCACTATCCCTGAATACTAAAGCCTTAAAGGGCCATTTCAGACAGAACCTGTCATAAGATGTGCTCTCAAGCGTGTCCCCTTTAAGAGAGTCAAGAATTAAATGTTCCCGTATGTGAATTTTATTTGGTACAGCACATTTGCTTTATGGCTACAATTAAGTGAGATGTGCCGATAACAATGTCTGCTTTCCATTTGAAATCGCACATTTCAGACAGTGTGCATTGTTTTATTATCTAATCCACATGCTTTTAATTGCAATTATGGTCCCTTATGAGTCCCCTGGGAGGGCATGATTGCAATTAAAAATGTAATTTAAATGTTAATTAATTACATTCATTTTCTAAACTGGGAAAATTTCATTTATTATTTTCATGTGTTGTGCACTTATCCTAAATGTGTTACCTTCTAAATGCTTTTTTTTTTTTCAAATTAAGTGTTATGTTTATAAAACAGGGTGTTTAATACCCTTTAAAATTTTGTTAGGATGTTTATACAAATTATTACTTTAAATTAATTGTTTCCAAGCTCTATGTACAGTTTATATTTGTCATGCAAGCCAGAATAGAGTTGGGGTTTATATTCTGCTGCAATTACATTGACGTGAGAATCAGAAAGTTACTCTGTGTACTCTTAGGCACCTTTTGCTGGACAGAAGAGGATTTATTGGAGGCTGATGCTCAATGCCTTTGTTGATTTTCTTACTGGCAGTTCACTTAAGACACAACAAGCTGAGGACTATGAATGTCCTCATCGACATGAGCAGCCTGAAGTCTAGTATCAGGTTTTGCAACAAGTGTAGTAGGCAGAGAGAAAGAGCTTGTTAGAAATGTTAGAAGGCAGAGAATCATGAATTTGGTTTCTTAGAAATTATAAAATTAAAAACATGCCATTACAAAAATAATCATTAGTAATTTCTATTGTCTTCCATTTTTTTAATACTAAGCTGCAATCATTATGGCCATAAAAATTATCTGTTACACATGAAAGTTAAGATCTGTACAGAATCTCATGACCTTAAGAGCCAAGGATTGATGAAAAATTGTCAGATCTCTACCAAATGGTGAGTGGGCAGTGCTGCTCTGTCAGGGAGCTTCCAGAGCCACATGAATTGTCATGGAAGCCTGTCCAGAAGCACTGGCATCATGGGCTGGCTTCCTGATGGTTTTTGCAAGTAGTATTTGAAGTCCAGTATTTGTAACAAAACCCCTTGAAAACTTCCCTGAGTCACTTCAGTCACATCAGTAACCAGCCCACACGAGGCTGGAGGAGGGAGCTGGAGAGCAGGGCAGAAGTCTTTCTGAGCAGGCACTAAGTCAGGTACTAATGGTTTTGAGTCACTGGCTTCTGTAATTAAAAACTGATTAAAGATATCCTGATCCATCCTATTATCTTTACAGAAGATATTCTCATTACAAATTCGTGGTCAGTACATTAAAAAAAAAAAGAAACGGTAATTTATTTTCTCAGAGACCATCACAGAACAAACTAATTAAGTCAGGAAAATTTGGAATTATGATGTTCTGATAGACTAGCAGCTCCTCTGAAGAGTGAGATGAAGCTCAAGGATACAGCTGACAGATTTTTATTTCGAACTACCACTGCCATTTGGAGCTGTATGGACACTCTTTTGGAATGGTTTAAGCCTTAAAAAAGTTATTAAACTACACTGAAAAAGTATTTTTTTAGTGAGGCAAAGCTGTCCAGGTAGCCTTTTTGATTGATTGATTTAATTAATTGCTTAAAAAATAAAAATGAAAAATAGTTTAGGTTGATTCAGTGCTGAGGGCTGCATGGCTCTTTTACAGAGGAGTTTATGGAGAGCAGGTAGGTACCCAGGCCACAAACACAGTGTGGGGCATGCACCTGATAAGTTAAGGTTTTATTAAGCAGTTACCAGGCAGGTGCTCACAGGAATTTTACCCAGATCCAGTACTACTGTTGATTCCAGCAGTGCTTGGTGTGTCCCTTTGGCACTTCCATCCGAGCTTCCCTCTTTGTGCTGTCTGTGCCCCTCACATTTTCTTTGCCTTCATTGCTCCCCTCAGTGGAAAAGGCTATGCAGTCAGTGGAGATAGCTCTGTAGTCTGGGTTTTGTGTCTCAACTGCAGCATTAAACCAGCAAAATAAAGGGAAAAAAGAGCAAGAGGTTTGTGGCCAAAAAGAAAAAAAAATTAGATTGCTTTTTCATTTGTACTGTTAATGATAAGGAAAAGATTAATTAGTTCATAACCAGTAGGAAGAGTCCAAGTCTGTTTTGGGTGAAATAGCCTCTTTGTATAGAATTTTTTCCCTTTTTACCCCGTCAAAGTCACATGTAATTCTGAAATTATAAAATCCTCTGATTTTTTACTTATTGTGATCCTAGAAGGCCCCAAACCCACTGCCCTCCCAGTAGTCCCAGTAACACACATGCTGCCATAAAGTTCCACAGGAACCCACACAGACATCACATGTAGCTTGCAGGCATTGACTCCCACTTCAGCCAAATCTTTACCTGTGATCTAGGGGCACTGTTACAGATACACAGCTCTGCAAGTCCCTCCATCAGTTTGGGATGCAGCTGTTCATTTTGTGATGAGGAGATCAAAACAATTACATGACTCCTGATAACCCTCATTGACTATCTATTGAAAAAATCAGATTCTAAATAAATTACTATTGTACTTTTAAAGTTGTGCATGACATGTTCTACTTACTGGGTGACCTAGATAATTTCCATAAATTAACCTCTTTTACCTTCCATTTCCTCTGCCATCCTGCTGTTACTTTCCCAGAACTGCTCCATCACTATGTAACTCATCTGGTGGATGGAGAAGACAGTGATGCTGCGCTGAGTCTTAAAGTGACATTAAGAACTTACCTGCCTAAGTGTTCATTTGCATCTTGCTCACTAGACTTGTCATATAGCTGGGGAGATAATATATTATGAGATGTGTACTGAATTAGCTGTCAATTGTAGTGAAGCTCTCCCTTAACTATGTGAGGAGAAAGCTCTTGAATAAGCCTCAATCTCGCCTTTTTTTTCAGCTGAGATGTTTCGTTTTAGTCACCCAACCCCAGTCAATTTTATTAAGTCTGCTGTCAGCTGTGACCCCTGCTGAGGACTGGCAGGGCTGAAATAGTTATGCTGCCTCATGTCATTTGTGGCAGCTACAGATCCCACTCCTGCTTAGGCACTGAGGGTTCTGTTCCTGCAGCAGCAACCACACAGTCAGAGTATGAGGAAAAGCAAAAAGGCTTGGGGTAAAAAGCCACATTGCATTCTCCAGCACTCTGTGCTCATTGAACCACCAAGACAGGCTGCAGGCTGGGGGGCACAGTCTTCTGTTCAAAAAGTTTGAACAGTAGGTGCTGTGCTCTGGGAGCAGCTGAAAGGATGGAGCAAACCTTGGTGTGTTGGGGAAGCCTTGTCTGGGCAATGAGTCAGTGCTTGTGCCACATGTGGAGTCAGTACTTCTCCCACACCCATGGCAGCATCGCTCTGAGGTGGTGTTTCCAGGGATTAACTTGTTCTGGGAATTCCTCTGTTGTGCTTGACAAGCAAAAAGAGCAAGTCTCGTCTTCCTCAGGGGTAATCCCTGCACATGAGTAGGAGCCACTTTACTGCTTGTGTAGGACAGAGCACTGAAACAAAACTGCAGCCTGCACTCTTTGCAGCAAATTCCTTTGCTTGGATGACTATGGAGCTGGCTTGGACAACCATTTTGATGGCAGTAGAAATGCTTTACGTATATCTAATCCTGTACAGACCTGCTTTCCATCAGTCAGTGATCAAAGCCAAGGTTAAGGGACCAGGCGAGCATGCTGTCCTTATAAACATCAAATTTATATTCTATTAATCAGTTTCTTTACCTAGAAGGAAGGCAACGCTTTCAAATTGGTTTCATATTAAAAATTGCTACTTAACTACCATTATTTTAAGCAATAAAGATAGCCTCAAATTTCAGTGGAGGGACAGCAGGTCCGTTTTCTCTTTTTTTAATGCATATATGTGTAAGTGACTGCCTCCCTGAGTAGCCTGCCTTGTGATAGTGGTGTTGAACTTGGTGTGCCATGTGCCTTAGCTCCACGGGATGCCTTCCCACCCTGTGAGGAAGAGTAGTGTGAGGAGAGAGAAGATAGACCTAAAACTTAGAAAATCCAATTGTAGCTGCCTGAGATCACAACATATTATATTCTTTACATGCCAAAGAAAGTTTAAATCCTGAAAGAGTGATACTTTATCGTCAAGGTAACCAGAATAGGTTCACCAACAATTTAAGTGGCTCTTAAGTCTATTTACATGCTTGTTTACTTGGCTTTTTTCTAAAAGGAAAAAAATAGTTACCTTAGCAACTGCCTCATCACATGGTGCTGAGGCTTCCTTTGCTATCGAGTATCTTCTGCAAGGAGCTCACAGATCCATTTCATAAGCACATCTGCTTTACCCAGTGGAGTCTACGGATAATCTATGCATTAGTTTGTGGTGTTTGTTTTAAGAGTTAAGTATTGCATCCCAAATGAGCAGTGACATGTGTCCCTGCCTCCTTGGCTTTGGGGAAACTGTGTGAGGACAATGCCAAGGCAGAGATGGGGAACCAGTGGAAGCCAGGAGGTGATAGGGATGTGGCTGTGCTATTTTGGAAGGGAAGAGTTGTTAGCTCTGCTGCACTGCAGGGCTAGCCCATTTTATGTACTAGATATCACCATCAAGGATCATTGCTCCTGCAGTCAACTCACCTCTCAAGATCATTCCTTGGCAGAAAAAGTCTAAAGAAAAATGGGAACCCTAGGATGATGAGATGTAGATGCCTACTGGGGTAGGGAGTCATTAGGCTCTGCATGTAAGAGCTTGCTGCTTCTGTCCCCTAACCTATTTCTGGAGGTTTGTACTCAATCAGCTTCTGCTCTGATCAGCAACATGTGCAGGAAAGCAGGGGTACAGGAGATACTGGTCATACTTTTCCCCTTCATTGCCTTTCTTTCCACAGAAGATTTTGACCTGAACTCTGAGTGAGCATACTGCTGTCTGGGCAAACTACCAAAAGTTCAGCAAAGTCACCAACTCAGTCTGTGTTTGTGTCTTTGTTTTAACAGTGTTTATGAGAAAGCTGCTTCATCAAATACCCTCATTTTATTTGTTTTCTTTGCTCATTTTATCTTAATTTGATAACCATATAAAGACTTCAGACTGACTGCAAGGAAACTTATTCTAGAAAATAATTAAATTTCCTTGGATGATCAGGGCCAGATTTTTTAGGATAGTTACACATCTTGAGATGAAATTCTAGTAGGATTTTAGAAACAACCTCAGCAGATTAAAACCTCAATTTCTTTTTAACCTGCTTAAATATTTGTAAAAATGCTGTTAAGACTCCACCTGCACTCCAGCCTTCCTAAATACCTTTGAAAATTTAGCCCTTTTTAGTACCTGTATTCCCCCAACTACCTTTGTCTTCCATTTCTCAATTCCATTTCCACTCCTTTCCCAAAATCTTTATGAAATGCCTCCACTTTTGCTGTGTTCTTTACAGTTTTTTTAATAACCACTCACATTATTTTCATCTCTTTCAACCTCTCATTCATTGTATTATCTCTATCTAATTTAGCTTGCATTCTCTTTGTAGCAGAAACCTAACATGCTGTTATAAGCCCAGTTACTACAAACCAAGTCTGTTGCAGAGTGCATATTGCAATATTGCAGTGACTATACTAGTGACTAACAACAGTAGTAATGGCTTTATACAGCCTTTTAGCACAGAGATATTCACCTCCCCTTGAATCCTCAGGGCCTGGGTCTGATGCAGCCTAATGGGCTGATTTCTACAGCAAAAGACTCATAGACTTGGAGTTTCCAAACCATTTTTCAGCCTCCTTCTGGAAGGTGACAGATATCCTTTACTTCTGGGGAAAGCCTTTCTTCCAGCTTGGCACCATCACAACCCAGCACATCACCATGCTCAACCGCTCCATCAATTCCTCTTGCTATTGACAGAGCTGCAGGGCTGTGGGAAGAGGAGCTCACTCCAGCAGTGCCACTATGCAGGGAACTAACAGGGTGACATGCAGCATCTCCTTCACAGCTAAATATCGACTAGATAGCTGAGGAGTTGGGTGTCCTAGACACACAACTCCAGTAAATTTGCTGACTCCTCCATGTTTTGGGGTTAACGGATTATTCTGGGTTTGCCTAATCTGTCCAGAAATGCTAAAATCAATATTAAGCTTGGCCTGTCACTGTATCTTCCTCCTGCTGTGAGCACATTCTCCAGACCACACTAATGCTCAGAAAGTGCTTAGATTCAGTAGTACAGCTCTCACCTCAGATCTGGCACTGGCATTTGGTGTCTTTCCACAAGGAAACTCCCAGAGCTAAGGGAACATGTGCAGAGCATCCTGTGGCTCCTACCCCCTTTGTCATGTTCTTCATCCAAGGCAACTCATTCATTGAAGCAAAGAGCAACCTAATCCCAGCACAGACTGAAATATTTTGGAAATAATCCCTGCAAAACAAAACGGCCACCAGCACTGCAGGCAAGAGTAAAACACTGCAGACAGCAGCTTTTTTCTTTTTCTGAAATCATGTAGCAGGTTCTCTCCTGTTTTATGCTGCCTCCAAAATGGGAGTGGGTGTGTTTACTTATTTACATGCTAATGACAACCAATAAATAAATATTGTCTCCCACCCAAAAACTTCAAAGGCTGAGCCAAAGCAGGCCAGCAGGCCCTAACTCCTCAGTTGCCAAGCTCCAGAGCCCCACTCACTCCCTTTTTCACTCTTTTTAATATCTAGCTCTAAAAAGGGTTTTCCCTGAGTTGTGTCCCACCCACTCAGCAATGCATGGCACTTTTTAGGTTATCCTTCAGGAACATTTGGCTGATCTCCAGCTGCTCGGTTGCCTTTGTTGCCTTGTTTGCACTTTCTCTTCTCTCTTTTTTTCTTTGAAGTTTCTAAAGCACTGATGAGCAAAATACAGCCACTTTGCCAGATTTTTCCCTTTGTAAGTTGTAGCTGGCAATTTGGCACAAAATGACCCAGCAAGCTGCACATTGGCTGGTGAGAAGAGTGTGATTCAGCTGGTGGAGCCTCTCTACAATTGTTTTTGGTCCCCCAGCTCCTCGCGCCAGCACCACAGCTCTGCCTGGAGCTGCCTGGGTGCCAGGAGGTGCAGGGGTCTTGCACTCTGTGCTGGGTATGGCCTGGGCTCTGTGGTGGACATAGTTTGCTGCACCTTTGTTGGCAGACTCACCATGGGAAAGTTGCCTTTGTCCCTGAGTTTGAAACCTTTTCCCTCTGCCGTGGAACTTCTCTTGGTTAAGAGCCATGCACAGGCTTTGCAATTTTACACCTTGTCCTGCTAGGTCCTGAAGCTGGCCCCATGGGTGACATCAGCCATGAGTTTCTTCCACCTCTGTGCAAGCTGGCACTATGGTTAGAGAAAACCTTGCCCTGCATTTAGTGCACAGTATGTTTCCTCTTTCCTGCTGTCTTGAGGCAGCCATAACATTTGTAAAGTGTCCTGTTTCTCCACCCCATTGTCACTGCATCGGTGTTTGCTGTGGTTACAGACCCAAAGGTTCATGCCAATGAAAGCTGCCTCTTGCCCAAAATAGAGTGATACCATTAACACACATCCTTGCTTAGTACCATGCTTCAGCCATGACCTTTTTATATTCCTGTGATGATCTGAAGATAGTAACTGCAAAAACTCTCTATCCCATACATATATTTCTTTCTATGCTTTCCTTTCACTGAGGCTATAAAGAAAGCACAGGGATGGCTACTTACATCTAAAAAAAGCTGAAAAGTCATTCTCCTCTTTCTTGTGCTGTGGAGAACTCTGAGTATCAGTTCTCCTGTGTTCCTTGGTACCAAGACCAGCCCTTCCATACTTTCTTGGTTGCACATGTAGGCTGGAGATACCTGCTGTGTGACTGACTTCCTTCACAAATTACCTTCATCCCATCACCCCTTGCTTTTTTTCTCTCCAAATGGTGTGGTAGAGGAAGAGTGATCTGTGCTTCAAACAATGACTCGGGAGACTAGGTTTCTGTTGCCAGCTGTTTCAACACCCTGTTGACCTTCATTCACCAAGCCATTCAACTTGGCTCTGTCTCAGTTTCCCCATCTGTAAGGGGATATGAACATTTGCAGAGCACTCTGGGTTGTTATTAATTCTTCATAGAGTATCTGAAATGTGGTGAACACTTTAAGATGCTATAAAAGTACAGAGTATTATTATTAAGCTCAGGAGGAGGAAGTAGCTGGCCCTCAAGGTGCTTCCTTCATCAGTTCTTCAGAGGAAGGTCCTTATCTTTATGACCTAAACACAGAATTTTTATTCTGCCTTTGTAGAGGGTTAATGGGTGTATTTTAAATAAAGCTCTTCTGACCCAAGCTGATGGAGCTCCATCAAAATGAATGAAGCTGATGACATCTTAAATTCTTCTTATGCATCTCAGTCTAAAACGGAAAGCAGAACTGCTTTGCCTGCTGCTCCATGGTTTCTAATCTGCAGCAGAATGCTCTGCTGAAGTCACTTGCAATCAGCCCTTTCCTCTTACCCTCCAGTAAGCAGGAGACACAGGGTGATTCTAAAGGCTTGACAATAGTTGCACACCCTGGGGTTCTGCTGCTCTCCTGAAAAAAAAAAAAAAAAAAAGTCATGGACAAATGAATGTTGACAGTGGCCATACCAAACAATTCAGGGAAAAATTGCTGTTTTATTCGTATTCCTGCTCCCTTTGTCAATACTTTAAAGATGGTTCTTATTTCAGAGCAGGTATTGATTGTGTATAGGTTAGGCCCCTGGTTCCATTTGTCATTTCTGATATTATAGCGTGTTATCGTTTAAAGCTGTAATGGGAGAGGTGGTTGAGCTTAAAGCAAGCTGGTTGTCTAAAGCTTTGATAAATGGCTAGATGGTCTTTGTTTCTGCAGCAGTGAGCAGTTGGCTGCTATTTGCTTTACCTTTTATCCAAGAATAACTGTGTGATGGGTTCTGGAAGTGAACAGTATCATTTTGTCAGATGTGGTTCAGAACTAGCCGGGTGGTCCTAGCAAAGCAGCTGAGGGGTTTTTAACACCCGACAGGATGTGAGCAAAGGCCCTGTAAAAAGCTGAAACAATTCTGGCTCCACATGGCTGCTTTGGTCGAAAAGTTCTGAGTTGTTTTTTAAGGTGAGAGGACAGGAAATGCTGGGGGGCGGGATGGGGAGGGACGGTGCTTTTAAAAGCAATTCTATTCATATGGAAGGATCTTACCAGAAAGATCAGAAGACAATAGGTGGATTAGATTTCTTTGATGAACTAACAAACTTGCAATTTTTTTGCAGCTCTAAATAAAAGGTCTGCTTTTCAGATGCGGTGAACAGCCCCACCCCAGCCTCTGAAAATCAGGCCAATACAACTTTTGTACAGGGAGTCCACAGGATTGGGGAGGGAGAGAGGTAGCAGACTCTCTGTGCATTCCTTCCCTCTGCATCACTTATATTTCTCCAGGTTTTGGTATTACATTCACGAAATCACATCTGTTTGTCAAACTCAAAATGCAGGGTTGCTTTGTATCTCAGTTCCACTTCATTTGAATCACAGGAGTCTGGAAATGGTAAGTGGTCCTTTTCCCAGTAACAGACACGTATGATGTCTTGGCTTTGTGGAACTTCTATTGAATTTTGGGTTCGCAAAACTAAGATGACACCTGTGGGTGTTTCATGTCCTGGTTCCTTTGAGTCAGGCAAGTTCAATTTATAATTTGAGTTTAGCCCAATGGAATACCAAGGTCTGCCTCAAGCTGAGTTGAAGCCTGTCCCAAACCTATGTTTATAAGCAAATGTGGGTCTGAAGTTACATCTCACTGGTTTGACAACTCAGCTATAATAACTCCTTACTCATTCACAGTATGCTTGTATTGGGGGAGTCTTCAGTCCACTCCTCTGCATTGCTTCTGAATCAGTAACAAGGTGTCTTCACAGGTCAGCTCTTGAGCCTTCTCATACCTACCCCTCATTAACTTGATAATCTGTGAGTGAGCATTCAGACTACTTACTGTTTCTGCCTCTAGTAGATCGAAATGGTAGCTCTTAATCCTATCAGGGATGTTGAATTGCCTGGACAAGTAGCAGCAGATTGATTCCACCAGTTCTTTTACAGAAATCACAAAAGGCTGCTCAACAACTGAAATAGCTCAGACTTCAGTGCAGCTCACAGCATGATAGCAAGGGAGCTCTGTTTTTGTGTCTGTAGGAGGAAAGAAGTTACCTTTCCTGGCATAGAAATAGAAACAAACAGAAAGGTTAGAAGTCAATTCTGCAATTCTTAGTCCTACAAGTAACACTAAAATTCACAAAGTCCTTGTTTTTTGCGAGATTCTTGTTAGCTTTTCGCTTGTGATGAGCTATATATACTGCAGAAATAGTTGACGGCACACAAACATGTGTTTGTAGGACTGACAAGATAACAAGGATAGAAAAGAAACCAATGAGATGTCAAATCTATGCAGAAGATACTGGATCCTGTAAAGTAGGAACCACGCTGAACCTCCCCCATCACTCATGTGCCTGGTGATTCAAGCCAAATCCAGGCTTCTGTGGCTGTTTGAGAAGGTTTAGTTAATTCTTGCACCTCTCTTTGATCATGCCTTTCTGCTATTCCTGACTTTGCCCAGAGCTGTAGTTACAAAAGTATCGCAAGAGGAATATTTCTGATTGTGCAATGCAGCCCAACACAAATAGGCCATGCTCATAATCTATCAGCACAACATCATCTCAGGAGACTTGACTACCCGTTATCTAGCCCAAAATGAGGATCAGATAATAGACAGTCATGGTGTTTTGGATAACACCTCTTGTTGGCCTGTGTGTGCATTAAAGGCCACTTTGCACTTTTCACAAAAAGACTGGTTGTGTTTCTGGCCAAAACATCCCTGTTCATGAAGCTGTGCCTCTCTGGTCCCAAAGATGACTGCATTTCAATGAGGCTTTATTCTTCAAAATGAAAGGTGCTGTCTAACAGTAAAATATTGTTCTATTAAATTCAGCCCATGGCAGATCCACTACTGAGGGCTATTGAGGCAAATAAGAGCAGGGTGATGGCAGTGTGTGGTCATAAAGTTGCAGCATTCAAAAATGTAGAAAAAGCAGGTTGTCAGATTTCAATAAAGCAGTGGAAATGAATAGATACATCTCAGAGCTGGTTGCTTCCTAGTGGGATGGAATTTGAATAATAATATCACACTTGAACCAACCTCAGGCTGGATTAATGGCTAGCACAGGCAGTGCACTAGTATGGTGAAGCTGCAGCAGCAGCAGCAGCACCACTGTAGGTGTTACTAATGATACAGAGCAATGCTTCTGCTTGTTTGCACACAGAATGAAAAAGACCAGGGGAGGAGGAATCTGGGAATTATTGCTTTAAGCTGCAATTTTCAACAAAGAAATCTTGCCATTCCAAACTGTCTAGACCTTTAAAAATAAAAGATGTGCAGTATTTACAATGCTCTTCAGTATTCATGAGGCTTTGCTGCTTGTTGTAAGGCGAGATGAAAACAATACTCAGTAGATTTTCATAAGTGACACGCAACTGTAAGATTGATAGATGATGTGGATTTAATGTATGTGGAGTTCAGCGCCAACATAAAAGCTGTGATGTACCCAAACACGGGGTTTATTAAATCCCTGTTTCCTTAAATGATCATCCAAAGCCTTTCACCACTTTCTTCTACCAGAAAATAAAGGATAGAAGGTAGGAAAAAAGAGAGGAAGGAGGGGGAAAAACCCCAACCAAGAGATTCCCCTTACTTTTAGTAGAGAATTACAGTATCAGAACTGAAAGAGACAAATATTTAGACATCCTCTCTGCATAGAGATTAATGTGAGAGTCAGAAATACATGGAATCCACTTAAATTGATGTGATTTAGTTATGAATGGTTAAACATAAGTATTCTCTGTCAAATGCCAAAGCCTATTGTATTAACACTATCCTCCCCATAAACTTCCTGTATAGCTTCCTAAATCTACCACATTCTTCCTAGAGTCCAGAGGTGCTCTCCCCTGCCTCTCTGTGTGGCAGCATAAAATCCTTAATTCTGCTCCAGGAGAGGACATGATGAATACATCAAGTGGGAGCAGCAGCTTCTGTCCTCTCTGGGGCAGACCTGCTCCAAGTGGAAGAGCTTCACTGAGGAAGCAAACCACAGCAAACTACCCTGCTTCCAAAACTTCAGCTGAGGAAAGAGGGAACAGAGCTGCTGACTCATCCAGAGCCAGAGCTATGCACACCCTCTGGTCTCACTGGGACCTGTAAGTCAACAGCCATAACCATTGTCCTGACAGGGCATTTCCCATATACTTTTGCTAATTTGAAACAGCATTTTACATCAAGTGGATTATTTTCTCTTGCGTTCCAACTTCACCCATCAACCTGCGTTCTTATGAATGAGGATTGACTCACGCAGTGTCCCGAATCCTCTTGAAAACAATTTCTGAGTCGCTTAATTTCCACTGTCTCTAGAGGTGCAACACACACACACTCCTTGATAACAGCCATGAGTAACATTTCCTGCCATACATTTACAGCACTTTTTAACAAAGGTGTATTTGCTTCTTAGTGGAACATTTCACTTAGTTTCAGGGTCATTTCCTGTGACAGCTGAATGTCTGTCTTCTTTATCACCTCAAGATTTAGCGAAATGATATAATTAGTGTCGTTGTGCTCCTTAACCCAGCCAGCTGTGCTGGAAATCAGGCCATTGGAGCTCAGCTGAAAGGAGCAGATACCATGCAAACTGAACTCAGTTTTAGAAAATATTCTGAAATATTTGGCTGTTTTAGAAAATATTCTTTTTGGATTTATCCCTTGGTGTGAACCTGTTGCTCTGCACTGGTTAGTGAGCAATCATTTAGATATTGATTTCCCTTGGTGCTCAGTGGTATTGAAAGGCTGTTTGTGCTGTGTGGTGGGAGATGTGACCAGGACACTTGGCCTATGGCACAGACTGAAGCTGGATGCACCTGAATTCAGTTCCTATCAGCTTTTCTTCCTGTATTTCTGAACCAGTTATTTTTCAGGTACTGTTCTGTTTCCAAAGATTTCAGTTCTTCTCTGCCCTACTTCTTCTCTTCCTTAGTATAAGAAAACGGCTAGTTTTCCCAAGGATAAGTTTGGCAATTTTTTTTCACTTCAGCAATATTTTCTACTAAGAAAGCTTTCTCATGAGATACTGGCATGTTTTTTGTACAGAGGAGAAATTTAAACCAAAAACTGAGGGATAGTGAACAGAAATGGAAGCGAAGGAGGTCATGCATATCCCCTTGAATTTATAAACAAGTTAAAATAAGTGACTGTTCTCCCCTCTTCAGTTGCTGGTAAATATCTGAGGAAGTTGTTTGTAATAAGAATATTTAGTGGAAAAATAAACTTCAGCAAATACTTATGGAAAACAAATGGAAAATCCAATCAATTCAATATGGCGACACATTTGCTTTAGAAATTTGAAACCAAAATATATATGCATGCAATGAAGGACAAAGAAACTTCTGTGTACCTGTTCCAAGTGAACCTGCATCAAAATGCTCATGACAAAGTGATACATTGAGAATTATTTGCAGAAAACATTTTGAGTTATGAATAAGGTGCTGAAGAAAACTTGCAAATTGTAAGTAAGAAGCTGAAAATCATCAAATAATTTTTACAATATACCTACTTTTTTTTTTTTACTGCCTGCGTAGGAGTCTTCATACTGTGTAAAGTCCTTAGATTTTCTACACAGATTAGACTGCATATGCACATAAAAATACTCATAATCACCTGAAAAAAAGTGGAAAAGAAGTAGAGAAAATGGATAGCTAAGCCCCAGCAGAGAGAACAGGGAAGAATGTGAATTAATATATGCAAATAAATAAAGGGAGTGCATTACAGTTGTTGTACCTTCTGAAATATGCCTGATTGTGCCTTCTCAGCTGTTTCATGGACTTGTTCCTTCTGGTAGAAGGTGTTTTACCTGCGAGAACCTGCTTAGTGTTTCTTGTCCTCCTCTGTTTTGTTTTTATAATTGAGTTTTTCCATGTGTGAAATTCCAGTGTTGTCTTTAAACCATGAGGATTAAATGCTTGACAAATTGGAAAGATTCAGGAAAGGCACAAAACTTGGAAAAAATGGGAATTCATTCACCCTCACTTTCAGCAAGCATGAGCAGATGTTTTCATCTCATCTCTATCATAAATTTGGAAACATTAGCAGGATGGACTTCCCTATCATTTCTACCACTTTTCTGTCGCAGGCATATCATGATATACAAACATGTGCCCCTTCCATAAACTTGTCCCCCAACAAGTCACTGTAGTTTTGGTGCCTCAGTTGTCAGTAAGGCAGAGATAACAGCCCCTTGCTTTGGTTTGGCTCTGAGGATTGGCATCTCAGCATAATGCCTCCAATGCCTGACACAGCAAGGCTCTCTCCTTGCCTGGGCATTCAAGCTCTAACAATAGTAAGATGAAAATTAAGAACAGTCACAAAAACTGGAAAGCTAGGTGCTGAATAAAGAGGAGATTAAGGCTGGTGTTTATTTGGTTTATTTTGCAGTTCAGAGCTGTGACAAGTGCACATCTGAGTGCTTTTCCTGGGGAGGTAACCTGTCATGGATGTGGCTTGAACTTTTGTTTGTGATTTTCAGGAGGCTTCCCGAGCAGTGTGTTCCCTACGCTGAGGTGACTACTTTGAGTTCCCTTTTTTAATTAAGGTTCTGTATTGTAACTAGTCAATGTACATTATTGGGAGAATGAATGTCAATGCCAGTGCTTTTTCTTTCTCTCCTTTATCTTTGTCAATGATTCAAAGACATGATTTATGGTTAGTCTCCGTCTTTCAGGATCATCCATCAAGCGCTGGTTTCACTACAGGGCTCGAAGTTGTAAATCATGCAGAAAGGCTGTCACTCATCTCATTTAACCCTTTAAACACAGGGATGGAAGAGGAGGGCTTTTCTTCACAGAGCTGTAAGAAAGAGCTGTGAAATGGCCATAAAATTGGTGGTTAGACTAATCTATACAGTTAGTTGTTCCTTGTAATGCAATAATTATTATGAGGGGCAATTAAAAAAAAAACAGGGCATGACTCCACCCTCCAAGTTCATTCTGAGAACCTGGAGGACTTGAAGGCTCCATAAAATATGTCATTTTTTTGTTTTCTCTTTTGAGCTCCTTTCAGATTTTTTTATGTCCATTACAGACGTGAAGAGCTGAGCTTCACTTTAGAATCAATCACACACTACTTCTGATCATGACCTTGCAGTGACTAAAGAAGGAGTGCAAAAGCCCATTAGCAGCTGCTATTTTCAGCTCTGTAAATTAACAGTTCTTTTTCTTCTCTCTCCTTTTTCCCACTCCACTCCACCCCTCCCGTTTTCTTTTCTTTTTTTTTTTTTTTTCCCCCTTTCTTCCTTTTTTTGGACAGGAAGACAGCAAAAAATGAAATGTCTAAGTGGCATGGGAGCTTACACACTTAGCCTTGTCTCACAGGCTTGAGGACTGGTGACAGCTTTGGCCAAGTGGCTGATTGCTTCTCCTTGTCCTCCCCTGCCAGCCTGGGCCATCGTTCCCAGGGCACATTAAGCACTAACTTTTCAGACAATGCCTCTACCTGCTCCAAGCACAAAGCCAGAGAGACTGGCATTAAATAATGAGGTGTCTTTCTTTTTTATCTTGCTATTTTATTTATTTATTTTTGGTTCAAAGTGTCAGAACTTGGTAATGGAGGGTTATTAATGAAAAATATATGTTTGGGGTCTATTTGTTTAGATTCTGCAGTGACTTGATGGCAATTTTATCCCTGAATTATGTATGGCTCTGTTTTGCCTAGGCAAGCTGATACAAACAACAAATATAGTTAGAAAAAGATATATCAGTAAATAAACTGAAAGGTTGTAAAATATGAATGTTTATCATCCAGACGGTACCGCTTCTCTTCTTTTTTACATGAACTCTACTTGAGATGGTATTTAGGAGCTTGGGACTTCTTCTGTTCCAGCAATCTCTGCAGCTTGTCACAAAAACAAATGACACCAGAGGGAACCTTGTCTTACACTGTATTCTTTTGCATGAACCTCAGCCTTCTTAAGGTGCTCATAATTTAAATTTATATCTTGATTTATTGGAAGATGAGATTCTACCCTTCTTACATTACAGACTTCTGCTTCTTTTAGCCCAGGCTCCTTTCCTTTTCCATTGCAGTATTTAACATCTGCTCAGCTAACTCCAGGTGAATGGGAAATTCAGAACAACAGAGGATGGTGTGCATCCGGGATGATGGCTCCTGTTTTATTGTACTGAGGGCAGACAGAGTGCCCTGCTGGTGGGCATAACAAGCTGCAGCCTTCCCTGTTCTCTGTATTAGTCCTCAGTGTACAGAGCTAAATCCTGTTATAAAGAGTAACACCTGCCACTGCTTTGTGAGCCTTGTCAACGATCTGAATTTGTAAACAGGTCTTTTTCTGCATCTTACAGAGTGTTCAGGTTGTGAACTGAAAGTAACTTTAGGGGAAACAAAAGATAAGATGGTTAATTGTCTGATGGATTAGAAGAAATTTTTAATCCTTCATCTAGGAGATAAATTCTATTTTTTTAAGTATCATCCATTGCAAGCATCATGATAAATTAGCACTTGTTTTATTCTGGACTAAAGTCTCATCCCACAGGGATCTCCAAGAATTTCTGCTGCTAAAATACAGCATAGAGGAAATTATAATTTTAGCCTCTCTCTGCAGTCTTAATTAAGACTGTTCTTCTGATATAAAGCTGTGGTGTCTAATTACCAGAAAGCTGTCAGAAAGTAACTTTTAAAAAACCTGTGTCAAAAAAGAGTTGGGAAGACTAGAAATATTTATTCAATTACAAATCTATGGTGCTAGTAGATTTTTTTTTTTTAAGTCTAGCAGTCAAGATTACTACCAGTTCCTCTCTCAATATCCCTCCTCACAAGACAAGTTCTAGTTCCAGCTTCTTTTCACCAAACAGTTGCTTTTTGTCCAGATATTTGCTAGGTGTGTTTGAACAAGTAAGGGAATATTTCCTACCATTTTATATCTCACACATTCACAAAGTACTGGAAGTTTTTGACTAGTGTATTCAACATCTCAAAGCCAATTTCTAGCACAACTGTCCATTCATTTTTACCCTTTGAAGCATGCAGAAACTCCGCAGTGCAAAACCTGCAGCAGAGCTAGGAATCCACTTTGAGACTCAGTACTGGTTTCTGGGTTTTTCCTACTAAGCATGTACCATTGCCTCAAACACCCTCATATTTAAGACAAAACCTGCTCTTTTGTTCACCACTAAGTCAGCAGAGCCTGTGCTTGCTCAGGACAGGTTTAACTTGGAAAGCTCATGAACCTCAGCCAGGTTTTGATGACCATTCCCTAGTCATGAGGCCATGACTTGAGCTGAAGGGTTTGATTTCATTACCAGCATATTTGGTAACTCTACCTGCTGGAAGTCCTATTTCTGAGATTTGCATAAGGTAAAAAAAGAAAAGAGAGGTAATATGATGAATGCTGACAGGTACATTTGCTCCAATTGATTAAACACTTTTGCCATCCTTACGGTTTTCTTTCACCCGCCTCGTCTCTTGCCAGAAAGAGAGGTGTCAGTGACTTTGTCAGTGACATTAAACAGTTGTATATACTTCTAGCTGCAAAATGCTATCCCCAGAGTTTGTTTACTCGATCTGTATTTCCAATCAGTGCAGAAGGTTTACTAAAGCAGTTCATTACTGATTTATTTATGATGTATTTAGATAGCAAATATGGTTCTGTCAGCAGTTGCTGGCTAAACAGTGTTGACAGACATTAATAGCATATGGTATAGGAATGGAATTATGATCTTTAAGAGTCTTTGTGTCTCAACATACATTTACAGTTTGCATTTTTCCTAGGTAGAGAGACAGAGAAATTCCAAACAAGAAAACAGTGGGATTTTTTCTTTTTGTAACCTTTGGGGTTTGTTGGTGGTGACATTAAAATCTTCTGTGCCTGTTTAGCTGTTCAATTTAATGGAAGACAAATTCTCCCAAAGGTTTAATTTACTCTCACAAACTGAAATCACTGCATTCTCACCATGGGAAATGGCCTTAATTTTCCCAGCCTTCAGTATACATCAAGCATATAATTCATTTCTCCCCCCTCAATACTTCTCTCATTAGAAAACAAAGTTTTTGATATTTAAATGTTACGTAGTTTAAGTTGAGAAACAGATCTTCTCAGCCCAGTAAAGTGCATCTTGCAGATATGATTGCTTCTTTCTGACAGCAATAGATTTATACAGGATGAAACAGAAAAACACTTTAATTTTTGACCTTTAATTGCCTGCTTTTGCTCGCACCAGCATTTTACCAGCATCAAGAAGAAAAAGCAAATAATTTGGCTGCTCAGAGTGGAAGGAAGACCAGCTAGTGGTGAAACCACTCTGTGGCAATTGATACTGGTTGAGGAGTCTATACTGCATTGAGAAAGGTCTAGAGAGGAAGATGAGTTTGATATGAGGCATTGCCTCTCGATCAGGTGAGGACAAACAAATTGGGAAATAATATGGGAAATCATCTCATCCTTCTTTTTCAATTAATGAAAATGGAGGAGGTGAAATGGAAATGCTCTTTTTAATTTCTAAAATAATGGGCAACATTTGCCTTCCATAAAATGGAATTAATCCCAAAAAATTTCTTTGCTGGGATTAGATTGCATTTCCATAGGATTGGGTGTCCTCAGATCTGTGCTTAAGAGCCCTGATAACTAATACCCAAAGTTATCAGGTAAAAGAAAAGGAAGAAGTGGTCTTCTAGAGAAATGTTGAGGTCCTACAGAACACCAGCAGTGAATGTAGGTGTGCTATTTGCCAGGAGTGTGAAAGCTTTTGAGTAACAGCTACAGGAATGATTTTTTTTTTTTCTAAATTACTGTTATTTCAGATATATTGTTAGAGAGTTTAGGAAGTAGACCCTTCCTACTTCCACTGCTATTGACAGTGAAAAATGAGTATGTGTATGTATCAATCCGACAAAAGAAAAGAACAAGAAAAGTTTATGTACAGAGAAAGCCAAGAAGAATAAAGCATTAGGCCAATTTTTCCTCTGCCTCCATTTGCTTCAAAAGAATTAAACAGTGAGAAATGTAGCCTATTGCAGATGGAGAAGTTAATATCCTGTTAACATCTGAAAAATAAATAGAAATGTAACCCAAGTATGGGCAAAGCACACTCCAGGTTACAGTCAGGCTTATCTCATCAGTGCATGAAGCTTGATAGACCCCAAGAGCTGGCTAAAATGAGATGACCCTGCAGGTAACCACGTTGTATGTATGGCTAGGCTTCACGAATGAAGCTCCAGGGAGGGCTCCACCCATGCTCCTCCTCAGCGCCTTTTCCAAGCGCGCTGATAAAAAGAGGATAGCAGATAGCACCCTCGAGCCTGCACTATGGATTTTTTTTAGGTGAGACACAGCATGCACAGAGCTGGACCCACCCTTTAGTCCTAAGGTTCATCTTCCAGGGCCTAGCAAGCTTGGACGCTGGCAGCGAGGTCCTTAGGACAGAGGTTTTATTAGAGTGTCCTTCTCTTAGATGGAAGGCCTTACAGGGCTAAACGAGCTCCATCTGCCCAGGTTTGGAATCAGAGTTGTCCTTCTCCTAGGATGACTGCCAGAAGGCTAATGAGCTCATCCTACCCATCCAAGGATTCTAGGAACATGGGTATCACTCCCCACACTTNAATCTCGTTTTAAACACTTTTTCTCTCTTTGTGCAACAGATCTCCAGTCCATGTAAGAGAAGTAGCTGCATAGAAGAAGCAGCGAACTAGCAGTATGATACATGTTGAAAACTCTAAAAATTAAAATATTCAAGCACAGCCTAGTCAAATTCCTGCTGTGCATTGGTGGATACATGCAGTAATTAGTGCATGTAAAGAAGGCAAATTGGTAGTTGTTCAAGACAAACCTTGTGCAGGTGCAAGCTAGAGCTGTGACATGCTTTGCCTTCATTTAAATTTAAGCATATATTGATAAACACATTAAAAATTCAGAGGATTTTAGGTGTTATTCCAGGTAGAAAGAGAATCAGCCAGAAATGTTTTAAAAGGGAAGTATTGTTTGGATTTGAACATGGTGGATAAACTGAAAGTGTTTAGACAGTCTATAATGAAGTGTTGTTGGCCTCTGGACTGTAATAAATGCTTCAATTTTATAGCTCCAAATCAACTTTACCCATAAAATCTCAAAGGACTTTCTCTGCTTAGCAAATCAACTAGGACTGAGTTAATGTCCATAGCCACTGTGTCCTCATGTATCATCAAAAAAGCTGTGCATACCTAAGTTTATACATATTCCACTGATATAATTTTTTTTTAAGTTTTACTTTCACATTAGCTGTAGATAGTCCAAAATCTGTGTTAGATAAGGTGCACAAGGTTTTTTGTCATGAATAATTGGATTCTTGGTAGAAAGTCCAATCCTCAATAAAATTCTTTGGAGGGCTTCTGTTCAAGTAGTAATCAGATTAATGTGCCAGTTATTCCTATTCTTAAAAAGTTCTTTTTTAACATTTCTCTGTTTTTACTATCACTGAGCACCTACCACTCTTTATTTCTGTATGATTTCAGTCATTGCTTCAAGATTCTTAATTGAAATAGAGATGCAGATCCTGTGACACACTCTCACAGTGTAACACAGTGGAAATGCAGTTTGAACGTGGATGTAAATGTTATATACAAATTCCTCATAATGCCTCATTTTCTAAAGACTCTCTGCATCCATTTCCACCACAACTTCGAGACTGTTTTATCTTAACAATTCTTTTAGAATGCCCTGATCATAATCCTGCACTGTTCAACCTCCTCATTCCCAGCAGAATTTGGAGGAAAAACATTTTACTTGGATTCACCTATTGTCATAGAGGTTAAAACCTTGTTCACATTGAAAGAAACCCTCTTGGACTGATCTCTGCCCTGCACTTGTTTTGGTTGATTTATCTTCTGTTGTTTGTAGTTTCACTGATCACTTTCTTATTACTTTTACACCTCCATCCATTTCAGTTTTGTTCTCCTTTTCAAGCTATTTCTTATACTGCCCCTGCCACCTGCTCCCACCTGATGAATTGTCTGCTCAAACTGTTGATCTTGACCTGGCATGGTCTCGTCCACAGAAAATTAATGGTGCCACACAGGCATATAATGATGCCTTAATAAACATCCCAGGTACATTTGCTCCTCTGCAGAAGTGCAGAGCTCCACAGGTGGTATCCCAATTGCATGCTGCTGCCTGAGAGGCAGTGAAATGCAAGAGGTAGGAATTAAAACAAAAATGAAGATGTTTTGCTCTTTCTGTGTATTTAACTACACTTGAGAATTCTCTGGACCTTTTTTCCCAAGCTCTTGTCTGCACTTACACTTGTGATTACTAGGAACAGCAATAAATATATTTTAATTCTGAAAACATTTTAAATAGCTTTTACTTTTTTTTCACCTTTTTTTTAATGGCTCTGCTTATGTTTGGGCTTGCCTACAGCAGCAATTCATTTTTCAGAAAGTCAGTATTATGAGTAATTTGGTAGAGGTCAGGTGCCCTCTCTTGCTTTTCCTTCAAAGTCTGAGTGAGGCTGTGGCAAAATAAAATGAAGGGAAGTTTATAAAGTTGTTTTAATTCTGTTGCAGAGTTGGATAGTAGTGATAGTTAATTGACTCTTTCAGGATTTTAAAGTCTGGATTTTTGATCCACTAGACTGCTTTGTGAATTCCTTCAAGCCTTAAATCCAGTTCTGAAGGATGTTATATATAGCCTTTTTGTTCCCAGTGATGTCCCTCACTTCAGCAGTGGTTACATCATGATACCTGTGCTGAAGAAGTCATTTCTGTCAGTAAGTGGCCTTCCTCATTATTGGATTTTTTTACCATAACTCATAGTTGCTATTTCTTGCTGAGACCCAGGAAAAGCTGATCCTGTGCAGCTGCAGCCTCCTGTTGTTGCTGCCTGGATTTTTTTTCTTGGGTTTTTTTTTGTTTGTTTTTTTTTAATACTTCATCCCATATGATAAATTTCAGTTATCACTCAGGACAGGGCAGGAGTGCAACACTGAGACTGGTGATTATGATCTGTAAATGACCTGTGGACTGGCCCTGGATCTAAGCCCTTCCTTGGATCATTTGAGACACAATTTAAAAGAACACAGCTTCATATTTGTGTTTCAACCTTTTTTCTTTATATTTCTTTGTAATTTCCATTATTTTAATAATCTTGATAGGTACTTGGAAACTGTATTTATTTTCCATATCAGTTGGAAGCTTTTCCTTTTGACATGGATTGATTTGTTTTGCACAAGTTTCTTGCAGAATGGAATCAACAGTACTAATTTTACTGCTGATAATTATTAGTATTCTTTCTATTAATAGGCTTCCTTATTTGCAAGGAAACAGTGAGGCAGCATCCCAGATTGTGTGGAAAGAGAAAGGAAAGCACTGGAGGGTACCAAACCCAGAAGTCTTACAGGGCAGGAAGAATTTTGTTCCATATTGATAAAAGATTTTTGTAAGGTAGTATTGGTGTTGGGGGCAGTACATTAATAAAATTACAAGGGTAATAATAAAGATACAGTATATTTATATGTTCTATTAAGAGAGTGATAAGACACAATTCCCTCAAAATTTCAGGTAAAAGTGATTGCAAATTCAAAGTGCCACATCCAGCAGAGGCACACCAGCAGTCATGCCTCTTGCAGAAGGGATGTTTCAGGCAGGACCTTTAAGGATGTTATTTCAATCTTTGAAACAGATTTCAAAGGATCACAGATGGATTCTTAACCACAGTTGCTGCAGCCTTCTAACCAGCAATTGCAAAGAGAAGTGAAAAGCAGGACCAAGCCCTATGTGTGCTCCCTTCCTTGGGTAGAGAAGGGCCCAAGCATTATGTAGGTGGATGTATACATGCTTTATATATTAAATACTCTTTTGGGTGTCTTGATTAGGTATCCTTCATTTTGACAACAGGGTAAGGGATAAGAAAAAGCCTGTGGACTTGAATTAGTAGATGATCCCACTCTGACCTGGATGTGTCAGTGCCAGCAGGGGGAAAACCTTCTCACTAAAGAAACTTCATTACCTATGGACTCTGTTCTTTTCCAAGGCATAGACTGAATTTTGGCTGTTGTATGTGACTTAGAAATGGTGTTGTGCATGTACAGATTGTGTGTTTGAAGGAGATCTTTTGACCTTTCTCATCTCTGACTGGTGTTGCAAAGATGAAGTGATGTAGAACAGAGATTTTGTGACAGAGTAATAATAAGAAAGAATCTGACTGCCAGTAGCTCATTACTGGATCTCTTTTAAATGCCAGAAGCTTCTATGTTTGCCTTCAAACAACACTGAGCACCTAAATCACCATAGTAAACAGATACAGAAAGAGACAGAAAGGTTAAAAGTGTACTCATAATCTCTTGCTTTTCCTCCTAAACATGTTTGATAGCAATATTGTTTCTTAAAAACAATATGACCTCATTTGTAAAGCAATATTCATGCTAAACTAGTCAGCTGTTAAATATACCCAGCACTGTGCATTATGATGAAGCTAAACCAGAATTTCAATTATTTTCTGGACACATTTAAAATTATAATACTTTACTGGGTTAGTGTTATAGTTCATCCAAATTACTCACAAAGTATCATATCAATCTCTTGCAACTGCTTATTGCTTACATATCTGAGAAGTTGGTCGAAGTAAGACACTGTCTGAGGTAATGACCTTCATGCTGGCTTAGTGCTTTTGATGGTTATGTGGCTGTAAGTGCAGGGATGTCTAATGGTCAAGAGTCAACGTTTGTTGGCCATAATATTTGTCACAAAAAAACCAGGTTATTCATTTGGACCAGCATTTGCAACAGTATGTTCCTGGAAGGAAAATAAAGAGGGAAATAAACCACTTCATGACCTATGTATTCATCACTAGCATTCCTTTTTTTTGCTGAAATCCTAGCAAGTGAAAATTCACACTTCAAAAGTATTTGCAGTTTTTTTATTGCCTGTAATGCTAGATCAAAACAAAGCAAGAAGATGAGGAAGATATGTTTCATTATACTCCCACTTTCTACTTATGTACCTTATCTAAAGAGATGTTAAGAGACAAATGCTGTTGCAGCCATACTTTAACCAGCTATGAGTAACCAGCATAGATTTATGAATATTACTGGCAAATATGGCATAAAGCAGAGCTCATTGGAGCTGCAATATGATTGTCTATCCAAAGGGAAAATCTGAAGGCTCACTGCTCTTCAGACAAATGTTATAGCAGCAGTGTACTTTTAAAGCCATATTAGTATTTTTGAAAAGCAGGCTGTAATACTAGGTCCTGGTCAACAGGTTATTGCAAAGAGCTTGCACTTCATACAGCATCTTCAGCTGCATGTGAGTTCTGCACTTTAATAGAAACATGTAAGAGGTGCTGTTGGTTTCATCTCTGCCCATCAGTGATCATAAAGCTGAGTGCTCATGTAGCTCTGGATTTTCTCTTCACCATACAAGCTCAATGCATTTCCCAGTGTGTTCCTGCAGAAAGTGTACAAGAAGCAGCACTCTGCAGTTCACCAAGCAGGGAGGCTGGCATTTGGAAGAGAAAATGACTATTCTTGGGGGTTAGCAGCAATAACATCTGAGCTTTAAACTGACCCTGTGTGACTTGCAAGAGGCCATCCCAGCAGTCAGTGGCAGACACCAGAGTTGTGACAGTTGAGCCTTGCTCCTTGCTCTGACAGATTTTCTATCAAGGTTAACTCACTTAATTCTTAGTCACATTCCCCAAATCAGGCTGCTATTGTTTACATATTATCAATTGATTATTCAGTAATTATGGCAGTGAAGCATCATCATGCCATAGCCTCTCTTTATGGCAGACAAGCCTATCTACTCTTACTCCTAACATGGTTATGAGCTTTCTTGAATTGGGGCTTAAATACTTCTGCCTGAGACTGGGTGCTGCATTGTATTTAGCAAGCTGCTCTGTTTTGAATTGGAGAGGCCAAGAAATAAGCAATCTTTTAAAAATAATAATCAAATAATTTGTCTCTCACATCGTGCTATTCGGTGCAAGGAACAAGCATCAGTTATTAGCAGAAGTAGTAATTTCCTGCAGTGACAGACCATACCTAAACACTCAGAAACAGTGTGGAGGGCTAGTACTTGAAGATTTTTTACATGTTGAACAGAGTAATGAAAAGGAATATGATTATATGGATGTATTTTTAGAATAAACATTGTGCTTTTATATGCAGAATTCTTCACTCTGATCAAGAGTCTTTCATGGGAAAGTGTTGATCTGGCTTGTTACAGGTATTATGTCCAGCTTCAGGAATGCCCCACATGCACTCAAATTCAAGGAGAATGTGTTGTGAGGAAATGCTGTCCATGGATCAGCCACAGATTCAGTAGAAATGAGTCAAAGATTTATTTCTTTTTTTTTTAAGATAAAAAGCAATTGTCCACAAACATAATCCTCATCTTCTTTCTGTTTATAATTGTGTTTAATATAAATGTACTTCATTACTGAAGAGCAGTCTTCATGGCCATACAATAACAAACAGATTCTTCAGAAGCATCTTTAATTATTCATTTGGATGTACTATATTTTATGCTACTTTTCATAAATGTTAATCTTTATTATTGCCCTACCAGGGAAAAAAAAAAAAAGAAAGAAGGAATGAAATACCTGTTATTAAATGACCTATCAGGCTGACATGGATAAATGTTGGTAGCTATTTAATTGTTTCCCATCTGCAGTTTTATACAGTTTCTATCAAACTGAAGGGTAATTTTTTTAGTAGCTGCTTATTTTAAATGTACAAAACCCTTGTGTGTAATTCCATTAGCTGCCCTACAGCATTGCAATCTACAGTTTCCCTGAGGCTGTTGTGAAATATTGATGAAATCCTTGCTTTTGTGGCTTCCTCTGATACACTAAACATTTGTCTGATGTTAGTTGAACTTGAATGGATCTGTTCAGAGTTATATCAGTAGTGACTTCAAAGGCTGTAAGGCTGTTACAGTTTTTTTTTTACAAACTGAAGTTTCAAAGCCTTACCATGTGGTACTTTAAAAAAACAAAGTTCATATTAAATGAACCAAAGTGCTGGCAATACACTGGTAAGGCTCATTACAATTTCAATTTATATAGATCTATATTTTTTGGTGGTTCTGATTGGTAGCTCATGCCATTTAAAGAAATTTAGATTAGTATTTCAGGGAGCCTAGGATAATAAAAGAGGGAAAACATGATTTGAAACGTGGTTTTTAAGTGAGGTAATCTATAAATTTACAAAGCCTTTCTGCTGTTTTCCACAACAATAAATAGGACAAGAGAAAACAGAAAAAAGTCAAAGAGAGACAAAAGTTTCAGACCTAGGTTTTCATCAGTAAAATGACTTACACTGGTAAAATTAAAATGCCTAAAGAAGAAAACATTTGCTGCTACTGTGTTCCTTTAATTGTTCAGGACCAAACAGCATTTTGGAAAGCCCCCTTTGGGTCTGTAGCAGCAATTAAATACAACATGTACTAATGTTGTGGGAATGTGATGACTGCCTGATACCTGGCTGGAACTTTGCCAGGCAAGGACTTGGTGCGTGGGATGGGCAGAGGGGATGGAAGGATGGGGCAGAGGGGATGGAGGGATGGGGCAGAGGGGATGGAGGGATGGAGCAGAGGCAGGAGTCTGCTGCTCCTGTGCAGCAAAGGGCCCTCAAGGTTCAGTTCTTTGCCTTCGATGATTGAACAATTCATAGATTTCATTAGAAGCATATTTGTTTTAAATGCAATATGGAGAACATCAAACACCTTCAGCTGGTTGAAACAGTGACATTGTAAGTTCCAGAGCTTTGTAGAAAACAACAAACAGAAATGTTTTTAACCAAAGGCAAATTACTTACAAACCAAAGTCAGATTCACTTACACTGTAAGCCCTCATGTATGGAACTTGCACTGTTGGCTGTAAGCATGGTTAAATCCTTTTCTGCAACAGCTAGCACCTGGCAATTCAGCCATTCAAACTGATGGAAGCCAGAGCAAGGATGACTGAAGTTACTGGGTTTTTTTTCCCAGTGTAATAACTGATTATGAAAACATCATCCTTAAGGAAAATTATTCAAGAAAAAAACTCCATAATAATGCTGTCTGTGCTGTGGACTCTCAGCTCAGCAGAGCACATCAGCTCACCTCTGCTTTTTCAATCTTCCTTTTGTTTGGTGGGTATTTTTTCCTGTTTTATTATTGGTTTTGCTTCGAGTTTCTGGGTCACTCACAAGCCAGTTCTCTGCACATATGCTTCCAGCCACTGATCATTTTCTTTTGACTCATAACTGTGTAGGATGCAATGTACAAAAGACATCATCTGTTCTCCTTTGTGCTACTAAGAGTCCCAGTGAAACTAGTGGGTATTTTGCCTTCTTAACCAGTAGGAAATTGGACATTTAATAGAAAACTTTATAATACAACTCTAATTAGAGCACAACAAAATGAAAGCCCCAAATTGCTTCATTTCAGCATCATATATAAATAATAGTTGTGGCTCCATGGAAGTGCCTTTGTGTGTTAAAATTCACTTCTGGCAGAAGGCACTCCAAGTTCCCTTGCTCCTAAGCTGCAGTGGCTTGCAAGCTTGCCACTGCAGAAGCTGCTTCTATGCTCCAGCTGTGGATGGTAGTAGATGTTTCTTTTCCTGCTCTGCAAGAGCTAGGAATTCATGCCCTAGTATCAGCTGCTGTAACTATTTCAAAAACAAAACTAAAAAAAAAATGCAAAGTATATTGGGAAAAATCTCTCCTCTGAGATGAGAAGTTGTTTTGGGCACAGAACTGCATCACCAGAGTGGTGATCAGAACTTCATGCTGAGCCACTGCAAACTGAATTTGGATGTGATGGCAAATTGTAGTAGCAGCAGCAAAAGGTGCAAATATATTCCCATTATCCAAAATAACTAACTGGCCTCCCAGAAAAGAGACAATTGAACATATTCAGCCTTTTCTGAGATGTCGAGAACATCTAAAACCTTTGTCAGGATGCACATGGCTTTAGAAATAAACCACATACTAGTAGGATATTTAGACCAGATGCTGCTCCTTCATCTCTAACATCCATGAGTCAGAGCCAGACACTCTCTGCTTGAGAATGGTAACCTTTCCCTGTGTTGCCTTTCCATCTTGCAGAACTTAACAGGAATTTTTAATGTAGACTAAAAAGTTCTGAAATGATATAATTTACTCTTATATTACAAAATTCATATTTTGAGAGCTCTTTTCATGAAATTCCATTGCATTTCCAGAATGTTGCTTTGGTTTTAATCCTGTTAAATTCCAAAATATCTATGATATAAGAGTTATGCAACAGAGTAGGGATTTTTTAGTTTTTCCTTAGCTGCCAATATATCTCTTCATTTGATTTTCAAGCTGGGATGAATCTATAGCTGTGAACTTCTACAAGGTGTCAGGTTAAGATTTGTCTTTGGGTAGCTAATGTAGTTAGACATTTTTGAGAAAAAGGAATGAGAAGTGGTCATTATCCATTATCTGCATGAAATATTTCAGAGAAAGAAACAGTTTCTGCCAAAAACAAAAAGATACTTGAGCTGAAGCCAGACAAGAAGGAAACAAGATCACCTTGTAGCACTGTGAGATTGCTCTACTAATGATGTTATTTCAAGTAAAACTGGAATATATAGATGAAGAAGTGCAGATGGTGCATGAGTTTTACATGGATTAGCAGTGTAGTTCTGGACAATGATTCACTGTCCGTTTTCTTGGCAGAAAATAAATTTTCCAGTCTTGGAAAGAAACATGTATATGTATATATTTTAAGAAATGTTTCTCAATGTGGAAAAAGTGCAAATTTGAGTGAAAATAGCATCCACTGGTGGAAAAGTTAACAGTCAGAATGAAAACTTAAAAAAAAAGTGTTCATTTCTTACAATTCAAGGTCAGAAATGATGTATAATGTGGTACAAATTCCAGGTTAGTCAGGGGTGTGAGGGCTTGGAAGTTAACGCTGGATTCAGCATCACTGGGCACTTGGCTCAGTGCTGTCTGTGTGCTGGGGTCAAGGCTTCAAGGTGGCTGTGGATGGGTTTAGACTCTTAAGTTCAAAAAGAGAGTTTTTGCAGGTGTATTGACTGGACCTGCTTTCTTCTAGTTACTCTGTAGAAATATGTAAGAAAATGTTATCTTTTGAAGAGTCAAGAATCAACAGTTTATTGCAACCCTTGTCCTAGAGAAGCAGGTTTTGGGGAGTTACCATGAATCCAATCATAAAGGCATAGAGGAAATTTGTTTTAAATTTAAAAGATTTTAGAATTGTATTTAGGATTATTATCCATGTGATATTATTCTTACTTATATCATGATTTTGACATACACTATCTTGAGATCAGTCAGCACTAAACCCAAATACTGTATTTCCATTTAGGAAGCCAGAAATAGCTTCCATTCAATGCTCTGAAACTCTTGGATTTTGTCCAGCTTTCAAGATGATAGTGAAATTGTAGTCCCCCTCTTCTTCAGAACTGCACATTACCCTTCTTACATCTCTGCCTGGGCCTGTTTAATTTCAATGGGAAAAATTCTCATCTGGGAATAGGAGGTTACTGAGTTTGGATTTCATCTGGTTACTGAGTTTGGATTTCTTTAATTTTTTTTATTTCTTTTTTTTTCCTGTAAGACAGCTCTATATGAGCATCTCAGAGGTTTGGAATGTCAGAATAAGCCTAGGGGAGGACTGGTAGGAAGAGAACAGGTCACTCAACAATTTATTACATGGACATCAGTATGATGTGCAAAATTTATGCTACTTATTACAGACACTGCATTTAAAGCATGTGAATGTACAGGCTTAAGACACTTTACATATAAAATAAATAATGCAAAGTCCACTTAAATTAATGTTATTTCTGTTAAATAGTTAAATCAGTTCATATCAAACTTCATGTCCAATGAAATCTTACTAAAAACCACTGTTGAGAGGACACATGGATGTCTTGTACCCTAGGTTGTCTGCACAGAAGAGTTCTCCACTGTCCTTAAAATGCCCACAGCAATTTAAATCATTTACATAAACAGAAATGGTTTTACAAGTAGGATACTGAAAGACATTTTCAAAGCTGTCCAGAACCCTTAAGCATGAAAATGGACCTGACTGATGATGTATAATTTTGGTGGTGCTTGCTAATATGTTACTTTCCCCACTTTCGTAAGATTGTGTCTGTATCTTATACAGACACAAAAAAAGAGGATTTCTCAGCACGAGTTACTCTTCTGTAAAGGTTATAGTAAACATGTCAATGCCTAATTAAGCAGAAAATTTTATCTGTATTGTGGGGGATGTGCAGCTGTCTGGTACTTCTGCTTCTCCTAGTAAATCCTTTTAGAAGGACAAAGGATATTGTGAGGAAGAAACTACTGTATGTATCTTCCAAAGGCAAAAATTACTTTCTGGTGAAAAATGGGTTAATAGTACTCTAAGAATTGCTGCTGAGATAGAGAATCAAATTTGCACTGAACCCAAACTGTGTGAATGCTATTTGTTGTCTGTTTTGTCTGATTCCTTCATTGGATTCCCTCCTTATTTTTGTTTTGCTGGGTGTAATATGCTTGGCACTGTGATACATCCTGGCAAGGGGCCAGCGTCGCTACCTACGCTGTACAGTGTCTCTAACACCGCGAGAACCATGGCAGTCCTGCTCATCAGTTCGTGCTGCTTGCTTAACAAGGTTACTACTCAGGATGTGGAGGAGCTTTTGCCTCCTCCGTGTCACTCCATTCTCCTTGTCCCCCTGAAAAACATCTGAGCTTAGAAAAGGGTGCTTGGGAAGTATTACCTGGTTATGAGGGAAAAAGTTTAGTGAAGACAAAAATATAGCTTGGTCTTAGTGTTGTTTTTGCTGCCTGCCTCAGTCTGATCAGCTCTGAATGGGGGTACTAATGTTTACTGTACCCCAATACTTTACTAAAAGGCTTATTTTTTCTATTTAACAACATTTAATATTTAACTTCTTTGCTGAAAGCATCTACTGAAGAGCACACTGTTCCTACTACTAGTTGATCATTATTTTTTCATACTAAAATGATGTCCAGGTCACTTGCTCATACCCAGTGCTATTATCTTTGCCGCTGGTTGTGAAGCTGCCTGGTGTCACCTCTGGAGTAAGCCATGCCCAGCTCTAAGCTTTTGTGATCTGTGTTGGGTCCTAAGACTGTGGGAATGGCATAGGAAGGATGACTCACATGGGTTTCTTAGCCCATCCACAGAGAGAACCATCATTTTCTTCTTCTTATACAGCAGCTTCATCCAGGAAACAATTCCTCTAGTTCTGGTTCATCTCCTTGGCTTGATGGTAAACATGTGTTGGAAGGAGTGAGAGACACATGCAAATAGATTGAAAAATTGAAACACATATTGGAGAAAACTGTGGAAGGCTTTGTCCATATGTTAATAAAAATACTTCTACGTTTTCTTCTCATCCCTTTTAGTTTGCTAAAAGGATATGATTTGTGCAGGAGTACCAAATTCAGAGAAGCAAAATGAGCCAGGTTCTCAAAGGGCCATGAAATGGATTTCTCAGAAAATGGGAAGGAATAGGATTTTTTTTTAAAAAGAACACTTTTAGGCTCATTTACCTTGTGCTTTCTGAGCTTTTTAGAGCTACTTCAGAACTATGACTATGTCGTGGGTTGGGGCTGTTCTAGTTCAAACCAGGACAGAGCACTAGAATTTTGTTTTGTTTTGGCTTAGTTACTTTTAAGGGCAGCTTTGATTTATGCATTTTGGTATTGTTTTTATTCTGTCCCTTGCCAAGTGTACCCTTTGTTTCACTGAGGCTAAAAACAATTTGATAAAATTGAAGCTTTTAGTATAAACTTTGAATTCTTAGATATGAAGTTTTCATCTGTCCCATACAGGGCAGTTAGAATTATACTCCGGTGACAGGGAAGTTATTAACTCAGAATCTCTGGCAGTTATAAAGAATTATGCTCCTCTGCCAATAAAATACAGCAATCTTCAAAAGAAGAGACATCATTTGGCTTTCTTCACTTCCAGAACTAACAGGCAATAAAGTTAGAGATTAAAATGAAATCTGGTAAAGAAAACACATAGTGAAACTAGAAAGCAGGAACTGTGATACTCTCCTTTAACAAGTTATTTCATATATTGACATTACATTGCAGGTTATGTTCAAGAGGAAGATTTAAAGGAAGAGGAAGATATAAAGGAGGAGGAAGAAGATGATGATGACAACTCAACTGCTCAACTTCAGGGCAGCAATGACACTGGCACGGATGAAGAACACGAAGTGTGTCCTGAGCAGAAAGGGAACTTTAGTTACCAGAATTCCCCTGTCAGTCATATATCTAACCAGGATGCAGAAAATGAATCACTACTAAGTGATGGTAGTGACCACGTGGCAGATATTAAAAGCATTTGCTCTAGAGAGCCACAGGACCCAAAACCCAGCGTCCATCCCAAAGCCCAGAATGAAGCACATGATTGCATGGATAAAATGACAGCGGTCTATGCCAACATACTGTCAGACTCTTATTGGACAGGCTTAGGGCTGGGTTTCAAGTTGTCTAACTCTGAAAAGAGGAGTTGTGACAACAGAAATGGAGGGAACAAAGCTGATTTTGATTGGCACCAAGATGCACTGTCCAAAAGCTTACAGCAGAATTTACCTTCCAGACCTGTCTCAAAACCCAACCTGTTCAGCTCAGTCCAGCTCTACAGGCAGAGCAGCAAAATGTGTGGGACTGTGTTCACGGGTGCCAGCCGCTTCCGGTGCCGGCAGTGCAGTGCTGCCTATGACACACTGGTAGAACTAACAGTTCATATGAATGAGACGGGTCACTACCAAGATGACAACCATAAAAAGGACAAGCACAGACCTACCAGCTACTCAAAGCCCCGAAAAAGGGCTTTCCAAGATATGGATAAGGAAGATGCACAAAAAGTTCTGAAGTGTATGTTCTGTGGTGACTCTTTTGATTCCCTTCAAGATCTGAGTGTTCATATGATAAAAACAAAACATTACCAAAAAGTGCCTTTGAAGGAGCCAGTACCAACCATTTCTTCAAAAATGGTCACTCCAGCAAAGAAACGTGTGTTTGATGTTAACAGGCCTTGTTCCCCTGATTCCACAACAGGGTCTTTCTCAGATACTTTTTCTCCTCAGAAGAACTCGAACTTGCAGTTATCATCTAACAACCGCTACGGCTACCAGAATGGTGCCAGTTACACATGGCAGTTTGAGGCCTGCAAATCCCAGATTTTGAAGTGTATGGAATGTGGAAGTTCCCATGATACCTTGCAGCAGCTCACAACCCACATGATGGTCACTGGCCATTTCTTGAAAGTCACAAGTTCAGCTTCAAAGAAAGGAAAGCAACTTGTTCTGGATCCCTTAGCTGTGGAGAAAATGCAATCATTGTCTGAAGCACCAGCCAATGACAGCTCAGTTTCAAAACCAACCAGTAAATCATCTGCAGAATGCATAGCTCCCACTTCTGAACTGAAAAAAGAAAGCAAAAAGGATAAAGCTGATGATGCAAACAAAGATGAGAAAGCAGTAAAAACTGAGGAGTATGAAGACACTCTTCAGAAACCACTGGATCCCACAATGAAATACCAGTACCTCAGAGAAGAAGATTTAGAAGATGGTTCAAAAGGTGGTGGGGATATTTTAAAGTCCTTGGAGAACACTGTTACAACAGCCATCAATAAAGCTCAAAATGGAGCACCCAGCTGGAGTGCATATCCCAGCATCCACGCAGCTTATCAGCTTTCAGAAGGAGCTAAGCCATCTTTGCCTGTGGGATCCCAAGTATTGCAAATCAGGCCAACCATCACCAATAAATTGAGGCCCATAGCTCCAAAGTGGAAGGTCATGCCTCTAGTCCCTATCTCAGCAAATGTGGCCCAGTGCACTCAAGTGAAGAAGGAAACTGATGACAAGGAGGAGGTACAAAAGGACTATGCTAAAGAGGGCATCCAAGCTGAGCCTGCCTCACTCAACCAGAGCGAGAGAGAACCTCTCCTCAAATCTGAAGCCTCTGTGGAGCCAAAAAAGACAGAACCATGCCCCTTGAAAGAAGAAGACAAAATTAAAGAGGACAGTGGAAAAGAAAAACTGGTCCTCAAGGAACCAATAGCAGCTTCTCTTAGTAATGGTTGTGCTGCTGCCAACCATTCATCTGAACTGCCTTGTGTCAGCCCTCTCAGTGCACTGCAGTCAGTACTGAATAATCACTTGGGCAAAGCCACTGAGCCTCTACAGCCTCAATCCAACTCTAGCCCCAGCTCTAGCACAATTTCTGTGTTCCAGAAACCTAATCTAAATATGATGGAGAAGCCAGTTTTATCTCCTGCTCCAACCCCACCAAAGCCTGCAAGCGTGTCCAGGCACTATTTGTTTGAAAACAACGATCAGCCTATTGACCTGACCAAATCCAAAGGCAAGAAAGCTGAGTCAGCTCAAGCACAATCTTGTACTTCTCCACCTCAAAAACACGCTCTCTCTGACATCGCTGACATGGTCAAAGTTCTTCCCAAAGCTACTACACCAAAACCTGCTGCATCTTCAAGGATCCCATCTATGAAATTGGAAATAGATGTCCGACGCTTTGAGGATGTCTCAACAGAAGTCTCTACTCTGCATAAAAGGAAGGGCAGACAGTCAAACTGGAACCCTCAGCATCTTCTCATTTTGCAAGCTCAGTTTGCTTCTAGCCTCTTCCAGACATCTGAAGGTAAATATTTATTATCAGATCTAGGCCCACAAGAGCGCATGCAGATTTCTAAGTTTACTGGACTGTCCATGACCACCATCAGCCATTGGCTGGCAAATGTCAAGTATCAACTTAGGAAAACCGGAGGAACAAAGTTCTTGAAAAACATGGACAAAGGACATCCAGTCTTTTATTGCAGTGACTGTGCATCTCAGTTTCGAACCCCATCTACTTATATTAGCCACTTAGAATCCCATCTAGGTTTCCAAATGAAAGATATGAACAGGCTGGCTGTGGAGCAGCAAACCAAGGTAGAGCAAGAAATCTCCAGAGTTTCAGTTCAAAGATCTCCTGAAACAATAGCTGGAGAAGAGGACACAGACTCTAAGTTCAAATGTAAGTTGTGCTGTCGGACATTTGCGAGCAAACATGCAGTAAAACTTCATCTAAGCAAAACACACAGCAAGTCACCAGAACACCATTCACAATTTGTAGCAGAAGTGGATGAAGAATAACTCTTAAGGTATGCATGCTCTATAGCAAGTTTTAATTTCATCGTTTTGAGAAGGCTTCATAAGACATCCATACTTGCTTAAATGTAGGAAAACAGTATAAAATGCATAATGTACTCCTGCTTCATTTGTCTAATTGCATGTACATATCCATTTTATAATGTTTTCAAGAAGAGAGCTTGGTAAATGCATAACCACATTGCATATAGAAAAATTGCTTCTCATAATATTTTCAAAATAGCTCTTTTCCCAGTTCTCACTCTGTTTTTTGTTTCTAAGAATTAATTGTTTCACGTCCCATGCACTTCAATGTGGAATGCAACAGCTAAATGCTACTCTTTGCAGTGAGAATGGAAAAAGCAGAATAAAAAGCACTGAAAAGCAAAAGATTGTTACCTCTCTCAGTGCTAACACACCAGTAAATCAGATTTAGATGGGGAAAAGAAGACCATTCAAATGTCAAATTATCAAAACCTTAATTATTCCAAGTTTCTCGTAATCTCAGACCCACCCTCAAGAATCTACATATAGCTGTGAGAAGTTTGTATCTACAAGTTTGGTTATTCGTTTGGATATTGAGTTTTGTAAAATATTTTCATACTTTGCACTTACTTAAACACCTGCTATTGTGAGTGGCCTGTTTTGTCACATCATTTTAACTCCATCATTCCTTTTTTAACCTTTAAGATGTTTGCTTATATTTTATTTCATATTGGTGGTAGTGCTAGTCAACTCGTAAACATCCCTGACTTCAGTGCAAGTTTTCCTA